>CM061042.1:101403741-101518741 GCA_030762985.1 Adelphocoris suturalis
AAGAAGAATAACAGTGGCGTTGTACTTGGACCAATCGAAGGCCTTTGATAGAGTAATCAGACCGATCCTTCTACAGGATATGTGCGAAGCGGGAGTAGAGGGTGTGCCACTTGAGTGGCTAGCGAGTTTTCTTGCGGATAGATCCCAATCTGTATATTTTCAGGGAGGGAAAAGCGAGCAAAGAGCAAGCGTGATTGGGGTGCCACAGGGTAGTGGAATCTCGCCCCTAGCTTTCCTGGTATATATAAACGGCTTGAATAAGGTGCAAATAAGGGGTAAGCTGTTTACCTTCGCCGACGACACAGCCATTGTCTACTCGCTGGACGAGAGGGAGGATACGAGGGCAGTGATAGAAGAGGATCTGGTGAGACTGCAGAAATATCTGGACACGAAGGGACTGGTTCTCAACAAAGAGAAAACTAAATTTATCAACTTTCGTTATACGGAGCATGGAATTGAGGAGGGGGAAAAACGCCGCCTGAGATTTCATTCGACGATTTGTGCTTCAGCTACGCCATGTACTTGTCCAGAGATTGAAGAAGTTCCAGATGCCAAATACCTGGGCCTTACTGTAAATCAGCACCTCTCGTGGACAACTCACATTGCCTCACTGAAAAAAGCGCTCAACAGAGTTAACTTTACGCTGCGCTTCCTTAGGGATATAGTGCCTTTGGAGGACCTCAAATCAATTTTCGAGTCACATTTTCAGGCACGAGTGAGATATGGGCTAGTAGTCTTTGGAGGTGCATACTTCGAGGAAGTAGAGCCCATAAACCGAGCGTACAAGTATGCAGCATCTCTGATAGGAATAGAAAGAGGAAAGTGGAAAGAAAAAGATATACTACCCTTTCAAGAATTATACTACCAAACTGCATTCTTGTATGGAACGAGGGAATTACAAAGAGGTTCAACAAATGAAGAAAATCGAACTACCAGAAGGGGTTTATTTCCTGTGGTGAACCGGCCAAAGTACTTATACGATCATAGTACCAGGCAGGTGGGCTTTATGGTGCCTGCAATTTGCAATTTCTTTATGCCACATCTATACAAGAAAGAAGATTCATTGAACCAAAAAAAGAAAAAAACAAAAAGCTACCTTCTGAAAAATGAAACACCCTGTACAAACAAGCTCTCGGGGAAAACTAGCTGTATTTGTAAAAAATGTGTACCTCGACCTTGACAAAATTAAAACACTACCTGCTATGAATATGAATGTCCTATGCAATATTAATTTATATAATATTTAGACTGTATTATGAACGTGGATATGTTTAATAAGGAAGTTATATGTGTGCAGAGGTAACATTTTGTGTAGGGAAATCAAATATTTACCATAAGAAAAACAACAGACAATAATGGATTAAAATTTATTTACATATGTATACGTGTATATATCTCGCGATCGATTATAAATACCAATAAACAAATATATTATAAATATAAATAAATAAATATTATATATTAATTAAATATTAAATTATAAATACAATAAAATGATGTTATATTGATGTTATATTGTGACTAATATAAATTAAGATAAGAAATACATAATTATTTAATATTAAAGTAACTATAAATGCGAAATTGAAATGTTAAGAATAAAGTTAAATATGTTTTCTAATAGGTACGTATAATAATATGGAAAATGATGGAACTATGATGAAGAGACTTACGAAATGTAACAACACACTCCAACAATTTGTAAAGCCCCACGCGACCTTGTGTCTTGGGGCTCCCAAGTTTGATTGTTATATTTTGATATAATAAACGTATTTCGTATTTCGTATTTCGTATTTCGTATTTCGTGTGTGTGTGTGTGTGTGTGTGTGTGTGTGTGTGTGTGTGTGTGTGTGTGTGTGTGTGTGTGTGTGTGTGTGTGTGTGTGTGTGTGTGTGTGTGTGTGTGTGTGTGTGTGTGTGTGTGTGTGTGTGTGAGCTGTTGTCAGTGGCAGCGTGGTCATGGAGCAGACCAGGCGGGCTAAGATAAGTAAATCTCTATCTTTACTATCTATAAGAATGAAACTCCGTCTGTTTGTCTGTTTGTCTGTCGTGTCTATGCACGGCCAAACGGCTGAGTGGGGGGAGTCTACGAGTGGGGGGATCTTCTTGGGATTTTCCGAAAGGGGGAACGAGCGAATTTAAAATTTTCTAATCCCACCCGAACCATGGGCCGTATGGCGGGAGGGGGGTCGAAGTAAGAATTAATGTGCGCTTTTTCGACTTCCCCGCTTCCTCTACCCCTCTCCTACGAGGAAGACGACGGCGCGATCGGATCGCGAAAAACGTATCGGGAAATACGTCAAAAAAATGCGAGAGTACGGACCGTGTTTTCTCGAAAAGTCCGACGAAAAACTACGTTTTTTCCCATTAAAATATACCCCGTAAAGGTACGTTTTTCGGAACGGTTTTCGCGGGCGAAATACAGCTTTGATCCCGCCGAATCTGAATCCGAAATCGGATATCGAAAAAAGTGACGGGAAGTAAGTCAAATTGCGAGCGGAAGCGAGGCGAAGCGATTAATATGAGAAATTAATTGTGCCCCGGACGCGAGAAGGCTCTACGAAGACGTCAAGGGGTTCGATGACACAGGTGTTTCACAATGTTGCGAGGCGAGCAGGTACACATAGGTACCTCATAAAATAATGGCCTACCTTTAGAAAAATAGAACTGGAAAATATATACTTACAAACATTCAACATCTGACTGTACTGTTAGCACTGAAGTGTTCTTATAACTATACTTTTCGTGGTTCCACATAATGTGCCGCGTTTGATAGTCATTTCCAACACAAAAAAACCTCTGCCAAGTTGGGTGGGCAGCACAACTTCCTCAAGCGAGCGAAGCGAGCAGCATTCCCTACAGAAGTTAAACCTACCCTTAGAGATCTACCGTTTGCGAGCGAAGCGAGCAACATCCCCTACATGTTTCAATTGTAATACATCGCATGTATACAGCCACACTTTGCGAGCGAAGCGAGCAACATTCCTTACATACCACACCTTGAGAGCGAAGCGAGAGCCATTTCAACAGAATAAATACGGGTTTTTCCCTACTCATATACAGGTATACCTTGCGAGCGAAGCGAGCAACATCCCCAAATAAACTTTTTTGTGGTTCCACGTAGTTTTATAAGATTTAATTTGTTTGCAAGAATTTCCAACAGAAAAAAACGTCTGCCAAGTTGGGTGGACAGTATAACTTCCTCAACCGAGCGAAGCGAGCAGCATCCCCTACAGAAGTTAAACCTACCCTTAGAGATCTACCGTTTGCGAGCGAAGCGAGCAACATCCCCTACATAACACACTTTGCGAGCGAAGCGAGCAAATTCCCTACAAGCCACATTTTGCGAGCGAAGCGAGCAATTGAATGGGGGGTCCGGCGAGGACGTGGAGGCGAGCGTAGCGAGCCGGAGCGGCTATCTTTACTATTTATAAGAATGAAACTCCGTCTGTTTGTCTGTTTGTTTGTCTGTTTGTCTGTCGTGTCTATGCACGGCCAAACGGCTGAGTGGGGGGAGTCTACGAGTGGTGGGATCTTCCTGGGATTTTCCGAAAGGGGGAGAGAGCGAATTTAAAATTTTCTAATCCCACCCGAACCATGGGCCGTAGGGCGGGAGGGGAGTAGAAGTCCCAGTTAATGTGCGCTTTTTGGACTTCTCCGCTTCCCCTACCCCTCTAAACGGCCGTCGAAAATTCCGGAAAAATACCGGTTTCGTAGGTTTTCTTAAGAGGAAGACGTCGGCGCGATCGGATTGCGAAAAATGTATCGGGAAATGCGTCAAAAAAATGCGAGAGTACGGACCCGTTTTCTCGAAAAGTCCGACGAAAAACTACGTTTTTTCCGATTAAAATATACCCCATAAAGGTACGTTTTTCGGAACGGTTTTCGCGGGCGAAATAAAGGTTTGATCCCGCCGAATCTAAATCCGAAATCAGAAATCGAAAAAAGTGACGTGAAGTCGGTCGAAATGCGAGCGGAAGCGTTTAATATTACATTTTTAATCGAGCCGGGGGCCGCCTATTTCACAATGTTGCGGCCAGGTCTACGCACTCAAGTCCTGAAGGGACTCGATGACTCATTTCAACGGAATAAATCCGGGTTTTTCCCTACACACATGCAGCAATACCTTGCGAGCGAAGCAAGCAACATCTGCTAATAAACTTTTCTTGGTTCCACGCAGTTTTATAAGATTTAATTTGTTTGTAAGAATTTCCTACAGAAAAAAACGTCTGCCAAGTTGGGTGGGCAGTATAAATTCGGATTTTTTCCTACAAATATACAGCAATACCTTGCGAGCGAAGCGAGCAACATCCCCGAATAAACTTTTTGTGGTTCCACGTAGTTTTATAAGATTTAATTTGTTTGTAAGAATTTCCAATAGAAAAAAAGTCTGCCAAGTTGGGTGGGCAGTATAACTTCCTCAAGCGAGCGAAGTGAGCAGCATCCCTTACAGAAGTTAAACCTACCCTTAGGGATCTACCGTTTGCGAGCAAAGCGAGCAACATTCCCTACATGCCACACTTTGCTAGCGAAGCGAGCAAAATCCCCTGCATGCCACATTTCGCGAGCGAAGCGAGCAATTTATTGGGGGTCCGGGGGGCTTGCCCCCCGGCTGGACGTGGAGGCGAGCCTAGCGAGCCGGAGCGGCTAGTTATTTAAAAGAATGTAACTCCGTCTGTCTGTCTGTCTGTTTGTCTGTCGTGTCTATGCACGGCCAAACGGCTGAGTGGTGGGAGTCTACGAGTGGGGGGATCTTCTTGGGATTTTCCGATATGGGGAACGAGCGAATTTAAAATTGTCTAATCCCACCCGAACCATGGGCCGAAGGGCGGGAGGGGGGTAGAAGTCCCAGTTAATGTGCGCTTTTTGGACTTCTCCTCTTCCCCTACCCCTCTAAACGCCCGTCGAAAATTCCGGAAAAATACCGGTTTCGTAGGTTTTCCTAGGAGGAAGACGACGGCGCGATCGGATTGCGAAAAATGTATCGGGAAATGCGTCAAAAAAATGCGAGAGTACGGACCCGTTTTCTCGAAAAGTCCGACGAAAAACTACGTTTTTTCCGATTAAAATATACCCCATAAAGGTACGTTTTTCGGAACGGTTTTCGCGGGCGAAATAAAGGTTTGATCCCGCCGAATCTAAATCCGAAATCGGATATCGAAAAAAGTGACGTGAAGTCGGTCGAAATGCGAGCGGAAGCGTTTAATATGACATTTTTAATCGAGCCGGGGGCCGCCCATTTCACAATGTTGCGGCCAGGTCTACGCACTTAAGTCCTGAAGGGACTCGATGACTCATTTCAACGGAATAAATCCGGGTTTTTCCCTACACACATGCAGCAATACCTTGCGAGCGAAGCAAGCAACATCTGCTAATAAACTTTTCTTGGTTCCACGCAGTTTTATAAGATTTAATTTGTTTGTAAGAATTTCCTACAGAAAAAAACGTCTGCCAAGTTGGGTGGGCAGTATAAATTCGGATTTTTTCCTACAAATATACAGCAATACCTTGCGAGCGAAGCGAGCAACATCCCCGAATAAACTTTTTGTGGTTCCACGTAGTTTTATAAGATTTAATTTGTTTGTAAGAATTTCCAATAGAAAAAAAGTCTGCCAAGTTGGGTGGGCAGTATAACTTCCTCAAGCGAGCGAAGCGAGCAGCATCCCCTACAGAAGTTAAACCTACCCTTAGGGATCTACCGTTTGCGAGCAAAGCGAGCAACATTCCCTACATGCTACACTTTGCGAGCGAAGCGAGCAAAATCCCCTACATGCCACATTTCGCGAGCGAAGCGAGCAATTTAATGGGGGTCCGGGGGGCTTGCCCCCCGGCGGGACGTGGAGGCGAGCCTAGCGAGCCGGAGCGGCTAGTTATTTATGAGAATGTAACTCCGTCTGTCTGTCTGTCTGTTTGTCTGTCGTGTCTATGCACGGCCAAACGGCTGAGTGGGGGGAGTCTACGAGTGGGGGGATCTTCTTGGGATTTTCCGAAAGGGGGAGAGAGCGAATTTAAAATTTTCTAATCCCACCCGAACCATGGGCCGTATGGCGGGAGGGGGGTAGAAGTCCCAGTTAATGTGCGCTTTTTGGACTTCTCCGCTTCCTCTACCCCTCTAAACGGCCGTCGAAAATTCCGGGAAAATACCGGTTTCGTAGGTTTTCCTAAGAGGAAGACGACGGCGCGATCGGATTGCGAAAAATGTATCGGGAAATGCGTCAAAAAAATGCGAGAGTACGGACCCGTTTTCTCGAAAAGTCCGACGAAAAACTACGTTTTTTCCGATTAAAATATACCCCATAAAGGTACGTTTTTCGGAACGGTTTTCGCGGGCGAAATAAAGGTTTGATCCCGCCGAATCTAAATCCGAAATCAGAAATCGAAAAAAGTGACGTGAAGTCGGTCGAAATGCGAGCGGAAGCGTTTAATATTACATTTTTAATCGAGCCGGGGGCCGCCTATTTCACAATGTTGCGGCCAGGTCTACGCACTCAAGTCCTGAAGGGACTCGATGACTCATTTCAACGGAATAAATCCGGGTTTTTCCCTACACACATGCAGCAATACCTTGCGAGCGAAGCAAGCAACATCTGCTAATAAACTTTTCTTGGTTCCACGTAGTTTTATAAGATTTAATTTGTTTGTAAGAATTTCCAACAGAAAAAAACGTCTGCCAAGTTGGGTGGGCAGTATAAATTCGGATTTTTTCCTACAAATATACAGCAATACCTTGCGAGCGAAGCGAGCAACATCCCCGAATAAACTTTTTGTGGTTCCACGTAGTTTTATAAGATTTAATTTGTTTGTAAGAATTTCCAATAGAAAAAAAGTCTGCCAAGTTGGGTGGGCAGTATAACTTCTTCAAGCGAGCGAAGCGAGCAGCATCCCCTACAGAAGTTAAACCTACCCTTAGGGATCTACCGTTTGCGAGCAAAGCGAGCAACATTCCCTACATGCTACACTTTGCGAGCGAAGCGAGCAAAATCCCCTACATGCCACATTTTGCGAGCGAAGCGAGCAATTTAATGGGGGTCCGGGGGGCTTGCCCCCCGGCTGGACGTGGAGGCGAGCCTAGCGAGCCGGAGCGGCTAGTTATTTAAAAGAATGTAACTCCGTCTGTCTGTCTGTCTGTTTGTCTGTCGTGTCTATGCACGGCCAAACGGCTGAGTGGGGGGAGTCTACGAGTGGGGGGATCTTCTTGGGATTTTCCGAAAGGGGGAGAGAGCGAATTTAAAATTTTCTAATCCCACCCGAACCATGGGCCGTAGGGCGGGAGGGGTTAGAAGTCCCAGTTAATGTGCGCTTTTTGGACTTCTCCGCTTCCCCTACCCCTCTAAACGGCCGTCGAAAATTCCGGAAAAATACCCGTTTCGTAGGTTTTCTTAAGAGGAAGACGTCGGCGCGATCGGATTGCGAAAAATGTATCGGGAAATGCGTCAAAAAAATGCGAGAGTACGGACCCGTTTTCTCGAAAAGTCCGACGAAAAACTACGTTTTTTCCGATTAAAATATACCCCATAAAGGTACGTTTTTCGGAACGGTTTTCGCGGGCGAAATAAAGGTTTGATCCCGCCGAATCTAAATCCGAAATCGGAAATCGAAAAAAGTGACGTGAAGTCGGTCGAAATGCGAGCGGAAGCGTTTAATATGACATTTTTAATCGAGCCGGGGGCCGCCCATTTCACAATGTTGCGGCCAGGTCTACGCACTTAAGTCCTGAAGGGACTCGATGACTCATTTCAACGGAATAAATCCGGGTTTTTCCCTACACACATGCAGCAATACCTTGCGAGCGAAGCAAGCAACATCTGCTAATAAACTTTTCTTGGTTCCACGTAGTTTTATAAGATTTAATTTGTTTGTAAGAATTTCCTACAGAAAAAAACGTCTGCCAAGTTGGGTGGGCAGTATAAATTCGGATTTTTTCCTACAAATATACAGCAATACCTTGCGAGCGAAGCGAGCAACATCCCCGAATAAACTTTTTGTGGTTCCACGTAGTTTTATAAGATTTAATTTGTTTGTAAGAATTTCCAATAGAAAAAAAGTCTGCCAAGTTGGGTGGGCAGTATAACTTCCTCAAGCGAGCGAAGCGAGCAGCATCCCTTACAGAAGTTAAACCTACCCTTAGGGATCTACCGTTTGCGAGCAAAGCGAGCAACATTCCCTACATGCTACACTTTGCGAGCGAAGCGAGCAAAATCCCCTACATGCCACATTTTGCGAGCGAAGCGAGCAATTTAATGGGGGTCCGGGGGGCTTGCCCCCCGGCGGGACGTGGAGGCGAGCCTAGCGAGCCGGAGCGGCTAGTTATTTATGAGAATGTAACTCCGTCTGTCTGTCTGTCTGTTTGTCTGTCGTGTCTATGCACGGCCAAACGGCTGAGTGGTGGGAGTCTACGAGTGGGGGGATCTTCCTGGGATTTTCCGATATGGGGAACGAGCGAATTTAAAATTGTCTAATCCCACCCGAACCATGGGCCGTAGGGCGGGAGGGGGGTAGAAGTCCCAGTTAATGTGCGCTTTTTGGACTTCTCCGCTTCCCCTACCCCTCTAAACGCCCGTCGAAAATTCCGGAAAAATACCGGTTTCGTAGGTTTTCCTAGGAGGAAGACGACGGCGCGATCGGATTGCGAAAAATGTATCGGGAAATGCGTCAAAAAAATGCGAGAGTACGGACCCGTTTTCTCGAAAAGTCCGACGAAAAACTACGTTTTTTCCGATTAAAATATACCCCATAAAGGTACGTTTTTCGGAACGGTTTTCGCGGGCGAAATAAAGGTTTGATCCCGCCGAATCTAAATCCGAAATCGGAAATCGAAAAAAGTGACGTGAAGTCGGTCGAAATGCGAGCGGAAGCGTTTAATATGACATTTTTAATCGAGCCGGGGGCCGCCCATTTCACAATGTTGCGGCCAGGTCTACGCACTTAAGTCCTAAGAATTTCCAACAGAAAAAAACGTCTGCCAAGTTGGGTGGGCAGTATAAATTCGGATTTTTTCCTACAAATATACAGCAATACCTTGCGAGCGAAGCGAGCAACATCCCCGAATAAACTTTTTGTGGTTCCACGTAGTTTTATAAGATTTAATTTGTTTGTAAGAATTTCCAATAGAAAAAAAGTCTGCCAAGTTGGGTGGGCAGTATAACTTCCTCAAGCGAGCGAAGCGAGCAGCATCCCTTACAGAAGTTAAACCTACCCTTAGGGATCTACCGTTTGCGAGCAAAGCGAGCAACATTCCCTACATGCTACACTTTGCGAGCGAAGCGAGCAAAATCCCCTACATGCCACATTTTGCGAGCGAAGCGAGCAATTTAATGGGGGTCCGGGGGGCTTGCCCCCCGGCTGGACGTGGAGGCGAGCGTAGCGAGCCGGAGCGGCTAGTTATTTATAAGAATGAAAATCCGTCTGTCTGTCTGTCTGTTTGTCTGTCGTGTCTATGCACGGCCAAACGGCTGAGTGGTGGGAGTCTACGAGTGGGGGGATCTTCTTGGGATTTTCCGAAAGGGGGATCGAGCGAATTTAAAATTTTCTAATCCCAGCCGAACCATGGTCCGTATGGCGGGAGGGGGGTCAAAGTAAGAATTAATGTGCGCTTTTTGGACTTCCCCGCTTCCTCTACCCCTCTAAACGGCCGTCGAAAATTCCGGAAAAATACCGGTTTCGTAGGTTTTTGAACGAGGAAGACGACGGCGCGATCGGATCGCGAAAAACGTATCGGGAAATGCGTCAAAAAAATGCGAGAGTACGGACCCGTTTTCTCGAAAAGTCCGACGAAAAACTACGTTTTTTCCGATTAAAATATACCCCGTAAAGGTACGTTTTTCGGAACGGTTTTCGCGGGCGAAATACAGCTTTGATCCCGCCGAATCTGAATCCGAAATCGGATTTCGAAAAAAATGACGTGAAGTCGGTCGAAATGCGAGCGGAAGCTAGGCGAAGCGTTTAATATGAGAAATTAATTGTGCCCCGGACGCAAGAAGGCTCTACGAAGACGTCAAGGGGTTCGATGACACAGGTGTTTCACGATGTTGCGAGGCGAGCAGGTACACATAGGTACCTCATAAAATAATGGCCTACCTTTGAAAAATAGAACTGGATGACTCATTTCTGTACGGAATAAATCCGGGTTTTTCCCTACACACATGCAGCAACTTCCTCAAGCGAGCGAAGCGAGCAGCATTCCCTACAGAAGTTAAACCTACCCTTAGAGATCTACGCAGTTTGCGAGCGAAGCGAGCAACATCCCCTGTTTGTTTCAATTGTAATACATCGCATGTATACAGCTGCCACTTTGCGAGCGAAGCGAGAACATTCCTTACATAAAAAAACGTCTGCCAAGCGAGAGGTGGGCAGTATAAATTCGGATTTTTTCCTACAAATATACAGCAATACCTTGCGAGCGAAGCGAGCAACATCCCCAAATAAACTTTTTGTGGTTCCACGTAGTTTTATAAGATTTAATTTGTTTGTAAGAATTTCCAACAGAAAAAAAGTCTGCCAAGTTGGGTGGGCAGTATAACTTCCTCAAGCGAGCGAAGCGAGCAGCATCCCTTACAGAAGTTAAACCTACCCTTAGGGATCTACCGTTTGCGAGCGAAGCGAGCAACATCCCCTACATAACACACTTTTCGATCGAAGCGAGCAAAATTCCCTACAACCCACATTTCGCGAGCGAAGCGAGCAATTTGATGGGGGGTCCGGGGGGTCCCCCGGCTGGACGTGGAGGCGAGCGTAGCGAGCCGGAGCGGGTTATTTATAAGAATGAAAATCCGTCTGTCTGTCTGTCTGTTTGTCTGTCGTGTCTATGCACGGCCAAACGGCTGAGTGGTGGGAGTCTACGAGTGGGGGGATCTTCTTGGGATTTTCCGATATGGGGAACGAGCGAATTTAAAATTGTCTAATCCCACCCGAACCATGGGCCGTAGGGCGGGAGGGGGGTAGAAGTCCCAGTTAATGTGCGCTTTTTGGACTTCTCCGCTTCCCCTACCCCTCTAAACGGCCGTCGAAAATTCCGGAAAAATACCGGTTTCGTAGGTTTTCTTAAGAGGAAGACGTCGGCGCGATCGGATTGCGAAAAATGTATCGGGAAATGCGTCAAAAAAATGCGAGAGTACGGACCCGTTTTCTCGAAAAGTCCGACGAAAAACTACGTTTTTTCCATCCCCATAAAGGTACGTTTTTCGGAACGGTTTTCGCGGGCGAAATAAAGGTTTGATCCCGCCGAATCTAAATCCGAAATCGGAAATCGAAAAAAGTGACGTGAAGTCGGTCGAAATGCGAGCGGAAGCGTTTAATATGACATTTTTAATCGAGCCGGGGGCCGCCCATTTCACAATGTTGCGGCCAGGTCTACGCACTTAAGTCCTGAAGGGACTCGATGACTCATTTCAACGGAATAAATCCGGGTTTTTCCCTACACACATGCAGCAATACCTTGCGAGCGAAGCAAGCAACATCTGCTAATAAACTTTTCTTGGTTCCACGTAGTTTTATAAGATTTAATTTGTTTGTAAGAAGAATTTCCTACAGAAAAAAACGTCTGCCAAGTTGGGTGGGCAGTATAAATTCGGATTTTTTCCTACAAATATACAGCAATACCTTGCGAGCGAAGCGAGCAACATCCCCGAATAAACTTTTTGTGGTTCCACGTAGTTTTATAAGATTTAATTTGTTTGTAAGAATTTCCAATAGAAAAAAAGTCTGCCAAGTTGGGTGGGCAGTATAACTTCCTCAAGCGAGCGAAGCGAGCAGCATCCCTTACAGAAGTTAAACCTACCCTTAGGGATCTACCGTTTGCGAGCAAAGCGAGCAACATTCCCTACATGCCACACTTTGCTAGCGAAGCGAGCAAAATCCCCTACATGCCACATTTCGCGAGCGAAGCGAGCAATTTAATGGGGGTCCGGGGGGCTTGCCCCCCGGCGGGACGTGGAGGCGAGCCTAGCGAGCCGGAGCGGCTAGTTATTTATGAGAATGTAACTCCGTCTGTCTGTCTGTCTGTTTGTCTGTCGTGTCTATGCACGGCCAAACGGCTGAGTGGTGGGAGTCTACGAGTGGGGGGATCTTCTTGGGATTTTCCGATATGGGGAACGAGCGAATTTAAAATTGTCTAATCCCACCCGAACCATGGGCCGAAGGGCGGGAGGGGGGTAGAAGTCCCAGTTAATGTGCGCTTTTTGGACTTCTCCTCTTCCCCTACCCCTCTAAACGCCCGTCGAAAATTCCGGAAAAATACCGGTTTCGTAGGTTTTCCTAGGAGAAAGACGACGGCGCGATCGGATTGCGAAAAATGTATCGGGAAATGCGTCAAAAAAATGCGAGAGTACGGACCCGTTTTCTCGAAAAGTCCGACGAAAAACTACGTTTTTTCCGATTAAAATATACCCCATAAAGGTACGTTTTTCGGAACGGTTTTCGCGGGCGAAATAAAGGTTTGATCCCGCCGAATCTAAATCCGAAATCGGATATCGAAAAAAGTGACGTGAAGTCGGTCGAAATGCGAGCGGAAGCGTTTAATATGACATTTTTAATCGAGCCGGGGGCCGCCCATTTCACAATGTTGCGGCCAGGTCTACGCACTTAAGTCCTGAAGGGACTCGATGACTCATTTCAACGGAATAAATCCGGGTTTTTCCCTACACACATGCAGCAATACCTTGCGAGCGAAGCAAGCAACATCTGCTAATAAACTTTTCTTGGTTCCACGCAGTTTTATAAGATTTAATTTGTTTGTAAGAATTTCCTACAGAAAAAAACGTCTGCCAAGTTGGGTGGGCAGTATAACTTCCTCAAGCGAGCGAAGCGAGCAACATTCCCTACAGAGGTTAATAAACCTACCCTTAGAGATCTGCCAAGTTGGGTTGGCAGTATAACTTCCTCAAGCGAGCGAAGCGAGCAGCATCCCCTACACACGTTAAACCTACCCTTAGGTATCTACCGTTTGCGAGCAAAGCGAGCAACATCCCCTACATGCCACATTTTGCGAGCGAAGCGAGCAATTTAATGGGGGGTCCGGGGGGCTAGTATGATAGAAATGATCTGCGGCAAACGGTATCTGAGCTAAAGGGAGAGGTAACCAATAACATCAAGGTCATGGCCGCGACCCTGTCATGGTATGGGGTGTGGAGTGGGAGAAGTGCCATGGAGTTACCCGTGTTGGTCATCTCAGGCGGAATGCCCCTTGGTATCACTATCCGCGTCCTGAGGAGTTCTTAATTGAACTCGTGGCATTTTATGGGGACACTTCCTTTCATCACAGTCTTCCTCCTCCACCTTCTGTAACTTCTCTCATCCCTAACGCTGGCGCCCCCCTTCAGCTTTCACTGACTTGGGAGAAGTTAGGAAATTTTGGAAGGTGGCAATAAAACCCTTAATTCGAAGAAACCTATTTGGAAGTATAATCCTAATCAAAGCATGACTTTTCCAACTTTAGGTAGAAGGTATTTATTAAAGGCTTAAGTTATTTTCATTTTGTGCATTAAACAGGCATTTTTCGTTCAATTTTTCTCAAATTTCCTCACCGTTTCCAATTATGTTGTATCTCGAAAACTGATTGTCGGAAATAGGGCTTGGCGGCGTCTTACTCCATTTTCGGTCCAATCGTGGTTTCATCAAAAACAGTTTTCACACTCATCCGAATCCACCCTGTAGTTCAATGGAGAACATTCAGTACACCTCAAAAGAATTAAGGGATCAATTTTCTTTGTAGACGCCAAAGACCCCAGATCAATCGGACAAAGTTCATATTATATCTTATGATTAGGTACCTAATGGGGATGGGATGCACCCTATTCTTTTTGTTTGTTTTTTTCTCAAACACAGAGAAATACCAGCTATATCAAGCTCCGACGAGTGCCAAAACGGAATGAATGCGATTATTCATGGTTATCAGCTCTAATCCGAGAACGGAATAAGATATCACAATTCTGGCTTCTCCATCACGCTCAGCACTAAAAAATTTTCGAAATAAGGCGTCACTCAACAAAAAAAGGGAAAATTTTTTCTTAAGTATCAAAAAAGGAGGGGGGTCTGAGGGTTCCCCACTGGATAGTCCAAAACATTTTTGGATTTTTTTTCTGATTTTAATTTGCTTAAAACTCAGGCACCCCATAAACGCTCTCCAAGTTTCACTTCGATATCTCTAAAATTGTGGGGGGAAATTTAGAGGGGAGGGGGTTACTTGTCTTGAGAAAAATGGTCAGATTCAATTCTGTTTGGCTCATGACAGAGCTTGATATCGCTGGTCTTTCTCAGTGTTTGAGAGAAAAACCAAAAGAATTGGGTGCATTCCATCTCCATTAGGTAGGTACCTAATCATGAGATATAATATGAATCTTGTCCGATTGATCAGTGTTGTAAAACTACCTTTGGTAAATTCCTCTTAAGGTTAGTTAGAACTCCCATAGAATCTCTGGAGCAACAGTTACCTTTCTTCAATAAACCAGCAGACTAGTGTCTTCAATCTGTGTACCTATTTGTCTCCTCACTCCTGTGTATTAAAATATAATATACATTAGGAATAAATTCCAGCATAAGAGAAGTTCAGCAGTTAGTCCTCCTGTTACAAATTATTGTTTCAATTCAAAAAATATTATTGTCTATATATACAAATTACTAATGAGCAAATTGGTGATGATAGTTGAGGGATGACGATTTTATCATTCCATAGCAATTTTAACATGATTGTATCATCAGTTAACCGTGGTTTGTCTGGTCATTCAGAAACCTACTGCAGTGATTACGCTAACATACCTACAAAGTTGCAGCATGTACAAATTTACCAACTGTTTACATTACTTAAGTTTCAATTTAAATTAATCTTCAAAAGTTGCTTCAATCGTTTAGTGGTGGTAACCATGTTACTTGGTGGTTTCGTTTAATATCAGTCTGGTGTTAGGATATATGATCGGTACCGTTTCCATACGATTGCGAGGTTGTAGAGAGGTAAACTGCCTTTTTTTACCAGAAGGAGTGGCAAAGTAGCCTGAAACCACACACAGAACTTGCTGAGCATTTGCCAAAAACCCATTTCGGAATCGGTACAGCCGTTCTGGACTTACGGAAGGAAAATGGGGGATTCATTTTTGTGTACCTATCTAGATATATCCTTATAGTCGTTCTGTGTACTTATAATAAATTTAGGATACTAGTACCCAAGATTGATAAATTATATTCGAGGTTATGTGCATTGTTTATGTTCTTAAGTTGTAGGATATAACGATTAATGATTGAAATGTTCAAATGTGTCTCATAGTTAATTCATCAGTCTAAGGAATCAGCATCTAAGATTAACTATTAAGACTTGGTAGATGATAGTAGTGATATTGACATGCAAGCAAACCTTAACCTAAACCAGGAAACTAATTAAAAACTGAATCAATAAGTATTACATAAATAAAAATAAGTCATCGGTGAACTCCACCTGGCGGTAAACTGTACCAAAGTCTGGAACCATCACGTTTGCTAGTTGTACCAGTTCAGAGCTTGTAGCCCTCTAGGGTCAGAAAGATGCTATTTATGATGTCTCGTCTACCTAAACCGATAAATCGGGGACAATAGGTTGGTCAGGAGTTCTGCTTCGAACACACACATTGCTAATCAACAAACTTGAAATAAATTGGGACCTTGTGCGTGAGTTATGGACCTCCTGATTGACTATTTAGGTACTTGAAGTAAGATTAGTCTCTTATTATCTTCACTCAATGTTTTTGTTGAAGTGGTATAGGGAATTCATTGTGAGACAGAGATCGTCCCTCGCTATCTAAACCCAATGATCTAGTCTAAACATTCTTTTGAGTCCACGGATTTCTATAGCCGTATGATAGGAGAAAACAGGATTGACAATTTGATCTTGGGAGTGGGTTATCTAGACTGTAATCTTTTTGAGCTAACCCAATCTTTGACGCGTTCTTCTTTTTTCAGGAGTACTCGTACGAGTATTCCCACGTCGTTCCAGAGTTCCATCTTTCCCCTCGTCAGCCGAGGTGAATCCCAGGAGCTCCAACCAACCCCCACGAATCCTCATCCTGTTCAAACACACAACACACAAACTTCATCCCTTTAATTCCACTCCGTGACGTTTCCTGAAACCAACGGCCTTATATTTATTTTATTCCTCTCTCCTCCAAAAAAAAAAAAACAACTCAGTTCTTTCACATACCAACGGAAGTTTCAATTTATCATCCAATAACTCGTTTCATCATTCATCCTATAGCGGCCTTCAGTATTCAAACGGTATGTCGCCGGTTCAATTCAGCTAAAATCGTCCCAGAACAGAGGAATGAAACAAAAGTGTCGTTTGGTGAGAGCTGAAGATTTTTACCAACGGAGAAAGGACAGAATAATTTGTTTTGTTTTTATTTAATTTATTTTTTTCAGCTCAACATTACATTTCACTAAGTATTTTCCAAAAAGTATTTTGAGAGGGAGACTCGGCAATCCGTCAACTTATACCTATCACCTACTTTTTTTCTCTGACAGCAAATAATTATTGTACTTTCCAGTTATGTTTCATTTCAAATACCGCTCGATAGTCTTTTCTCCACTCCTTAGTGTGAGGTCCTGTTTCACCTTTGGAAGAGATCATTTTTTACGGTGTTGCGGGTCCGGTTGCATGATGATGAACTAGCAGTTGTAAAAAATCTCCATTTTTCGAACCACCTTCAAGATAACTTTGTTGTATATTGAAGATAATCTTCGATTCAAGAGGTAGTTTTTATAAACTGATTTAAGCGACCAAAAAGGCTTTTTATAGAATTAAAAATCTTTTGTAGAATGAAAAATTTGATTCAAGTTCACATTTGGTGAGGAGAAGCATTTGACGTTACAATATAATGAATTTATTTCTCAAGTTTTCGTTAAATGAAACTGAGGCTTTCGTTATACTCAAGTCAAGGGAACTCTCTACAATACTCACGCGTCGTTCATATTTGAATGAAAACAGCAGGAGTACGATAACTAGTAGATCCTTACTGTCCGATGTTGGAAAATCCTACCAGACCACATAAAGGGGTGAATAAGAGCAAAAACAAAAGCAGCTCTGACTCGGATATAGTTGAATGGCACTAACTGATGACGCCGAGTAGCATGATGAGTAGGGAGCACCCAAAATTCAATATACCTACCATCGCTGACCTATCGTCTGTCCTTGAAATCTTGCATTATCCGTTGTGGATGTTTGAACTTTTTCTATCAATAAAGAACTTTTTCTGTTTATTAATTTCCAAAAGGGAAGCTCGGTAGCCTGCACGTGCTACATCATTTTATAAACCACTACAAAGAGATGTCACATAGAAGGTTCAACCTCTCTTCCTTCTACTCAACTTCTACCCTACCTCAACTAGAAGGGTCATTTGCGGCATTGAATGAGGTTTCCAAAGCGACACTGCGAATGGCACGGTTCTAAGAGGAGCCATGTTGCCCTCTGTCACTAAACCATACATTTTCGAATCGGGGGGGGGGGGGGGGGGGGGGGGGGGGGGTAGAGCGATGACAACTATTTAGCTCTTACGCCAGATAGAAAACCCAAAAATAAAATAAAAAACGGGTATGGCCAGTGGCATCCTGATTGACCACTATTCGATCCCTCTTAGGTCGGCCCTCTTATATACGAAGCCTTACCTATATTTCGTACCTTCGGAGGGATGTGTGGGAGCGATGTGGTATAGAGTAGCGCGCAACTGTGAAACTCACCTTAGCATGTGTAAATTATGTCGCTCAGTTTCTGCTTTATAACAGTTACTTAATACCTACCCATTTTATTGCAAAATGACGGAAATTAAAGTATTCACAATTAAAATTATACGATTATGAGATGCGTTTAATCGTCCACCCGTTGCTTAGCATGGCATCGTATAAATTTGATATCTTATCGTAAAAGGGACGCTAAGCCTGACTTTAATTTTCCATTACTGAGCCACAAACTGGTTTTACGCCACCCTCCCAAATGAAACGGCTTAGGGAGACAAAGTAATGAACCCAAAACGCCCCATTCTCACCCCTCATTCTAGCTCCTCGTCCTTCCATCCACATTTTGGTAATATTGCATTTGTAAACCATCTGGGAAAAGCTTACCTTCTATTGTACTATGAGTAAAATGTAATTGGTTTCCAAGTGGATTGCGCGCGGACGATCTTCAAAGTCACAAAGCGTGTAGCTTCCATGCCCAACATTCGTGTAGTACTCTATTCTGTGCTTGACACTGCTTTTTTTATGGTTTCGCAAATTTAGCATTCTAAAGCAGTGGAAAACTATAATTCGGTTATGTAGTTTGTATACATACAAATGGATACATTCGAATGTTCAAAGCGTGGGTTTTTAAAATATCTTCTTACGATTATTACAATGGTGGCTAACTGTCATGCCTTCATAATTTGATTCCATTCATAGATATTTTGAATTAACCTTTTTTCTCTTCAGCATGCCTTTTCAGAAATGGTCCCGAAATGAGGTTGCATTGTTAAATGAGCATCAGTGAGGTTTTACGAAGAGAGTGGTTTGAGAGTTGGGATTCAGGTAAATACTTAATAGTGTCACGCAAATATATACTCTGGATCAACCCTTACGCTATAAAATTACCGACCTGACAATTGAGATAAACAGACGTCTTAATAGGAAACACTAAATGAAGTTTTGATTTATTCACTCCCTGAGTTCAACTTATTCATTGAGTAGAATAATTGGAAATCTCGGTCTATCTGATAATGTCAACCACATCTTTAATGGACCTCCTATGTTGAGGTCTGCTATGGGATCAGTTTCACGCTACCATTAAATAAATCTGTGGGGCTAATCTTCAAGAATCGAACGACAGTACTCATTTGCGAAATTGCTTCTTTTTTTATAAAGAAATTGGAAAACAATTGAGCAATATAAAACAGTAGTTCCTTTTATTTTCATATGAATAGATTGTGGATCAGTCGTGATTTCTTGCAAATATGGAACTGATAAGGTAATAATAATATTTTATTACACAAATCTGATATTCATAATTTAGAAAACTCTTACGCCTCCCCCAACAAAAAAGCCGCCTAGAATCAAGACTATCTATCTAATCCATTTTCACAGAGACCCGACCAAAGAAATTCGGTGGTGTTTACCTCTCGGAAGTTATCAATTTCCCGAATGATCCCATTATAGCTATTTGTATCATGTTAACGATTCCTTGCTCGTGGTAGTTTCTGCTCTCACAAACCGCTATCGATTTTCTGAATAGGGCGTGGAGACTACTAAAGAGCGAGAAAACTATAACCCATCGAACAAAATATTTGAATCCGCTTCAGGGTTAGAATGTCAAGCTGAAAGCCAGTCGTGCATACGGGCCGATAAGAACGCTAAGAGATTTCTGGGACAGTAGGTAGGTACCCATTATTCGAACGTATGGAAGCTGGGTCGTACAAGATAAGAAAGAATGTTCGCTATTGCGGTTCTATCCAAGGAAAGGCTCTCATAAAATCATCTTATACCAACTAATATCTCGGAGAAAAAACGCTGCCATTATGACACAAATGTAACTCTTTTACGCAGAATACTGGTCTATAAGATGATTATTGAACGGAGGCAATGATACATCACTATCTAAAAATAACTAAAAAGACGTAGAACCACATTGGACGAAATTTAACTATTGAATAAAAGAAAATGTACCTATAGCAGTGACATTTTTTAGGCTTGTGATCCACGGGTTTTACGTTATGTTTTAGGAAGAGCGAAATGATGATGTATAATACAAGTATGTATAGCGATTGGCTACATTTATTATCTTTTCTAAGACATCAACATTGTAAAAGCACAAAAACTGCTGTACACGATGGTTGGTTTTCTTAACACTTGTAGTGAATAGCAGGTAGGAAGGACCAAGTAAGTCGTCAGTCTTCAATGTTTATTTAGCCACAAACCAACCACTTACAATATATGCCACTCAAAGCGGTGAGGGTTCATAATCTGCCACCAATCTGTTCACTTGTAACAATTTACTTTTCACTCTACAGAGATATTATTACGTCCACATAGATAGATATTCTACTTTCAAGTGCAATTTTTTCTTAATCAATTCGTAAACACACAACAAATAAGTTTAAATTAAAAAAATAATTATATTAAAAATCAATGTTTGAAGTTCATATGATTAGTGACAGTACAGTGTCTCCATACTATACTATGCTCCGATTTTAGAACCACTTACACTTTCTAGTGGTCATTAATGGAATTTAGCAATTCACTCGCTGCTCGCGCTTGGTTTCACTGACTAAGTTTTCGCTTTCAGAAGAGAACAGATTAACGTACAGCATTCTGGGAGGTTTTCTTTAATTCTTCAGGATAAATCTATTATTTAGCGAACATTGCTGTTACCTCAAAAGTTTTCGTGAATTCGATTTTTGAATATTTCAGTCTAAATTCTATCCTTTAGGGTTGATCGAAATCTATGCGAGCTTCTAGAACCAACTACACCCCAAATGTGATTTATAATCCAAGTTTCATGAATTTTGGAGGACTAGGTATATTTTAGAGGATAAGCTCTAGGTGGTGGAATTAGTACAGACGGTTTTTTGTTTACTATTATAAAAAACGAACCTTTGTAACCAATCGACCAAACAAAGAAAATAAATTTAGAAAATTAATAAATAAATCAATTAAATTAATTATAAGATTCGGATCCCCACCTCTCCTGCCACCATTTCGATCGAATTAAAAAAAAATTAAAAAATAAATAAAATACAAATCTAGCTGTCTGCGTTTCGCTGTCTGCCGTTCAGAACTTTCAATAAATCGTTTATCATAACTTCTGTCTCCTATAGATGGATTTGTAAACCGTAGGTAAGTAAGTAGAACGCTCATGCAATTATATTCAAATAACGCATAAACCCCTAGAAAGAAGCTCAGCATACAAAAGATGTTAAGCCTCAAAATGTATGATATCATCCCATTTGGGCCAAGCCAATAGTCGGACCGCCGTGCCGTCTCCTAGTGCAGTGCATTCATTATGGGTATGCATATTTTGACTTCTTTAACTTGTAAGCTGATTTTTGCCTATCGCACAACTGTTCTGGTAAGTGTGGAGGTGGATTTGCACATCTCACCGGAATTGTATGTTATAATTTCAAGAGAATGACACCCACAATTGAATTGAAGCAGTTGCACAAAATGAGATTAGAGAGGTGTGAAACAGTGTTAAATGCTTTGAATAAGTTTTGTGATGATAGCTTTAGAGCTCTGCGATATTAAGCAATGCGGATGTCATAGGTTCTGGTCCTTATATAGAAAATGAAGTCCGTTTGATCGATTGATTGGTTTTTTTATTTACACATCCAGGGTACGATTAGGGCCTAGTGGCCCTCTCTTACATCGACCCTGGCAAACATTACATTAATATTCCTCGATACAATCGGATAATATACTAAAATTACACACATCCCAGTAATTCACTAAAATTTACAAACAAATAATAATTGAACATTGGTTTTCTGTACTTCTCGATATTTACAAGTACAATATACAAAAATAAAATTAAAAACTTACACTTCTTACAACAATAATAAAGTATTCTTTTCATCATTTGATTTTAGTAACATCTTTTGATATTCATTTCTAAATTCTTTTACGGTTTTTTTTTTTTTTTTTTTTTTTCAAATCAAATCTATCTTTATTTTCATTATATATTCTTATGGCTTGTACAACAAAGGACTTGTTAAATAAAGAGGTTCTGTGGAGTGGAACTTGAATGGTGGTACCCGTTTGTCTAGTCTGTCTTCCCTGGTGTTCATCCATAAAGGTTAGCCTCTCAAATAAATATAATGGTTTCTTAAATTTTAGTATTTTAAACATCATCGTTGCTAGCAATAGTTTCTTTTTCTGCGAATTTGAGTATCCCTAGTTTCCTGTAATATGGGGTTACGTGCTCGTCTTGCTTAAGACGGTATATAAAGACGGTTATATCTGTAACATGCTCATTTGTTCTGCATTTAGATCACAAAATGCTAAGACGGCGTAATCAAAAATAGGCATTATCAGGGACTGTACTAGCTGTTGAGGTACATATTGAGGGAAATCTATGGTCATCCTTTTCAATTGGTAAACCCTTTGAAGGTTCTATTGCTTATAGAGGTTACTTGGGCCTCCCAATTTAATGTATTTTGTGTTAATATACCCAAATTTTTTACTGTTTGTTCATAGGGGATACATGTATAATTAATTTTGATTTTTGGAACGTCATTGTACTTCACTTTGTCTAAAAGTTTGGCATATCCAAGGACAATTGATTTACTCTTCAAGGGGTTTATGAGCATATCATGTTCTGAACACCACTTTGAAACTTGATCAAAATCAGCGTTAATTTTACCTATACAACAGTCGAGTTCATTGACCTCGCACGATAAATACAACTGAAAGTCATCTGCGTAACACATGTGGTCACAAAAAGTAAGGACTGATGGAATAGTATTAATGAA
The DNA here is from genome assembly GCA_030762985.1 of Adelphocoris suturalis. Classification (NCBI taxonomy): domain Eukaryota; kingdom Metazoa; phylum Arthropoda; class Insecta; order Hemiptera; family Miridae; genus Adelphocoris; species Adelphocoris suturalis. The sequence goes on from CM061042.1 coordinate 101,426,186, forward strand.
TATGGAAAACAACGTTGCAGAAATTACTGAACCTTGCGGGGTACCTGAATGAGTCCTTCCATGCAGACAGTGCACCGTCAGGGCCTTTCGTGCACTGTTTCCTTAGTTAGGATTCGAACCCGCGGAGCTCTGTACCTGTTACTCCATACGAATTTAAAACATCTATGAGGATATCGTGCCGAACCATGTCGTACGCGCTGGAAAAATCAATCATGACATACTGTTACCATTTTTCTACCCATTGCTAATCGAACGTCATCTAGGACCCTTATCAGTGCAGATTCCGTGCTGTATCCTACTCTATATGCGGATCGGTTCTCATCTAGAATGTCATTGTTTATAATGAAGTCATTAAGTTCAGAATGAACAATCTTATCTAAAACCTTCCCACTCGCGCATAACAAGTTGATACCCCTAAAATCAGCACAACTCTTTGGGTGTTCGTTCTTCTTCAGTGTAAGGAGTGTTGAACGAGATATTCCCCCTCCAAATTTGTAGAACAGCAATGGTGTTTATTGTGTAATCGGTAGAAATCGGGCAAGCCGTTGAAGAAGCGCTTCGCTCCCAAATACAGCCTGAATGAGTGAGCGAATAAATGTACTACTAGGGGACGGCGGTCCGACTATTGGCTTGGCCCAAATGGGATGACATGCATTTTGCTTCTTGGCATCATATGTACGCGGAGCGTCTTTTAGGGAGATATCACACAATTTTGGTGTTCTAGGAGGAAAAGGTTGGAATGCATGGGCTGCTCAGGATGGAGTCAGTAATTTCATTTCACTTTTGTTGTCGGAGAGAAGTTTTCGTTTGTTGATCAGGATAGAACCCGTAATTTTGGTCATATCAATGCCCTAAAGGCATCAAATTATGAATAAATTTCATATTCCTAGGGTGAATGGGAGAGAATTTAGCTCACTTAGCTGATCAGAAAAGAGCCCATCATATCTTGACGTTCCAGAGAGTCTTGCTATCAAATTTCAGTTTCCTCGGGTGAACGGGTAAGAATATAATTAACTCAGCTGATCAGGACTTGGTCGTACCGGCTCCAAAACCACAAAAGTTACTTTGTCAGGTCAAATGTAGCCTACTATGTTTCAAATTTTATCAAAATTGGCTGAGAAGAAAAAAAAAATGAGAGAAGTATGAAAAAACATGTTGACGCCTCGAGGTCGATTCTACAACTAATTTCTAACAAAAAGTGCCTCATAGACTTTTTTTTAGAGGCAATGTTTTCGAGTTATTATCGATTTAGGATTTCGTGTTTTCAATCATACATCACAAAATCTGCTATGACACCCTTCCGTATTGAGTAAATTCAAATTTGAGGATACCGTTAGGAAGACCGTTAAATTTCATTTTGGATAAACGACCCAACGTGTGAAAATATGCTCCCCCTTTCCTCCCAGCGTTCTGCTTGGAACTCACGTGGATGACTCCCCCTGACTTCGAATTTTACATCAAAATTCAGGTACATTTTGCTTTTCCATATAATTTATAATTCTCCAGTGACAGTCTCATATGAGTGATTGGTGTTGCCACCCTCCTCCGTCCCACTGAGCTTCATCTTTTTTTATCAAATAAATACTATAGGTATATGTCTTTGGAGGTCCGAGCATATATAAATAAAACAGCTTCTTCCATTTGTTTTGTTTTAATTCCTCAAATAAGCCCTGATTAAAAAAAGGAGGCTCTGATTTCATCGGAAGGGTGATTAGGCTTATTCAAAAGGCTGCGTTTGATCATTTGATCATGTGCTTCTCTAGTAATGAAGTATTTATCGAATGGAATAAGATAGGGATTGGGAGAATCGTTCCAAGTATTAGATTGAACATACGTGAAATATAAGTCCCGGAGCATTTATTTGATTTTCAACATTTCCATTCCAACGTTGTTGGTTGGGAATAATATAAACATCAAAAATACTTTTATTTCAGCAAAGTTAATAATTTCTACTAGCATTTATTTACAAAAAGAAGTACTTAACATAATCTAACAATCGTGGGTTTGAATGCAATGACTTGATTCGAGGATTCTCCTTACCTTCCAATAATATTCACAAACACCATTCGCTTTGTTGATTTGACAGAAATGTACCAAATTCTAACACCGAATGTTTGCAGTGCACTCCCTGCTCTGTACATGCGTTCACCAGGTGAGATTACATCACACCCTCCGTCTTTAAGAAAGAAAAAACCAGACCCCTGAATACAATGAAGAATAATCTTATTATTTGAATTTAACTGGAACATACCACGAAACTGTGGTAAAGAAAATCCCCGAAACAAGTCATTGCGTTACAACACACTCTTGTTAGATAATAACTAGGAACTGCTTCTTCATGTAAACACATGCTGATAGAAATTACTAACATTTACACCGACAACGACGAAAGTGAAATTTTGAATTTCAAGTTACTGCACCACGAATTATACGATTTCCATACTCTATCCTTGCTCTGTTACACACAGCATGTTTTGACATAATCGTAATTGACATTGATGATTATTGACATAATTTTTGATTCTGCAATTAATGTATTTTATAGATAGTATTTATAACTAGATGCTCCGTGATTACTAATTGTAGCAACGTGGCCTGGGTACAGAAATATTAAACCTTTTTGTGATAATTTGCAACGCTTTTGTTTGTGTAATATTCAAATGTCATTAGTAAATGATTCGTCTCACGAAATTCGATCCAACCTAGCTTCAATGTTAGTTCGCTTCCGGGGGTCGAACAATTTTTTGTGATGACCTCACATGAGTTTCATCACGATCATACCACAAATAACTGCTGCGCGTGCACGAACCTCAAATCCTTGTAAGGAGCATGAAATCTATAGTTCCCATCCAATTTCGATTAAATTTTCAGGGAACGGCTTAAACTGTAGATTGTCCCCAATGAACTCTATTAGTTCCGAATGACTGGTACTTTTCGAAAATGCATTAACGTAATATCTATCAAGCTTCATTTTCTTATTGCCTGATTTAAAACTTTGCTTAACTCCACAGCAACCTCCGAGGAATCATTAGATTACTTCAAGATTATTTCAATACTCATTAGATTATTTCAATGTTCTTCTATACTACATTCATTTAATGTTAACGAGGATGCTATGCGCAACACCCAATTCGGCAGACTTTTTTTTTTTTACTTCACAAAAGTTGCTAATAACCTGCTGTTCACGAAAAACAACTGTGACGATTTGAAGTCAACGGCAGTATCTCATTTTACCCTATCGTTCCCGATGGAAAAAATACAACTATGCTTTATGGGGCAACGTTATTATTTATCGTCCCAGATAATTTATAACTGACCTGGAAAATTAACCGTGGGTCAACTATACGTTTTCAACAAGAATCTAAAGGTACAGAAAAAAATAATATGAAACTTGAAGGGGGAGTGAAGCGAGGAAAATTCTAAAGAAAAAATGAAATACAGCGTTGACTATAGTTTTTATTCGGTACCAGTGGTATAGTAGAACATTGAAGTAAACTTCTCACATGAATTATGAAACCACGATGGGGCTGTAGGAAACGGAGGAATGGGGTCAACCCATTTCAAACTCGTTACAGGAAGTGAAAGAAGCTGAAGCTAGTACAAGGATCGTATGCCAGGAGCTTCGAAAAGTTCTGTACTGCCTCGACGGGTCGGGTCCGGACCATCATAAATACCTAGAATTCGGCCTCAGCATCCCTCTAGGCCACTACGAGAAAATGCCAACGAAAGGGACAGCAAAAGACGTACGGCTCGAACATCCCCCCCCCCCCCCCCCCCCTAATCTTTCAAGTCTACACAACTTACAGCGGTTTCGTTCTTGCTGACGAAACAGCGCGATCGGCAATGTTGTCATGTTGAGTACGTCGCGGCTGCTATAGTTATTTATGAGTATCTTATTTACAGGTGTTTTGGTTAGCACATTTAGTTTGAACATTGTTTCTCACAAATAAAAGAAGAGAGAAGAAGAAGAACATTGTTTATAATTCAATCATTCGAAAACCTTGCTTTCAACTATTTTGGCCAGTTTCTCAGTTATTATTTTTGTTTTGTAATACTAATAATTTTGTAAGCAACATTTTGAAAATATCTTTGGCTTATTCAATTATTGTCAAATTGAAGTCAGATCATTAATTGTTACATATTTATCGTTTTGATCACCATTAACCCTCCACCGAACGAGTGTCAATGGAGTTGAAGGTACTTGAAGTAAAAGATGCGTAGTACAGATTCATAACAAGCATCAATTCATTCACACATTCATGCATATTCACATTAATAGCACAGATTCGTGCATAGTACATCTGTAAATGACAAGGGTTACAATGAAACCGATTTCTTGAAGAGTGAATTCCAGTGGACTAACATCAGCTGATACAACCGTCGTTGTTTATAATGCGATTTTTGCCACTACACCAGTTTCGATTCACACCTATGTTGACGATATTTTTTTCTTGCCAAAGTTCTAGCCATTAAAGACGAACGTACCGTGATCCGTGTGGTTTTTTACGATTCTTTGAGATGATATGTATACCAATGAGAACCAAAAAATCATAACTCATAATTCGAAGGTTTTCGAGATCTCGATTTTTCAGCATTTCAGCCATTAAATTCTAACTTTAAGGGTTGATCGATAGTGATGATGAATTAAGACCAACTCGACCCCAATAGGATTTTGTACCCCAGTTTTTTACTTTGGTGGCCCAGTAGTATGGGAAAAACAGACGGCGGACGGTCGGAGTTTAGGTTTATTTTACTTTTTTTAAATTTATTATTATATTTTTCTTATTATTATTATTTATTATTATTAACATGTATCATGTTTTAGCCCTGGGGTCATAGCGAATTTTGCGAGTCAATTTTTTTCCGCGCACGAAATTAATTACAGTGATTTCCGCCTACAACCGAGTCGTTGCTAGGGAAATGGTACTTCGTCGTTTTTCATCCCACAAAATTCGTTGACCATTCGTTCGAAAGCTCTCGATTTATCCAACAATATTATGTTAACTACGGCGAAGTGCGTGTCCAACAAACTGAGTTATGAGCATGGTTATATAAATAATTGTTTACACACAGGTGATCATTCTCAATAATTGATATTGTGAACATGATTGCAACCGCTTGTTAATTTCTGATGTTTTCATAGAATTTCGAATCAATATCGAGGAGAAAACATGATACATGGTTGAAATTTTTGGTTCTAGAACAGAAATAAGTTTTTTGTTTGAGTTTCTAGCACAATTCTACAGTTATCGTCTGGAATGACACATTACATACATACATACATACATACATAAAAAAATGCGTTAAACTTCAGAATATGATTCAGAATAGCCTGAAACGGATTTCTGCATACATTTTTTTCAAAAATTCACATTCTACAAATTTTGAGGCGAGAGCAATTATTATTATTATTTTTAATCATTATCATTATTATTATTAATTTTTATTTTTATTTTTTTCAATAATGGAATCAAAAATTCGGGGGGAAAAAAACCGTCAACCGCCGTCCAGAGCTTGTCCCCGAAACTACTGGACCGAAGTTTATAAAACTTGTGTTATAAATTATATTCGGGGTCTAGTTGGTCCTATAAGCTTGGCATCAATTTCGATCAACCCTAAAGGCAAAAATATTCAAGTAAAGGTTATGTTTTTTTTTTTTTTTTTTTTTTAAATTAATAAATGATAGATATTATCCAAAGAATCGAATGAAACCACCCGAAACTGTACGTTGATACGGTCGCTCTCCCTAAGGGCAAGAACTTTGAGAGTGATATTAAGTGACAGTAGCGACATATAAGCAATGGAATTCTGACTTCGTAACATCAAGTTTATTATAACACTTGAACCTACGGATGGACTAGAGCAGCTTTGGTAGATGTTTCATCTCATAAGTTGACAGTTGGTGGGTACATAAATGTAGTTATACTTAGATCAGGGCGACTAGTAACGGGTGGATCTATTAATTATGTGACTGCATTAATTTTCCCTCTTTACGTGCCTATGTCTACGTAGGCATGTTTATGACAAAGTGAGACTTTCGCCCTACCACTACGAAATTACATTACACAAATTATTCGCAAAGGTGTGTAACGTTAAGAGAAGCTAATTTCTTTCTTGATCAATCAACGGAGCTGAAATTTGAAATGGAGCTCCTTTGGAATACTTAGAATACCCACGTTGGCGTACTGATCAGATGAGGGACCACTAAGCCTTATTTGTTTCTTAATCTGTTGATAGAGCTAAAACATGAAATGGAGCTCTTGTGGGACATCGAGAATACAATTACAAAGTATGGAGGGGCTTGGATCAGCTGTGTGACCTCTGAGGCAAATTTCTATCCTCTTCGACCTACCGTTTTTATACGATATTTTTTCCATTTTTTTCGACATTTAATAAATAGCATAAAAGGGCGGGGGGGGGGGGGGGGTCCTGAAGCTGAAACCGTTGAGAACGCGAAAAGCGCCAAGTTTTGATGATGTATTATAATACGGAGTTTAATAATTATAGACCAATTATCTGCGTACAAGGGCTGTCTAATACAGAAATATTAAACCTTTGTGTAATATTTTACAGTATTTTGAAGAATTCTTTTTAGTTTTCTCCCGCGCCATCCTAATCATTTCGGTATATTACTATCAATAATGAACCTTTGTAATCGACTAAGAAGAACAAATTGTTTAACCCCCTCAATATAGGTTAGCTTACGTTTTAAGATGAGTTAAATTCATTCATATGTGGTCTGATTGATCCTAGAACCCTTGGCATCGATTTCGATCAATAATGAGTAGACTGAAAGGGCTGAATTATTGAAATCGAGACTCCCCCCCCCCCCCCCCCACTCTAACCGCTATACTCTCATACTTGCTGTCTCTCAAAGAGCTACAACTTTGATTAGAAAAATAATTGTTAACATCGGAGCAAAACAAAATTGGTGGAACATAGTAAAAATATTTTTATAAATGACGATTATCGTATTTGCTGATATCATTCCAATGGAACTCTCACTTCATGAAATCGAATTTATTATCACTTTTGTCGCCTGCAGATGTATAATTGAAGCGTAGGCAGCTTATTAATTTTATTTCGTCAATTTATAGCATGTGGCTTCAGTTAATTTCTCCTCGGTAGACGCTCACGCCTATGCAATTATATTTAGATAATTCATAATGATTCTCGCTTAATGATTATAGACAAGTCTACATAGAAGGGCAATCTAACTACAAAAATGATTAACCATTGTGTAATTTAATTTATTTTGTTTTCGTGAAGAAACGCCAAAACAAAAAGCCAAAACACAAACAATTAGCCAAAAGGAAAAAAAAACACATCAACAACAAAAAGTTAAGGTGAATGTTTCGAGTAGAATAACAGAAATTAAATTTTGAGTTTAACAACAGCATTTAAAAAAACTCATCGGAGGTGTAATGGGCTAAATCAGCAAGAATCTTCGAAATTCAGATTTGTAATTTTTTCAGTTCTATTGAATCAATATTAGGATGTCGTGAGTTATAAAATTTAACGCCCCACCCGATAGTAGAATTACTTACGGGATGAATTCTCAGGAAAGGAAGCATTACTTGAGAAATGTGGGAAACTTGAATGTAGCGTTCCTTGTTTTCTCAATATAAACCATTACCTAAGGAGTATAAATAGCTCGTAATGTTTAAACTTTCAGCGATATGAAGACGTTTCTACAATCATCCCGATAACCGAACTCCGCAACAGCATAAACTACTCTTCTCCGACAACTGACAATTAGAAAAAGATGCATTTTCTTGGCTCCAGCACAAGATCGCATGAGAAGCTGGACAATAGAAGATAGCCAAATTGAAAAAGTTCCAGTCATGCAGCATTCGTGAGCGAAGTTTATTAAATTACCTACTACCTCGTATAATTATATTTTAAATTGTTTTGAAATTTGAGCTATTTCAGAAGAAAGAAATCGTTAAAAACCAATTTTATGGCAGAAATAACTCAAGCTAAAATAAAATTCGCTGATTCAAAAAAGATTTTGGATTTTTAGATTTTTGGCAGTTTTTATATATTTCTCGGCAATAAATTATTGATGAAATTTAAGAACGTTTTCCAGCGTAATCTTCTGCAAACATTTTTAAATGCTCTAGTTAAGCGCTGGTAATTTTGTTTTTACTGAAACTGTGATTATTAATTTAACGGTTTTTGGCTATATTTAGACACATTTAATCATTTTTTAAAAGTTGACGAATTTAATGTGCTCAAAAATCTATTGCTGGCCAACGAACTCATCATTTTGTTTGGGAAGCTTGATTTGTTGGCGCAGGAACGGGATTTTTATCTCAACCCTAAGGAGAGTCATTGTCTGAAATGACATATATATATATATATATATATATATATATATATATATATATATATATATATATATATATATATATATATATATATATATATATGCACTTGATTGTGGACACTGTGCTACTGCACTATATACTAATTAAAGTTAAAGAAATTTCACAGAAATAAAGAGGAAAAGGTTTTTGATATTTCGAATTAGTCTTTGTCAAAATTAGAAGAAGAAAGAGTATTTTTTGAATATTCCCTGGAACCAAGCTTGTATCCAACGTTTCATTGTTGTTATGTTGGAGTTACTCAATCATTGAGGTTGAGTCCAGGAGGCCGATTTGAACCCAGTACCCACCTATGGGCCCGTTCGGACTGTTGAAGTAGCCGGTCGTTCGATTTTTCAGGCATCTTCTTCAACACCTTAACACCAAAACATTCGTCGAAGGTGACTGCTTGACCGTGCGTTCTTGCATGCAGCTTTATCGGTCGTTGCTGGGACTGACTCAAGGAAGCTCTATGGTTATTCATCCTTAGATTCAGTTGGGATGCCTTCCCCACATAGAAGCTCCTTGACTGGTCATCCTCACACTTCTTGCAAATCAGCTGGTACACGCACATCCGTGACTGGCACTCTGCTGATCCTTGGCACCTGTACGTGTGGTTGGTATTTGGGGAGGTGAAATCCGAGTCCTCAATGACCAAATCACAGAGTTTGCATCTCGGTCTTTGGCATGGGTGGAGACCTCGTTGCTGCGGATTCTCACGGTGGACAGCTGGATGCCGATGCGACAGTATTTCACCAAGGTTCTTTCCCTGTCGATAGGTCATCCGAGGTGCCTCCCGAAATACCTCCTGGGTCAGTGGGCTTGAGTTCAAGATTGGCTGGAGTTCCCTGAGGATCCCATTGATCTCATTTTATGGGGCTCAAAAGATCAATGGGATCCTCAGGGAACTCCAGCCAATCTTGAACTCAAGCCCACTGACCCAGGAGGTATTTCGGGAGGCACCTCGGATGACCTATCGACAGGGAAAGAACCTTGGTGAAATACTGTCGCATCGGCATCCAGCTGTCCACCGTGAGAATCCGCAGCAACGAGGTCTCCACCCATGCCAAAGACCGAGATGCAAACTCTGTGATTTGGTCATTGAGGACTCGGATTTCACCTCCCCAAATACCAACCACACGTACAGGTGCCAAGGATCAGCAGAATGCCAGTCACGGATGTGCGTGTACCAGCTGATTTGCAAGAAGTGTGAGGATGACCAGTCAAGGAGCTTCTATGTGGGGAAGGCATCCCAACTGAATCTAAGGATGAATAACCATAGAGCTTCCTTGAGTCAGTCCCAGCAACGACCGATAAAGCTGCATGCAAGAACGCACGGTCAAGCAGTCACCTTCGACGAATGTTTTGGTGTTAAGGTGTTGAAGAAGATGCCTGAAAAATCGAACGACCGGCTACTTCAACAGTCCGAACGGGCCCATAGGTGGGTACTGGGTTCAAATCGGCCTCCTGGACTCAACCTCAATGATTGAGTAACTCCAACATAACAACAATGAAACGTTGGATACAAGCTTGGTTCCAGGGAATATTCAAAAAATACTCTTTCTTCTTCTAATTTTGACAAAGACTAATTCGAAATATCAAAAACCTTTTCCTCTTTATTTCTGTGAAATTTCTTTAACTTTAATTAGTATATATATATATATATATATATATATATATATATATATATAATACAGTCAACTACAGTACAGGTCATGCCTGAATGAATAACAGGTGGTTGGGTTGTTGTCAAGTGAAATGTACATATTAAAAATAAATCATTGTGTGTTTGGACTTGAATGCAATCAGTTCGTAATACGTGGCGACGAAAAGATAAGAATTCACGCTTATATATTACAGATAAAATGCCAAGAACAAGAAGAAATAATTCGAATGGATCATTGGATCTAGGAAGAGGAGACAGGGGGAGAGCAACAACGGAGGAAAACAGACGTAAAATTGTGAAGATGGAAGTCCGCCCATTCGATCCAGATTTTGAAAAATGGGAATGCTATTTGCCGTATTTTGAATTAGAATTGGATGCGGCATTGCTGGTGGACCAGAATGAACGGAGAGATGCACTCCTGAGAAAAGTGGGACCAAAACGTTTCGCATTCTGTTAGATCATTTTCGACCACGGGAAATCAGGGAATGCAGTTATAGTGAACTAACGGATACTATTAACACGTTCTATGGAGAGGTTCGTAGTATCACCACGGAAAGAGTGGCATTTACCATGGAAGAGGGGCTCCCGAAAAAATAAGGCACTATATCAATGAGCTTCGAGCGTTGGCAGGGCGCTTCCGAATTTGGAGGTTCTTTAATGGAACGTGTGCGAGACCAGTTTATAGTGGGCATAAATAACTCAGATTGGCAGTTTGAGCTGCTGAAATCATATCCAGACAATAAAGATACGTTAGCGCAAGTGGAAGCAATAGTTGTACAGTTGGAACAAGGATTTGCAGCGAAGGAGAAATTAGATTAATTAGATGGAACAAGGCTAGAGATCAATAAAGTTAGAGCTGATTTCGTTCGATACAGCGGTGGAAATGGAGGGAGAAGATCCTGGGTGATGTTGGACCCCTACAAACATTGTCTAAATTGTGGCTGGGAAAAGCATAAACAAGGAGACTTCTGCCGGGCTTTTGGACGCAAGTGCAACTGGTGTGGGAAGGAAAACCATTTTTCAAGGGTTTGTACACGGAAGGACCGGGCGGAAGGGAAAGAGGAGGCTAACCGTGGAAGGATGAAGACGAATCAACTGCAAGCGCAACTCGTGAATGACGTAGACACAAACTCTGACAGCGACGAGAAGTCGTCCCTGGGGGGTCGGCAACTTGAAAAAGGTAACAAGGTAATGCTGAATGTACTGGTAAACAATAGACCACTAAAAATGTTGTATGACTCTAGCGCATACCAATCTGTGATCAGTAAGCGGGCATGGAACATCATAGGCCGACCAAAATTGAAACCACATCCAAACTTGATAGCATATACCAACGTAGTGGTAGAAACAATGGGAGTAGGATATGTGCCAGTGGAGGCTCTTGGGATGAAATTGAGGTTACCCGTGATTGTGGTGGAAAAAGACGACGTTCCCTTATTTGGGTTAAAGTGGGCCCAGGAATTCAAGGTACCGATGCCAGAAGGTGCAGAGATTTGTGCGATGAAAAGCACAAGGGACCACGAGCAGACAAATGAATTTCCGTTTAAAATAAATGAATTTATCAAGCAGTATTCAGGTCTTTTTGAGAATTCGAAAGGTACTAAAAGAGGTCATAAAATACAGATTAAATTGAAACCAGGGACAGAACCAAAAATGTTTAGGCCAAGAACTGTTCCAATTGCATTGCAAACTGCGGTGGAGCAGGAGCTTGGTCATCTCTTGTCGGAGGGAATTATTGAACGAGTTGATCCAGCTACAACGACCATTGAATGGGTAACTCCTTTGGTAATAGCACCAAAACCAAATGGAAAGATTAGAGTTTGTGCTGATTTTAGAATTACTATTAATAAACATATATTGACTGATATGCATCCGTTGCCCACGTTCGAAGAACTATGTGCTCAACTAGCAGGGGGGGGGGGGGGGGGGGCAATTTTTAACAACCGACTTTCGTGACGCTTACCTACAAATGGAGGTAGAGGAGGAATCAAAAAAACTATTGGTGATCTCCACTCATAAAGGTTTTTTCACGTATTGTCGCATTACCCTGGAGTCTAATGCTTTCTGGACGATATCATGATCACAGCAAGAAACTGAGAAGACCATTTAAACGTGATACGGTTGGTACTCGAAAGGTTGAACAGTGCAGGAATGAGGGTTCGCCAGAAATAAAGGGTTGAAAGTTGAAAGATAGTGTAATATATCTTGGTCATAGAGTGGAAAAGTTTGGAATACACCCTATAAAAGAGCGGATTGAAGCCATGAAGCAGTTAAAAGTACCAACGAACGTAAAAGAATTACGATCATTTCTAGGTTGCATAAATTATTACCAAAAATGTATTCACCATCTGCAAGGGGATTGTTCAATTTTACATCGACTACTTCAGAAAGGAATTAAGTGGAGCTGGTCAGAAGAGCATAGTAAGTTAGTGGAAAGACTGAAGAATATACTAACATCTGCAGATACATTGGTACACTATAACCCAAAACTTCCTTTGGTTTTATATACAGATGCAAGTGAGATTGGAATAGGAGCTGTCCTATGTCACAGGTTCCCCAGAGGCGTTGATCGTCCCATTGTATATTCGTCTAGGACTTTGAATGCTTCAGAAAAAAGGTATTCAGTAATTGATCGGGAGGCGTTGGCCATTATTGGAGGGGTAAGAAAGTTTGAACGGTACCTGTATGGACGGAAATTTATTTTAAAAACGGACCATAAACCATTGATGTTCATGTTGGGAAAAATCCGAATTACCAACATTAGCAATGAGTCGGGTTAGTAGGTGGGCTATCATGTTGAGGGAATTCGATTTCACGATAGAATATATTCCTGGGAAAGAAAATAGTCCAGCAGACATACTGTCGCGGTTACCAATAGGTAGTGGGGGTCCCGCGGCAATTGATTTTGGATTGAAAGTGGCCCACACCAAATTGAAGGACATAAGTATTTCAAAACGGCTCATGAGCGCTAGGACAGCTGCAGACCCTTGGTTGAGTAAAGTGATAAGGTTTATTCAAGATGGATGGCCGAGGAAGGAGGGTTTGGAAGAAACGCTGAGAACGTACTTTAAAAAAAAAAGACGAACTATCATTCGAAGAAGGAATTCTGCTTTGGAAGGGCCGAATAGTGGTTCCCAGTTCCCTAAGGAATGAGGTAATGATGATAATCCAAGAAGGACATCCGGGGTCGTCAGCAATGAGATCCATTGCACGGTTGCAGGTACGGTGGCCGTCATTAGACAAAGAAGTGGACGCATTTTTGAAAACATGCACGGCTTGTCAAGAACATCGCCCTTGGGATCCAGAATCACCTATATACTCATGGAATATCCCAGATGAACCGTGGAGTCGTGTACATATAGATTTTGCAGTTTCATTTGAGGGCTACAATTGGCTTATCGTAGTTGACGCCACCACGAAATGGATCGAAATAGTACCAATGAAACTTACAACCTCAGAAAAAACAATTCAAGTATTAGACGAAATTTTTGGCAGGTTTGGATTACCAAGAATGATCGTTTCGGATAATGGACCCCAGCTAGTTTCACAGGAATTTGAGGACTATTGCAAATGGAACAACATTAAACATGTAACATCCACCCCCTACCATCCGAAAACCAATGGCCTTGCAGAACGAGCAGTACGGACATTCAAGCAACGGTTCGCAGCCTCCAAAAACAATGGGAAGGATTTCAAGACTCGTTTAAATCAGTACCTCACTTCATATCGAAATTCAGCACATCGCACGACAGGTAGAACCCCGGCTATGATGATGTTTGGGAGACAGCTGAGAACGCGATTATCACTGTTGAAGCCTAACTTCGCAGAACATATGGATCGGAAGCTACAGCAACAACAGCGGGGACGTGTTTTAAAGAATTTGACATCGGGGAAATTGTGTGGATAAAACGCAGTAAAGAAGATACATTTTCCCAAGCAATGGTGAAGATGAGGACTGGTCCACTATCGTATGTAGTGCTCCAGAACGGGCAAGAGGTGCGGGTACACACGAACCAAATGAGAAGGGGGGGGGGGGGGGGGGAGAAGATGTAATACAGTCAACTACAGTACAGGTCATGCCTGAATGAATAACGGGTGGTTGGGTCAAGAGTCAAGTGAAATGTACATATTAAAAATAAATCATTGTGTGTTTGGACTTGAATGCAATCAGTTCGTAATAATATATATATCGGATTTCAATACAGAAATTTTTCAAAAATTTTCAAGCCATTGCAATAGCTTCATTTTCTATGAAAATTCGCTAAAATCTTGTAGCCTCTCAACTTGCGTTCGAAGTAGAACTACTGAACTGTTCAATGTCTTCTCCAGTTTCTCAGAATGCTGTTTCAAGTTGAGCTCGGGGTCAAGATAAACTCCCAGAATTTTATCATCAGGAAATATTATTGGGAATGTCAGAGATGTACCGAAGGGTACGCTACATCAATTGGGTTTTTGAATCGTTTTCAGTCAGTTATTTGGAATTAAGACATTGGACGATTTCAAAAAGAGAGATATGGTGAGGCATTCCACTGAACTATTGCAAAAGCTCATCAGCAAAAAGTTGGAACAAGAAGTTCCATTCATAAATATAATGGAAAAAAATCGATCCTCATGTAGATCCCCCCGCGGGACACCGTTTTACACAGAAGAAAGTTCTCCAGGCGGCCAATTTGAAATCTATCAGAGAGATATGACGTGATTAGAGAAGATGCACCATATGAGCAATTGAAATTTCCGAGGTAATATTGCACCGAGCTGTTGTTGATTTTCCTGGAAATATTGGGGCAAAAAAGTCGTTATACACCTAAGTAATTTAGAAAAAATTAGGTACCTATTCAAAAAATCAGATTTTGTAAGTTATAAGTATATATTTTATTATTTTTGCTGATTGTTGGTGGAGAAGTAATATTCTAAATCCAATTCATTTTATTACCGATGGGACCTGCCTTTTAACATTTTAATACCCCAAGGAGGTATCATACTTACTACTTATGCATTATTTTAAAATCCATTTTTAATTTATTCACGATTATATTATAAATAAGTAATGTATTAGTTATGAGTAATAAAAGAGCTATAAGAGTGAGGTTATTAGTTCCGAGAATAGTTTTGAGTTTGCTATTGTACATTCAAAATTTAATCACGTCTGATATAGATGTTTAATACATGAGATAATTGTGCAGAATTAGATGTCGACCGCCATACATGAATATTCATCACTACCTAATGAACGATAAGCTTCTGATCAATTATTGATGTCTACTATTATTAAGTAATATCAGGTGGTGTGATTCTTGGAGCAGCATAGCCTGCAAATTACTAAAATTTGAATGACGATGTATTGATTATGTAGTTCCTTCAAATGCGTTTTATTAGAGGTTGTAGGTCTCAATTATTTCGATAATTCTAAAATTGTTTGAAATCTCTGGTTTGTATGTCTGTACTCTTCATATTGTCGAGTCTGGGCTTGAGAACACACTTACTAAGTCATTAAAATTAAAATTTGCGTATTTGTCTTATAATTTGTCTGGCAGTGAAATGAATGTGAGTGAAATACAAATTTATGAGAGGCACATTGAAATGAGTTACTATGGAGGACTCGGAATATAGGTAATAATTAATTACAATAATGGTAATAAACTATTTATTGTATACATGAATTGTTACTGTTTGGTTAAGAAATTGTAAATGATGGTTTGTTAATTATTGATAATTATCTATTATTTTGAATGTAGAAGTGAGATTTTTAGATGATTTTTTGGTCTTACAGAGGTTACATTCATCCGAGAAATTCTTGGGGAACTATCTGGATACCAACCC
The DNA here is from genome assembly GCA_030762985.1 of Adelphocoris suturalis. Lineage (NCBI taxonomy): Eukaryota > Metazoa > Arthropoda > Insecta > Hemiptera > Miridae > Adelphocoris > Adelphocoris suturalis. Next base: position 101,442,038 of record CM061042.1, read on the forward strand.
CAACAAACCTTCAGACTTCCATCTAAATGGGATAAGAATGGTAGAAGTTGTGTTGTTACAAGGATTCTGCGTTTGGGCATGTGTACACACTACCATTAATCAGCATAGGAATCAGAAATTGAATTTAAAATTAATTTATTACTCGAAAAAAAGTCCGTCAAATTCGGTGAGGCTCGTAGCTTACTCGTATCAGGTACATGAATGCGAGCTGCGTGCTTTTTTTTTTTTTTTTTTTTTTTTTAAACCTTTGAAATATTTTAAATGGGCGATCTTAAACGGTGATTCATTCAGTCCCCTTGATGATTTGAATTGTCTTTTCCCGACTACCCTTAGACTCAAGTGAGATTGAACAAATAGGCGGAGAGAAATGACGATTGATGGATTTTACGTTTGCTCATTCGCAGAGTGATGAAACCGATAGCCCTAACCCGCACTGTCCCTGCAAATTTCCTTGAAATCGAATGAAAACGGTAGAAGTTATGTGTGTAACAAGAATTACCAGACACATGGATAGACAAACACAGGCAGGCCCGGAACAAAGTTATTCAGAATGGTCTAAAATGTAAAATATAAAATGTAATGTGATTTTGGAGAAAAAAATCGTTTTCTTTTTTCCTCTCTCATTCTTCTTAAAATGAAAACAATGCTTTTGGTACTCGGAAGAAATGTCTTGCCTAATCAATGAACCATTCCAGAAAACGAAAGGAAGCAAGGATTTGCCCTATGCCGACATTCAGGAGAACGAATAATCTTAGAAATCTCTAGAACGAAAGATTCGTGTGAGAATTTAGATTATGGAAGACAAAATATAATTTCAATTATAATAAGAGCCTCTCTACAGGTACCAAAAACGTCTATATACGCCAAAATTACGAAATGAGGGTGGACGACCTCTAGTCCTCTACAGTATGAGTTTGCACCAAGTTTTCATCTTGATGACTAATCCGAAACGACCTTTTTGGTCCTTCACGTTGGTCCTAATCTGAAGGGTCGGTCGTTGTGCAAGTGTCGTTGGAGGGGAAAGGGTTCTTTCCTAACTACGTCATAAAAGAATGAAATGAGTTGAACGTACCGAAGTTGTGATCGCCTTTATCATAATTTTGTTGGGATTTGGACTGGAACTTCAGGCAGAACTTTAGCATATCAGCTTAGCAGTGTTTTTCTGTAATTTATTCTGCATTTCGGGCATGAAATTTACAACAGGCGCGTGAATGTTGAACGGAAATAAGTGTAAATACAAAACTTGCGAGCGGTGTGCAATTTTCTTAAAATGAAACTTTGACGTTGACTGTGTCATATTAGGGGTAGGATTAATGAAGTAGGTACCAACGTAACATTGGATTTTATAGCTAGCCAGTCTAAAAAAAAAAAAAAAAAAAAAATCCATTTCGAAAAAACATTATGAAATTATTGAGTTTCATTTCGATTCAATCACGAAGTTTATTGCTTTTTGTTTGAAAAACACTAAACGCAAAATAGTTTTGAAATCTGCCACTTTGGCGACCGTCGACCGTCAAACCTACTGCACAAAATGTCACACCACATAGGTGACCTTTTCACTTCCGTCATCATAAAGGGTTCATGGATGTCCAAGCACGTTGCTTGCTTGGTGAACATTGTGGATGCTGGCCACAAACTGGAGCGGCCAGTAATAGAGAATCTTCGTCCCACAGCCAAAAAAAGACCCGATGAGCAGCGTGCCACCCAGTTTTAGAGAGGGAGATATTCCCACACGGTTGCTTATGTCACCTCCGCGTTTTCCCTCATGACAATGAACTTCCTTCCAACTGTGCTGACCTTCGCCTTCTTGCTATTGCTCCATCACTTCGCGATCCATCCGAGCCAACCCATTCGGCTCCATGCAACACCACTTTTCTGGTTCCATGTACCGGAAGTCATCGACCTGTGGTTACTGTTTGTACCACGATACCTTTGGCCGACGAGCGATTAAATAATCTTGACTCTACACCTATGAAAATTTTTTGTATCAGGAAAACTGAGTGCCCCGCCAACATTTACGGGGTCGGTGGGGGTCCGCTACGATCATATATATTGTTTATCAGTTGCAAGAGAACGCAACTGCCATTCACAGTTGACATTGGCGCTTCTATATCAATATTGCTCAACTCACTTATCAAACACCGTCACCAAGCAGAAGACCATTACCTCTACACTGCAAACGGATGAAGAATCTCAAGCTATGATACAAAAGATAAATTTCAATGGACTTACACTGTAGTGGAAGTCAAGAGAGACATGGACAGGGGGCAACAAGGGTGGACTTTTTAACTGATTTTAGACTCTACATAAATGTTGATCTCAGAAATAAAAGCCTCACAGATCCAACACGATCCATCCTATCCAGAAAATAAGGTTACAATTCCTCTAAAGGCTAAACGGGATTTTTTTGTTTTAAAGATATGGTTGGCATACCTACGTATAGGGGGGTTCCCAACGGTCAAAATGAGATGGGCCTCTGTCAGCCCCTTGCAAAATGTCGCAGCAAACTATTCCGTGAACCTATGAAGGTGCTGTTCTCCAACTACCGCCGATATGAGATTCGGTCAGCCATCAAGTTCCTCACTTTGCGTCACGAATCTGCCTCCGAAATCCATCCGTGGAAACTTATGAACCTGAGGTAATGTCAAGTCAGCATGTTTTCAAATGGGTTAGGCTGTTTAAAGAAAGTCGTGCCGACACTCACGACACAGGAAGAAGTGGGAGTGGGTCTCTTATTTCAGAAGAGCTTCTGCAGCAAGTTGATGAAAAAATTCGCACTAATAGTAGGGTGACCATTGACAACCTCCATGAAATTTTTTTTCGCGAAATTTTATGGGTGAGATTGTCTCGGAAAAACTGGATTACAGGACGTTGTGCAAGATGGGTACCAAAAATGTTGACTGACTGTCATCTCCTCTGCACATAGTACCCAAGCTTGACGGAGCCATCTGTGGAGATTATTGTGCAATAAACACGAGCACCACACCAAACTATTTCGCTGTCACTCATTAGGGGGACTTCAGTTCACATTTATACAGACGCACGGTCTTCTCTCGGTTGGATATCTCTAAGGCTGGATACCACTTGGGTTTTACGAATAAACGCAGACCAATCTTGGCAAATACAGGAACAAAATCCTTGGAGGTCTTCCGTGTTCCGTCTTCCAGAGGTCGTCCTTGTTGAGTCTTCCTCCTTGGAAGAACACTTCGACCACATAAAACGAATGCTGAAATTTTGGAAAAACAAGGCCTTCGAATCAACAGAGAATAGTGTTTTCTGACCATGGACGAGGTCACTTGCTTGGGCCGCATGGCCACTTTGGACGGGATAACACCGGTCCTCACCACCTTCCCAACATCTAGTACGGTTAAGGACCTTCGCCGATTCTGGGGATGTTAAATTTCTGTAGGCGCTACTTCCCTCACGCGGCTCAACACTACTAGGAGTTCCTAGTGAATCTAAACTAATGAATTTGGTTTTGGAGAAGTGATCGGCGGCTTTCTCAGCAAGGCGAGAGCATTTCTTTTTCCCAGTGATTGCAATGTGCGGTCTCCATATAGCTTTGGCTGAATAGTGACCTTACTTAACCGGCATATCGATTTTTTTATTACATCATGGGTTGCCACGTTTCGATGGTTCCACCATACCTGATACTTCTTGATGAAATTCATCATTTATAAAATGCGTTCTATTACAATATTGTAGTTAAAGATTGTCAAACCGAAAGCGAGAGTTATCATGATAAAACAAAAGAGGATGTCGCTTTCCATTAAAGTAAGTGTTGTAGTTGCCACGAATAAAACCTCAAGGGTGAGAGAGAGAGAGAGAGAGAGAGAGAGTGGGGGGGGGGGGGAGAAGCGAAGTTTGACAAAAACTTCTTTCCCCTCCGAATGTCACATTGTTCAGCCACAGTTGGTAATAGAAGTACCTACCTAGAAGCTCACAAACATAAAATCAATCTGTGATGGGCTCATGGGAGAATAAAGATTAAAAAACTGTGAAACTCAAAGTTAGTACAGTTTTCCCAAAACCGATAATTATGAGAGGTGGGCCAGAAAGAACAAAATCTTTTATTCAGGCTTCGGAAAACTACTTGATAGTCTAGAAGTTGAACTTATCACCAAAGAGGCCACAGTGAATACATTCGATCTTAAAAACGGATTTATCGTTCGATATCTAAACCGTCGAGGTTGTTGACAAATAGTAAATCTATATACATTTCAACCTGTAACCATCTTTTAAAGGAGGATCAACTTTTCACTCGGTGAATGGGGTCGCGCAAAGAACTTTTATGCTGCCAAGATCTTCCTTCAATATACGGCTTCCACTCCATATCTGAAAAAGACGGCATCTAAAAAGCTACCACCGGGAAAACGGTCGAGCCGTGGGGGTGGTTATGATATATTTATGAGTATAGTCTCAACTGGTTCGAACACTGACCGTAACGAAATGCCTCTGTTGGCATAGTCCTGTCACTTGCAGGTCGCCATCCTTGCATATAGCCTTCTCGCCTTTCCCATCAGTATCCTCTTTCTTGCTTTCCGAGGGGCACATTGAAAGCACCGTCGCCCTTTCATGTTATTTGTATTAAAACGTCTTTTACGGCGTTAAAGGTTTCTTTTACTTCTGAAGTATCGCAAAGAAAGTGGTGTAGGGCGATGAGAGCTTCCGTAATAGAATGACAACAGTGGTTGTTGGGTTGGAGTGAAACGTGACGAGGGGAAACTAACCGTAATAAAACTCTATCTGTACGTATAAGCTCTTCCATTTGGTATCGGCTCTTTTTAAGGTCAATCGACTCATATGGTTAGCGTTATTTCTTCTTCGATGGGTATTGATGTTCTATCATACCTACAATCACAGACGACATTGGGATCTAGTGAAAATACGTACTGTTCGAACACAAGTTTCTCACGTTTCCTCACATGCAGATTTTGAAGATTTTTTGAATTGCTTCGCCCAGTTTTAGTATTACATGGTGTAACGATATACTAACTTCTAGTGCGTGGCTACGGTGTAGCAAAAACGTGACTTAAGAAGCCGGCGATGGTACCTCAAACCCTCAAATCGGTATAGCGTTGGCAAGAACCTTGACATAATTTTCCAGTCGTCCCAAGTAAAGAGGGTCTATGAAAGGGTAGGTCAAAGAGGCTCTATTTCATATTACAATGTGCTTAGTTAAATTGAAAATAGATGATTCTCAAAGCTAAGTCAGCTCAAAGGACTTCTTCCATGCTATTCCATGAAATTGTTTCCCTACAGTCTGAATTATTAACCTTACACTCTTTCAGCTTCGCAGGTTGAATAGAAATTAAATCACTCTTTGAACGCACTCAGATCATCAACGGTACCAGTCCCTTGACTATTATTTCCAGCAGTATCGAAAAGGCTTCAAAAACATTTTAGCACAGTAGGTCATATACACACAAAAATTGATTTCTTAGCACACTTTGCTGAACGTTGTATATAGTATACTTAAGTTACTCAACCTATGCAAATTCTATTTTGCTTTTCTTTTCTTCCAAACTTCTAAACGAAGATTTACTAAGTTTGGCTCACGAAATCTCATATCGGCCGAGGATGTTCTATAATATGGGGTTTTGGCCTTTTTCAATCAATCACATGAGGTGACGTTTAAGGGTTGCAATGTTAAAAAATCAGTACCTTGGAAACATCAGAAATAAAATGTAATTTGTCGTTTGATTTGAAAGATTTAACATCAATGAATCAAATGAGATCAACCAGGGCGTAGTACGAACAACTAGCCGCACTTCGAAGGCCCTAAGTTCCAACACATAATGATGGAATATAAAATAATTGTTAACACGACTTTGAATCACAAAGCCATCTAGATACAGAAGTCTCACATTCAGTAGTAACCTCAGCACATTCGGATCGATCCTATTCGGGGTTCTCTTTTAAACTGTCCATACTAGTGTACTCAACTAAGTTAGCTAAGAATGAAACATGAATGGCAATATTTCAAGTTTATTTCTAGCAAAATTTAATCCAATAATGGTTTGTTACAAAGATTCTGAACAGAGAAGAACACTGAACCACGCGGAAGTTGTATCTAGTAAAAGATCTGAGGAGTTTACGGAAATGAATAAACCAATGTCTAATTATTTGCAGTTTTTAACGAATCAATTGAAATTTTTTGTTAATTACGATGTTGTTTACCCGGTCGATGTCACACGGTAGTCGAGACAGCATAATTAGAGCGTAGAAAAAACTCAAAAATCTTATTGTATTAACAGAAACTTAGAAATGCATGTGTAAATGAATAGTAATAACACAATAGATTACTAAACAGATAGAAAAAATAATAGGTTTGCATTGTTGGTCGGACGAAAGGATGACTTTTTCGTTAATATGCCTACGTAGATGTAGGAATCAACAGAGAGACAATTAATCCAATTAAATAAAACATGTACTCCCTAGACGTCCCTAGCAACGCCAACTTGGGAAAACACCGAAAAATTGAGTGATGTGTCATTTCTTCATGAAATTTCAGGTAGAATTTGAATCTGCAATAAAAAAAAGGGGGTTGCCATCTGAAAAATCAGAGTCAATGTCATTTGCGACACTTCTGGTGCAAGTGGTGCGCACGAAAGTATTCTTTCTGAGATTATAAAGAATGGCGCTGGTCCCACTTTTTACGCTGAACTCAGGGGAAATGAAGGGGGGTGTAACCTTTTCGTGGGACACCCTGTATAGAAGAGTCAGAATGGAATACAAATAGAATAGTTTCAGATTGCATCTAGAATTTTTCAAGTAGTGCCTTTTCCTGGGATGTACTTAGTTGGTCATTAGATATTTATATGTACCGCTGTAGGGTTGTCCTACTTCACTCTGGCAGTTTTCAACCAGTAATCCATGACTATTCCACTGTGTTGGTGTAAAACGAACTCAATGAACTGATACAATCAAAGTGATTTTTAACAAATGACTAAACTGACCTATGCCGAACTGCTGCAACTCTACTGCAGACTGACTTCTGTACTAGTGTGAAGGTAGTTTGGTGTATCATTCACACGGTCGCCATATAGCTGCGCGTACTGATGCGCGTGTACATGGCGATTACTGTACTCACTGCCCGACACGACGTAGATCCCTACTCACCACTAGGGTACCCTCAACTAAGTCACTGCGTACCCCTAAAAGCTACGCGTTGGGGACCACTGCTTTGAGGTATTACGCTTTTTACACGAACCTCATAACAAGTAATATCATTTCAATGAGGAATCGTGCAAAAGAATGCCATTATTTTTTAACCTAGAATACAGACCTACGTTTTTACGGAGACCTTCTGGCCGGAAATTGTCAAGTAACAACGCAACGAAAAAATGAAACGTATCAAAGACATACCTATGTACTTACTAGAAGGGTTGAGTTACCGTTGCCTTGTGATGTTCAAAGCCAATTTCTATGTTATTCAACCTATAGAGCTGAAATTTGAAATGAGGGTGAAAAATATGTTCTACGCTAATCACTCCTTAGCCTTAGGCCCGAGCTTTTTTAAATCCATTCTGTAAAGTTTTATTTCTTTTGCTACCAGAGGGAAAAATTTTTATCTGACGAAGAAATAGCTTTGCTAAATGGATCGATAGACCCTAATTTACTTTAAAGTCATAAACCAATTTTATGAAAAATTCGACTTACATAGTTTTCCTAGGATGTTTACGATATATAAACTAGAAATTTTACTCTGTAAAATTCAATTTACTAACATTAGTTTAGGATGTTCTACGACATACAGTATCACGTAATTATTCAATTATATCGCATACATGCAATTACCTGCTTCTCGCTCCGGCATGATTCCCTTGTACACACACAAACGGTCAGCTAGCAAATGAAGAAAAAAGAAGGTAATTTGGTAGAGGGAAGGTACGAATATAACCAAATCAAGATAAAACATGCCCCTCTCGCCGAGCTCAAAGTAAATATTTCTGCTTTTCATTTCGAGGGCAAGGTCCCGCACCTGCTGTTGAAATACGAACTAGTATTATCTAGATTAACTAATTTCAAAAAATCGAGTTTCTTTCGCGTAAATGAGGCTGGACTATCAATTGTGCGTTGTAATAAAAATAGTGTTTTTCGAAGGAGTACGTTTTGATGAGTGTGCATTATCCTTTTCCCTTCCATAAGCGTACCAAGTCTGGTTTAGTGAATATCAGTTGTGACGTTTGTTGGTAATCGTTTTTAAAGAGCCAGTCTTTATTATATTATTTCTATCAACAGAGATTTATGTATTGTTAATATAGCCTTGGAAAAGTAAGGTTGATCAGAGGAACGAATTCATAACTTCCTGAGAATTGGCACGGATGTTCCTTTCGTCTTCCTGAATAACATACTGAACGTTTATAAGAATCTAGAGAGCGTAAGGGGGTAGGAGGAGGGATGGATCAGCTTAAAAGATGTTTTTTCGCCTGTTTCGGCTTTTATTTCGGAAACAATCAACATTTTCGCCTCTATGACTATTTACAAAATCAAAGATCATTAAATTTCCTTTCGAAAAGGTCTCAGTCAATATCTTGTATATTGTACGGTTAGCGAGTTGGCCGCCGACTCTCGTTCAGGTTGGGCTTTTGGTCCAGTGCGCATCATCCACCTACACCTCCAGCCTACTCATATTATTCTTTGAGAAATTGTTTCGTCGGGGATGTATCGGATTACTCTACATTCACATCCGTTAATATCGATACTTTATCCATCAAGTGTTATTACGTAGGTCGCGTTTTTATTATGCGGAAAAAGGCGAAAAAAATAAAATTGTCAATGTTCAATTTTTCCTTCTCCGTAACAATAACAATGAACTGAGAAAGACGAAGAATGGAATTTGAAAAATCAGATTGTATGTTTGGAAAATTATCATAATTATTTGGTGGAACATTATTTTGATTATTTATATTATTTTGATTATTTTTTATTATTTTGAACATTTTAATTATAAAATATGAAGTTTCTCCACTTCATGGGAAAACATAGATTCGTGGATATGTTTTCGGGTTGTAAATCATATCCCGTCAGCCCGTCATATCATCGTCACCTAGAGTCTCAGAGAGGAAACATGCCTTTCAAATTTCGACTTTCTACAGTAAACAGGAGAAAATTTAGCTGACAACCAATCAGGATAGTGCCCCTTGAATAATTCGTCTCTTAATGTTCTAGAGAGTCTTTCAACCGAATTCCGTCTTCCTGTAGTCAACAGGATAGAATTTAGCTCACTCAGCTGATAAGAAAAAAAAACATAATTTCAATCTTCTCATAATGTACTACAGAGTCATTCTATCAAAACTTAACTTCCTATGGTGAACAGGAAAGAATTTACCTCACCAAGCTGATCAGGAAAGAGCCCATAATTTCAATCGTATCTTAATGTCCCAGAGAGTCACCCTAATCAGATTTCATATTCACAAGGCGAACAAATGGGGATTTAAGTTACCCAGCTGATCGAGAAAGAGCCCATAATTTCTATCGCCTCTCGATGTCCCAGAGAGTTTCCTCATCAAACTGCAACTTGCTAGCCTAAAAAGATAATGTAGCTTACTCAGCTGATTACCGAGGAAATATATTACTCACCGCCATACATATTAATGATTTTCATGAAATTTCGACTTCTTAGAGTGAAAAAGATATAGAGCTAGGGCTCGGGGCCAATGTTTGTAATGTTTGATGGACGGTAACTCAGTACTTGTTCTGAATAGGAAAAACAGTGCTGAATCATTTCAAAAGGAAATTTAGTATCTTCAAGTTAGAACATACTCATATTTTCAAAAAAAGTTTATAGCTTTCGAGATAAACGCAGAAACTAGGGCAAATACACATTTTTAACAGATTTCCCCTTCCTTCTTCCCTCTTCCGACCACTAGATTCTTGTAGACTTTTACTGTGTTACTTAGGAAGGTTTAAAGAACATTTGTGCCAATTTTCAGGAAGTTATGAGTTTTTTCCACTGATCAGCTGTTTTTGGGCCTACTTTTCTTAGACTAATAATATGATAGTAATATACAGGATGGAAATGAAATACATGTAATACCTGTTAGAGACTTTACGACTTAACATAAAGTTCTACATTATCGATGTTCAGCAAATCAAGGTTCGTCTCTTTTTTATTCGGAATAGGTACTGATAACAACGAACTTGGCCCCAGTCGGAACGTTAACAAAGAACGAGGTGAAGTTGAAGCGATTCATAAATTTGAATAAGTCCTAGGTCACACTAAATGTTATAAAACCTCTTTAACAGTGCAAGCTGCTTCAGTCTGTTCTAGTCAGTTCAGAATGGATGCTTACAAGGTAAGCACGAAAATGCTTCCAGCATGTAATTCTATAAGCTTCCTACGAAAATATTGTTTACATGTTAGTTCTCTTCGTACAGATGATTTTTATGGCTGAGAGTTTGAAAGTATTTTCAAGGTTACATTAGTGGCAAAAATAAGGTCAAATTAACTGGCACATTAATAGTAGTGCGGTTAGAAACGGTAATGAAAATTAGCTATTGCAAAAAAATGTAGAATGAGCCTTGAAGTGTTGAGCTACACTAGCTTCTTTCTACTCGCTCCACTAAAATAATATGTATGATTAACTGTGCAAAGGAATATAGGTTTCCAAGTACGAATAGTTTTATAAACTCACATACTTAAATGATAAAAGAGAAAAACATCTTCATTTTCTCTTGGATTTCTTTGGCGGCCTGGTGAAATCCGATCGTGGCAACATTTTTCACACTAGGGGTATTATTTTATTTTCCAGTTATTTTATTTATTTATTTACTTATTTATTTATTTATTTTTGGCAATTTTATATGCCTACCTACCGTATTTATTTTGTTTTATCTATTCATTTTTAGTAACAAAAACTCATACGTTTCAGATGCATGCATTTTGTTTAACAAATTACACTTTTGAATTAAATGGTGGCTACTATGAGCAAAAGAGGGTGAATGGGTGAGGTATATACTATTTAACTTGTGGGCCGTGGGTCGCGAGTCCCGAAAATCTCAACCGTATAGTGCCTAATTGTATGAGATCTACTTGAAGGTTGGTAACAGTGAAAAGCTCTTGACTTTGTTCCTATTGAGAGTCTTTTTATGTTGTATAGATTTCACGTATAGCAGATTTGAAGAGTCCACCATTGTCCAAAATATAATGCGAATCATTAGAGGTGATTTAGGAGTAAGTTCGCTAAATGCTCGAACCTTAAATAACCTAAAAAACAAAACTCGAGAGAAGAACCTATTTACGAGATCTTGTTGGAATTAAGTTCATACCTACTCAGTGTTAACTGCAGGATCATATCCCATTGGTGGCTCTCATTGGAGTGCATACTCTGATAAAATGCGAGCTTGGGAATGTAATAATTATATTGGATTTATATTATATTTGGTAGGGGAATATAAGAATTATTGATCAATATTGCCTAAATACTCCTGTCGAATTGAGGCTACATTTTAATTTTCAGCTGAAATCATTATGTACACATGCGTTGGTTCTGCATTTCATGGTGCTCGGTAAGTCAAGAACAAATTAACTCAATGTCAATATTAAACAATGAGCTGCAACGTTGTGTTAGTAGACTATGAATTTCTATGTAGGTACAAGTTTGAATGTGGGTTTGTGAATTACTGACAACTTTGTTTCTTTGCTTTAGGGGTGTACTCCTTCCAAACATTCAATGATTTAAGGGGTGAGTATAAAAACCTTGTGTTTTTTCTTATTATAATTATTTTATATAACCTTGATAATTAGTCACTTCAAATCAAGTAGATATTTCTTTTCCATCACTTGTTCATAAAACCAGAAAAAAATGAATCCAGAACTTGAAATGAAGAGAACGAATTCAAAACAAAGGCCACCACATCATGAATGATTTGGCCACCAGATTTGATTGAAATTTAGAAAGGTTGCGTTCCAGCTACCTCCTTAACTTATTTACTTGTTACATGAGTCTTCTTGCTATGATTTACCGGACAATAAATGGCACCGAAAGCCCGACCTATATTTTTGAATGATTTTTATAAAACATCCGTAGCCAGAGAAGTGTAACTTCGTTAGTATTCATCACACGAAAATCGTTCTCCACTCCGTGAAAAGATCTCGATTTATTCCGCGATCTCATATCGCACGGGACGCTTTAAGAACGAAGGGTGCTGCATTATGCGCCTTAGATGTTAATCAACTGTCAGTAACTTTCCTAGTTTATCAATGAATTACAAACAAGTCAGGGAGCTACATACATGAAGGTGCGGGTACCTGTACTAATCTGAAACTAAAATGTAAGAGGTAGGTGTTTCCACGGATAGTAAACTGTTAGGTAGAGGTCGGTGTTAGGTACCTATACAGGATGTTTAAGAATAATATGGCACACATGGTTTGGTGTTTGGTTACATGGTTTGGTATATACATGGTTTTCTGATGGCTAAACATGTTTTGGACTGACATATGGCCTGTTCGTGGGACGCAAAGAGCTAGTCGACGCTTCGAATATAGAATATACACGAATACCTTTCGCTTTACTTACCTTTCAACTACTACTAGACACTTGGATTCTCCAGGACAAAAGGTGATGTCACTTCAGCAAATGGATTATACGTAGCTGTCTTTAAGCGAATTTTTGTAAAAAATGAAGCAACCGCAATGGCTCGGAAAATTGTTGAATCAAAATTCTTGAAAAACTTCTTCATTGAAATCCGGTTTAGGCATTCTGAAACGATTCCTGATGTTCGCGCTTTTTCATATATATTATATATATATATATATATATATATATATATATATATATATATATATATATATATATATATATATATATATATAAGTGTGTGTGTGTATGTGTCATCCCAGACGATAACTCTCCTAAGGATCGAGATAAAAATCCCGTTCTAGAACTAAAAAATCAAGCTTTTCATACGAAAGGATGAGTTTGTTGGCCACCAATTTTTGAGCACATTACATTGGCCAACTTCTAAAAAATGTGCTAAAATAAATCACTAAAAATGGCTAAAAACGGCTAAAAATCGTTAAATTTATACTTTTTTGCAGTTTCATTCAAAACAAAATTATCGACGATTAACCAGGACATTGAAAAATTTTTGCTCGAAATTATGCTGAAAAACGAACTTGAATTTCATTAATTTTTTATGAAAAATCTATAAAACTGCAAAAAACCTAAAAATCCCAAATCTTTTTATAATTACCGAATTTTATTTGGTACGTGATTGTTTGCCATGAAATTGGTTTTCAACAATTTCTTTCTACTGAAATCGCTCTAATTTCAATACAACTGATAAGTTATATTGAATACTATAATACGATAGATGAGAAAATTCGCTCATACCGTCATACTGTAGGACTGGAACTTTCAATTCTCGTCTCTTAAACCAGTTATTATCATACAAACTGCACCTATAGGGCTCCTCCGAACAAAACTCTCTTCCTTTTCCATAATGTCAGAAGTCATATTGACATGAACTGCCTGAAATAATTCAAAACTCCGACTATAAATTATTCGGTTATCCAACAAGGAAGGCTTTGGAAGTTCAAAGAATCTATTAATGAAAACAAAAACGAGGTGGGGAGGGGGAGGGGCTGCTGTGCTTTACTTTAACAACCGAACTTCATCTATTTTATTTTTACTGTTTGACGATATAGGAAACTAGATAGATCAGTCCAATTCTGTGATCATCGCATTCAGTATTATCAAATGTCACTGAGCGCAAACCTAGGCATTTTTAAAATGTATTTTATTTTAGAACTACCAAGAGGATTGTAGGAGGAGATTACTGCGATTTTTAAAAATATCCAGTTTTAAATGTTCATTTTGGAACACACTCTATGTAGTGAACTAGTTGAAAACATCATCATTGCTTTGATCTATAAACACAACATGAATTGCTTTTGTTTTTGAAAATATATTTTGTATTGAAGCCAAAGAAAATTTAGACAGGAATCGATGAAGGGTTCTTCATGTTTTTCAAAAATTATGGTACTCCAGACTGAATGATAAATAGTTTTTGTTTTTGAAGTTTATTATTTTATTTGTTATTGAAACCAAAGAAAATGTTGGCAGGAATCGATTCAAAGTTTTAGGTGTACAATGCAGCTGGATCATTGCACCTATAGTACGTAGAAATCAAACTTAAGGAGAAAAAAACCAGAAACAGTTCCGGATGATGTGCCAGACGGGCCAATTTTAATTATTTACTTAATTTTTTTTTCAACATTCATTGTCCGTGATAATAAACAGCAAAAATTTGAACCCTCGAAATAGATAGGGAGATTAATGGTCATAGAAGCGTACTACAGTAGCGTAAGAAGTGCCAGTATTGAAACCCGGAACGTGTGAATTTTATCCACGGTTGATATTCTTCTGATCAGTCACCTCAGAGCAAAATTGTGTTTCCCTTTAGAAACTTGAAAACGGTCCCGATTTCAGTTCGTTTCAATCATAAATCCTATTAACGCCCTCCCAAAGTTGCTCAATATATAAAGCCTTGGAAGTTTTGGTTCTGCCCCTCTACCTGTAAATTTACGATCTTTATCTTGATCTAAACAGCAAGGTTCGCACCTAACCCAACTCAAGGATACTACGAACTTCCTTGGAACACGAGCAGCCCTCTGATAAGTAATTACGTTGAGGTGCCAGCTAACTTGGGCCTTCCTCTAAGTCTTTACTGCTACCCAAATGACCCAAGGGTTTGCCTGATGTTTGACTTGAAAGGTAATATCGCTGGGATTCAGATTTCGGTATGTATCTAAATCTATAAGCAATTATATTCAGATCCTTCTCGACTAGTTTAACAAAATAGAAGTGTACATGATATACATTATACCTTTAAGCTACCGTTCACCAACTCGTGTATCAGCAACTCACTAAACATTTTTTTAATGTCCCTTCAATTGTTCAGAAGTGACAAAGAAAATTATTGCGATTGGTCTACAAAATATCTAGAGTGTTCTGCTAAAATATGGGTGATGACATAATCTGTGCTCATTTCTCAACGTTTCATAAAACGTTACAAAGTCTTTCAAAATTCTGATTTTATTATAAGTCGACTAGTTTCGCCTATCACAGGCCTCTTCAGGACATCAATTTGTTCTGGTGGTTGAAACACTAGAAGTTAAATAGACAACTGCACTATGTAATAATCGATTGCTTGTCGTTTTTAATGTTACATAGTGAGTTGTCTATTTAACTTCTAGTGTTTCAACCACCAGAACAAATTGATGTCCTGAAGAGGCCTGTAATAGGCGAAACTAGTCGACTTATAATAAAATCAAAATTTTGAAGGACTTTGTAACTACTTCCACCCTCAATCCCTACATCCATTCGGAAAAGGAGACCAAACCAACAGTGTAGAACGTTGGCCAGCGCATTAAATTAGACAAATTTCAAAAACATCCTTAGAAAATCACTTAAAACGGTCGAAACCGTTAAATTTATCATTTTAGCAGCATTTCAGTCAGAACAAAATTATCAATGATCAACTAGGGCAATAAAAAGTTTTAGCACGTAATTATGCTGAAAAACGTTGGTAGGTACTTGAATGTCAGGAATATTGCAAACAAATCTGTAAAAACTGCTAAAAAAATGTGAAACAACAACAAAAAAGAAAATTTTTTTTTGAATTGCCGAATTTTATTTATTACGATTTTTTGCCACAAAATTGGTTTTTAACAATTGTTTTGTACTCAAATTTCAATGCAATTCAACATAGTACGATAGGTTGTAATTTAAGAAAATTCGCTCATACAATCATGCTGCATGACTGTAACTTTTTTATCTCTCTTTGAGTGCCTAATGTAAGAAGATCTTCAGTTCCAAGACTGGCTTAGGGTTGCATATCAGGCGGAACAGTTCCATAGAAACCTAAACACCAAGTTTTTATCGTTTCAGTTCTTATATCAAGACGTTATGGCATTTCAAAGTTACTATGACTATGGTTCTGTTGGATCGTTTATTGAGAATGTTATTTTCAACACACCAGTGTATAGCATGAGGGCCTACTTCACCAACCCTAGTAAGTTATTATTTTATTGTTATGCCAGGTGATCTTTAAAATCAATTCTATCTACTATCTAGTAGAATATAATATAATCTACGGATGCAGAAACACCATTTAAATTTCAAATCAGTACCTACTTAGCTTATCTCATGTATCAATTTGATTTTTCGAGAAATTCAAATTCACCTTTTCACAATGGAAGATCGATCATGAGAATAAATTTATATTTTCACCAAATACATAGAATCATACTTCGTATATACAGTTGGATGATCATAATGAAGTGAGACGTAAGATTCGATAATTCGCTGTGAATACGTAAATGAGATAGAAAACTAAAGTTGAATCGGCAATCAATACTTCCTAACTTTTCACCAAACAATATTATTCAATATAGTATACAATTCTTATCATGCTGCATTTGCAAAGTGATGATTCAAATAGACGTGAAAAGAGTTCGATTAATCTTTAATGACATTCAATTACATAATTACATATATATTCTTTATTTTTTGTGTAAATATTTTCATCGCACATCTGTTCCAAAAGATATGTACATAAAAAGCTTTGCCTTGTATAGCGTTGAGGTTTTATCAACACCCCCCCCCCTTCCGCATTGTGATGGTTCTTAACTACTGAATAGCTAACCAAATTTTTCAGCCATGTTGACCGCCGCTGGCCGGCAGGATGTCTCACAAACGGTGGAAGGTCTGTGGGTAGTGCTGAACAACACACTATATGAAATCCAGGTGAAAGAACCGTCGCCCTATCAAAACTCTATAGGGCCTTTCTTCAGGCAAAACTGCTACCCAGGAATGGGTCAGCACTATTTTTTCCAAGTGAACAAGTCCGCTCAGTGTAACCAAATGACGCCGTTCTACCCAGTCTACGCTCGAGGAATTCTTGCTGGGTTTGGTATAGCAGAATTCGGCCGCGGGTCTGTGGCACCTGGAGGTCGGATATGGTATGAAAATCCTCCTCAGGAAGCAGTTGATGTAAGTTTATTCATATATTCTAAATTGGAATAATTCTACATTGCAGGTAAGCATATTCTAGTAGAAGAAAATGAACAAATTATATTAATTAAATATTTTCTAAATAATAATTATATGAACTTTAAAATGAATAAGTACCTAATCGTAATTTCTGTTGGAATTTTCGATAATTTCGTGATTTTGAACTCTCCAACTTTTATAAAACTATTCTCATGTATAAGAACCTCTAAAATTAACGACTCATAATTTTATCCTTTCCGTCCTGGAACAGGTAAAAAAAAGAAAATCATTTGGTCCTTCCAATATTCTACAAATTTTATTATTGGTACTTTACAAACACAACAATAGCTCATTTAAAAATCAACAAAAATAAATTGAACAACTAGATGGATATTGAAAGTTATCACAAAAAAACCATTGTTTAATCATCGCAGAAAATGACAGTGATTGTATGATGCCTTTTTCATAGTTTGAATTAAGTCATCTTTCAAAATTCATTTATCATTTGGCCAATTTGTTTCAGCAAATTCTCATCAATCGCCCACCATGCATGGATCAATACGTGGCAGCCTTTGGAATCTACTCATTGCATGTTTATTTTGTGGACCATCCATGGCAAATATCTTGTCCCGCTTAATTAAATGTCGTTTTTCTCACAATATAATAGTTTATTCTCTTCCATATATGTAGGTACTCTTCCAACTCTCGACAATTTATACGGGGATTTTTAATTAGCTTGTAATAACATTAACTACTGATCGTGACTCAGGAGGGACACTGGCAATGGAAATGCCTACCGTTTGGATTAAAAACCTCCCCTTCAATTTGGCAACAAAATTTAAACAACATTTTAAGACGAAACAATATAAAGGAATTTTCTGTTTGCTATATGGACCACATATTGATTTTTTCCCAAACGTTTGAGGACCATATACAACACTTGCAAAGTCTGTTGGAAGCAGTTAGCAAAGAAGGCTTTCGGTTAAAAATCACAAAGTGTAATTTCGCTAAGAATGAAGTAGGTACTTCATTCTTTCTCATATCCTTTCAGAAAATACAGCCCACCCTCTTTGGAGTGATAACTTAACAGCCATTCAAAAATTTTCTGTCCCAAAGACAAGGAAAAACGTCCGACAATTTTTAGGAAAAGTTGATTCTTACCACAAATTTATACCAAATAGTTCAACATTGTTGGACCCGCTTCACAACCTCTTGAAAAACAACATAGATTTAAAATGGACAGGGCAATGTCACAAGGGTTTTGAAGAGGTAAAGAAACATCTCTGCTCACAAACGATTTTGGCAATTTTTGAGCCGAAACTAAAAATAATCATTGAAACTGATGCAAGTGCAGAACGAGTTGGGGTGGTGCTTAAGCAACTTCAGGAGAATGGAATAAAAAGCCAGAAGAATTTTTAAAAGAAATTGAAAGATTACCTATAAAAAAAGAAAAAAAAAAGAAAGCAATTTACTTGGAATGTTTTGCTATGAAAGAGGCCATTAAATTCTGGCAACATTGGTTCAACATTAGATCAACATTTGAAATAATAAAGGTCCATTTTCTCACAATATAATAGTTTATTCTCTTCCATATATGTAGGTACTCTTCCAACTCTCGACAATTTATACGGGGATTTTTAATTAGCTTGTAATAACATTAACTACTGATCGTGACTCAGGAGGGACACTGGCAATGGAAATGCCTACCGTTTGGATTAAAAACCTCCCCTTCAATTTGGCAACAAAATTTAAACAACATTTTAAGACGAAACAATATAAAGGAATTTTCTGTTTGCTATATGGACCACATATTGATTTTTTCCCAAACGTTTGAGGACCATATACAACACTTGCAAAGTCTGTTGGAAGCAGTTAGCAAAGAAGGCTTTCGGTTAAAAATCACAAAGTGTAATTTCGCTAAGAATGAAGTAGGTACTTCATTCTTTCTCATATCCTTTCAGAAAATACAGCCCACCCTCTTTGGAGTGATAACTTAACAGCCATTCAAAAATTTTCTGTCCCAAAGACAAGGAAAAACGTCCGACAATTTTTAGGAAAAGTTGATTCTTACCACAAATTTATACCAAATAGTTCAACATTGTTGGACCCGCTTCACAACCTCTTGAAAAACAACATAGATTTAAAATGGACAGGGCAATGTCACAAGGGTTTTGAAGAGGTAAAGAAACATCTCTGCTCACAAACAATTTTGGCAATTTTTGAGCCGAAACTAAAAATAATCATTGAAACTGATGCAAGTGCAGAACGAGTTGGGGTGGTGCTTAAGCAACTTCAGGAGAATGGAATAAAAAGCCAGAAGAATTTTTAAAAGAAATTGAAAGATTACCTATAACAAAGAAAAAAAAAAGAAAGCAATTTACTTGGAATGTTTTGCTATGAAAGAGGCCATTAAATTCTGGCAACATTGGTTCAACATTAGATCAACATTTGAAATAATAAAGGTCCATTTTCTCACAATATAATAGTTTATTCTCTTCCATATATGTAGGTACTCTTCCAACTCTCGACAATTTATACGGGGATTTTTAATTATCTTGTAATAACATTAACTACTGATCGTGACTCAGGAGGGACACTGGCAATGGAAATGCCTACCGTTTGGATTAAAAACCTCCCCTTCAATTTGGCAACAAAATTTAAACAACATTTTAAGACGAAACAATATAAAGGAATTTTCTGTTTGCTATATGGACCACATATTGATTTTTTCCCAAACGTTTGAGGACCATATACAACACTTGCAAAGTCTGTTGGAAGCAGTTAGCAAAGAAGGCTTTCGGTTAAAAATCACAAAGTGTAATTTCGCTAAGAATGAAGTAGGTACTTCATTCTTTCTCATATCCTTTCAGAAAATACAGCCCACCCTCTTTGGAGTGATAACTTAACAGCCATTCAAAAATTTTCTGTCCCAAAGACAAGGAAAAACGTCCGACAATTTTTAGGAAAAGTTGATTCTTACCACAAATTTATACCAAATAGTTCAACATTGTTGGACCCGCTTCACAACCTCTTGAAAAACAACATAGATTTAAAATGGACAGGGCAATGTCACAAGGGTTTTGAAGAGGTAAAGAAACATCTCTGCTCACAAACAATTTTGGCAATTTTTGAGCCGAAACTAAAAATAATCATTGAAACTGATGCAAGTGCAGAACGAGTTGGGGTGGTGCTTAAGCAACTTCAGGAGAATGGAATAAAAAGCCAGAAGAATTTTTAAAAGAAATTGAAAGATTACCTATAAGAAAGAAAAAAAAAAAAAAGAAAGCAATTTACTTGGAATGTTTTGCTATGAAAGAGGCCATTAAATTCTGGCAACATTGGTTCAACATTAGATCAACATTTGAAATAATAAAGGTCCATAAACCACTCTAAAACCAAAATAAATTCAAGATCTGATAAGAGTTAGATGATTTGCTACTATTCCTGTCACAATCTGACTTCCGAGTCACTTATCGTCCAGGAAAGAAAAATGCGGGATCTGATTGTTTATCCAGAAACCCAGTTTTGAAGAGTTTGAAGAATCGGAGGAATGAATAAAAACGGTGAATTTTCTAAGCCTATCAGAAATTACAAATGATCAAGATAAACATAGAATTGAAATTGGAAAAATTAGGAAGACAAGAAAAGAAGGTGATATTATTTATAAAATGAATGATAAAAATAAAAGAATATTAATATCAGATGAACTAGCAGAGGCGTTAATAAAGAAAATTTATAAAGAATATGGACACATAGGATCAAGTCATGTTATACATAAGTTTCGTCAATTCTATTACACGCAAAATTTAGATCAAAAAGTTAAGGACCGCTGCCAGAATTGCGAAATTTGCATAAAAATAAGACCAGAAAAACTGGTACTTATGGTTTTTTTAATCAAAACTTGGCCCACCACGTGCACCTTTTGAGATAGTCTCCCTTGACACGATAGGAGGGTTTGCTGGAAACCGTTCTTCAAAACGCTACCTACATTTGCTGGTGGATCATTTCACAAGACACGCATTTATTTCAACATCCAAAAATCAAACAGTAGGTGACTTTGTAAAATTAATGAAGAAGGTACATGACAAACACGCAATTCAGAAACTTCTCACAGATCAGTACTCAGGAATAAATCCTACAGAATTTAAAAATCTTCTGAAAAAATAAAGAATAAACCTTATATTCACTTCAGGCAATAGCCCCGCCTCAAATAGTTTGAACGAAAGACTAAATCAAACATTAATAAACAGAATCCGCTGCAAAATAAATTAAACTCACAGAAGAGCGTGATCAAAAGTGGCTGATGAATGTGTCAAAGAATACAACTCCACGGACCATTTTGTCACTACCTTCAGTCCAGAATATTTATTATTTGGAAAAACGAGTCCTATAGTACCCACATGTCTTGAACCTAAAAGAGATCTTACACGAGATCGAGAAATAGCCTACGGAAACAGAGTTAAGAATCATAATTATAATAAACAGTTGATCGAAAAAAAAAAAAAATCATGATCTCAAAGAAGGGGATTTGGTTTATGTTGACCCTGATTCGATGATAAATAGAAACACATTAGAAGAATAAGAATTGGACCTTTGAAGATTATTAAGAAAATATCAAACTCCATCTTTGAGCTTGATACTGGACACAGGAAGAAGGAATCGAATATGTTTCATGTATCAAAATTGGTGCCCCTCCCCAAGGGTGGAAGGATGTAAAACAAGTTTTATCCAGACAACACATACCTACAGTCGTTGCTTGCACGCCATCGTTACCCTGGAGACACCACAATCTCAATTTTAGTTTGTTCGCCGACAATTTCATTCCATCTTCGTTTCAACACTTCAACAGTTTGTGTGAACGAGAGACTTTGAAGAAGCTTCGCTGTAAGGTTTGTTCGTTTCGATTCGTTTTCAGGTACTTTATCGAGATTCTCAACTAATGGACTTTATTTATAATATCATCATAATGCTTTATGAGTAAACGTTTTCAGAACGCATCGCAGTTGCCTTCTTTGGTAGTTCATGCTTATATACATAGAAAACCACAGTAAATGGAGAGGAATGGTGTAGTGGTGTAGTGTAGTGAGGTGTAAAGGTTTTTTCCTCTAATGAAGAAAATTTTTGGAGCCATTGCAATAGCTTATATATATATATATATATATATATATATATATATATATATATATATATATATATGTATATACATATATAGAAAACCATAGTAAATGGCGAGGAGTATTGTAGTGTAGTGTGGTGTAAAGGTTTTTTTTTCTCTAATGAAGAAAATTATTGGAGTCATTGCAATAGCCTCATTTTTGACGAAAATTTACTAAAATAATAAAATAAACATAATAAAATAATAAATAAATTATGTATAGAATATAAATAAAATAATAATAAAATTGTTGATTCATTTTCAAACCTTAGGTGGAGGCCATACCTACTTGTTATGCAAATCAATCATTTATCCTAAACTTATATCATCATAGACTTACAGATGAATGATTAGAAAAGGAATAGCTGTTTCGCATAAAACAAGTAGAAGAGCCCATTACGAATGACCGGTTTCGGCGATAAAATCATCGTCCGTACACTACCACTGATCCGAACCCCAATCAAACTAGTAATCCTGTTTTCATGCAATTATTCATTTTAATTCGCCTTTATTGTTCCCAACAATCTGACAGTGTATACGGAGTGATTTGAAGTTGCTCCTAAATGCAGTTATGATGGTGAATGATTTACGTAGAGCACAAGGGTGAGGTGTGATTAATTTATTTGTTTCTTCTCCTCAACTTAGCTACTTGTAGACGAATCAAAGCAAAATATAGTTTTCCTTCACTGAACTTGGTTATTTAATAAAGTTCAGGAGTGGAAAGCTTTCAAAGGTGCTCTTTGGATTTATCATAAGTAAGAAGAGGAAAAGCTGTACGGAAAAAGTCCTATAAAAGCTCTTAATAGAGTTTGCAGTCAGGTCTTCGAGCTTCTCCAGTAGTCTCCAGAGTAACTGGATAACCGAAGGGGACCTAGCCCAACCTTTACCCCCTCCACCTCCTCTCATCGTCTCCGTTTGGGTCAATATCACCAGCCATGCGGTACGACTCAACACCGACCTTTTGTACTCGGTTCGCTTTAATGGCAGGACGATTAGGAGTAGGACGGTGCGAACAACTTTTTTCTAACCCCATAGTAGTTGAGCCCACCGGGGGTTGATCTTCGTTCTCTCGCTCTCCGAGGCGGATGTGAAAATGTGAAAGGGTTGGAGAAGAAAGAGAAAAAAATATGTGCGAATGGGAAAAGAGTAGGTTTTTACTTTTTTGCTTTCTGTATTTCCTTAGGGAGCATGCGACTCCAGAATAAACCATGACACCATCAGTACCTGGATACGTTTACGAACTTTATCCTTCCATCACCGGGCGTGAATAATTACTGACCGTACTGAGGTCACGCCTGCAGACTCCAGATTGCTACGAAATCTCATCATATATGAGACTAATACCAATACATGGACCATTGAGCTTTAGGATAATAATTAACATGAGTCAACTTTTAATCTTTTTATTTATTTTTAATATAACGTTTGCTCTATCGTTTGTGTTTGATGATGTTTATGGCAATAAAAAAATTATTCTTATTATTATCATTATTAATCTACTTTTGACATGGGTTTGTCTATGGGCTGGGGGTCATGTGCTTTCTTTTTTTTTTTTTTTTAATTCAACCCAACTTACAGATCAAAAATTGTAACACGATACCGATAAACAAATTCGGTAACTATGCTGCAAGAATGAAATCATAGATCATTAGAAATTTTATTTGGATGTTACCAAATTTGATTGTATGGCTGTTATCTTTGTTAGTGAGCTAAATCTTTGCTCTGGTCGTCCTAGGAAGTTGAGCTTTGATTGGGAAACTCCCTGGGAAATTAGGAGACGATTAATATGATTGGCTCATTTCTAATCAGCTGAGTGAGCTAAAATATCTCCTTTTTATCCTAGGAAGTTGAAATTAAATAGGGAGACTCTCTGGTGCACTAAGATACGATTGAAACAAGTGTGTCTTTTTTGATCAGCTGGCTGAGCCGATTTAATTTAGACATTTTTAACTTGAGTCCAAAAACACGTACTACACAGGGGGGGATTTAAGACATATCCAGGTACCGATGTACCTGCATGTAGTGTAGATACTCAACATCAGTTTACTGATTTATAATTTATTTTGATTTCGCTTTAATACAACTACAGGGAAACAATTGAGTTATTGAAAAGTAAAGTATGTGATTTCGAGTTGTCACATCATCTCCATTATTTTTTGTTAATAAATTTCAATAACAAATCTTTTCAATCGTCCCTGAAAAAAAAAAAATAAATAAATAAATAAAATAATAAAAAATTAAAAAATCATAATATTAAAAACGTTAATAAATAGGTTTGAAAATAATAATAACAATGATCTCCTCTATTGACCAATCGAGAATCCTTAACTTCATATCACGAAAAGTGGTCGAGAATACTAACATAGTTTAACTATTTGATGGGCAGAGAAAATCGAAATAAAACTGATAAATCAGCCTCATATCTGAATAGGAGAGTGGAAAGGAAAATACGATTCCAACGTCTCCTTCAATCGAATCCTAGATTACATTTTCAATATTTCTTCGGTAAAAAGGGTGGAGTTGGCTGAGTTTTCTTTTCTTTTGTTATTGATTTTGTACTCTGCCTGTTGATTGCTCCACTTGTGCCAAATGCTGCGTCTATTCAGTGCCTACCTCCAAGATTGATTCGCATATTGAATTCTCAAATAGGAGTCTAAGAAAGTCTAACTGAAATAAGTTTATGTACATTTCGGCCATCCTCTACATTTAGAGCTCCTTCTGCTCCTTTTTATTGAATGATTTGGTTGGCACTTCAAACATCAAGTTTATATATATGTGTATATATAGGGTGTCCCCAACCCCCCCCCCCCTCCCCGCTTAAATCGTTGCTAATGGGTGAAAAAATAATTTTTTTTTTTTTCAATTTTCATGTTTTGTGTAAGGATCTCAAAAATGACTAAATTGCGCATTGCGCACGCGTGCAAACGAACGCAATTGCCATCAACATCGTTATTTTAAATGAGAACTCCCATTTTTAATACAGATTTGAATTCTGCGTGAAATCACATGAAGAAATGACCCATTTATTGGTTCTTAAGGTGTGCGCAAATGGTCCCAATTTCGCTCCAAAAGTGCGCGTTTCCGCTCCGAAAGTGCAATAGCTAAGTTTTTGAAGATACTCAATTGCCACATGTAATACAAGATTTTGGAGTATTTTTTTGTGCTGGACCTCGTAATGATGTCCATTTATTGACATTTGGCAACACCAACTTGGGAAAACACTGAAAAACTTCATTTTAGTACGCTTTGTGCTTTGTGGAAAAGTGTTAGAAAAGTACAATTCTGGTGAATTGTTCGGTATTTTCCCAAGTTGGTGTGGCAAATATCAATAAATGATAAACGCAAATGGTCGTAATTCCGCTCCGAAAGTACGCAGTTCCGCTCTAAAAGTGCAATTACTGAGTATTTGAAGATACGCCATCGCCACATGTGATAATTATTATTATTGCACTTATAAAGCGGAAATGCGCACTTTTGGAGCGAAATTGTGCCCATTTGCGCTCACCTAAAAAAATCGAGTGATGGGTAATTTCTTCATAAAATGTAGTATGTAATTCATGTGGGTTGCATAGCTAGTCGGGGAACATAATTGTCGGGCATTTCGATTACCCATCCTCCTTTCATTGTAGGTGAAATGTTGGTTGTTTTTCGGTTTTTAACATTTTGATTTTCGTCCAAATGATCGATACAGGTATTGATTTAGTAAAATCCGAACAGTATAATTTGTAACAGAGTTACCTCCATCGAGGTCTCAGGGCTTCAGAGATAGCGCTGTCGGCGTCTCGTTGATGAAACAACGGGCGTCGCGGCCTGTTCTCATGTTTTCTAGCAGCTGGGTTTGGCGTAGGATGGGCTTTCCAGGTGACTGGAAACCAATCTACTCCGAACATGGCTCATTAAAAGCTATTAGTAGGAGTGGTATCTTTCTGACGGGATGCTGTTTACATTCCTCTACCTTTTTATGAGGATTTAGGCCCCCATTGCACCTCTGGGGGGGTACCTAGATTCCTTATAGATTGCCATGACTGTTTATCACCTTCGGCCACAATTTTTTTAAAGATTTCATCTTTATATAAATACATTTCAAAGTTGCTGTGAGTTTGGTGATCACTATACTTCCAAAACGCTTTTTTCCGTTCTCGCAAGGCGTTTGAACAACCATTATTCCACCATATTGCCTTATGTTTCCTGAGTGATACTACATGACGTTTAGGAATAACTGCTTCACATGCTCTATTTATGACCAGGAATAGCAGACCATAGTCCAAATTTTCAACGCTTATTTAATCGATACTGACAATTAAAGACAAGTTTGTCTTGATACTTGGTCCAGTCAACCTCTTCGGTTCTCCATTTTCGGGATGAGGTTCTGGGCGGTGTTACTTGGAATTCGTTAGATGTGAATATGATTGGGAAATGGTCCGACCCCATGGGTTCATCTAAAACATGCCACGAAAAATTGGGATGATATGATTCGTCCATTTGAGTGACTTTTCAAAATACAGGCCCAGATACTTGAGTTCTGTGACCAACTTCAACTTACACTCAAGCAGGTCTCTCCATCCGCCTACGTCCTGTGCGTTGGACCTGAGTTTTTTCAGGGTTGAACTCAAGGTTGCTCTCCTATGCGCACATTTCAATAAGAAAAAGAGCTTTATTGGTTAATCTTTCCAGCTGATATGCTGTCAGCAGAGTAAATCAAGAGCGAATCATCAGCGTATGCTATACCTCAACATTTCTGGGGTAGGGGAGCTCCAAGACAGAACCCTGCATTCTGAAAACACGGTCGTAAGCGAGCGCGGTAGCACCCTGAAGACCCCTGAAATTATTTCTGATGTGGCACATCATCTCCAGGAGCCTTCCCATTATGCAACCTCCTCACCACTGCCCCATCCTCAAGCATCGCAAATGGAACATCATCAGGGCTACCCATATAGCTCCCCACCTCAAGCCGTGCCATCTCGTGGTAGAGGGAATCAGGTATAATCCCCGCAGGAACATATGCTTCCATGATTTGACCCAAGGTATCCTGGAGTCCTTCAGTCATAGAGCCATCTGGCTTCTGGACAATTGTCACCTCCAGTGGAGCCTTCTTCTTCCAAGCAGCAGCCTTGTAAACACTCGTAGATCTCCATGGATTTTGATTTCCTTCAACGTTGCAGTAATTCTTCCACGATTCATGTTTAGGTTGTTTTATGCTTTGCTTAAACTCATACTTCAGCTTCCAATATTCGCGCTTCCTAACTTCACGCAGAATGGGATTTCTCGTCCTTTGGTAACTGCGGCGACTTCTCCGGAACTCCCTTCTCTTAACAGTGAGAGCAATCGACCACCACGGTACCGTCCTCTTCATAGAAGGGCGATTATAAGGACTCCTCATAGGTATAACTTTTTGACAAACAGCTGACACTAAATCAGTAAACTGATTCACGAATAGTTCAATATATCCCACATTTCGGATCTGCTCCTACAGAAACGTTGCAGCTGATTTTTTTAAGAGTTTGCTCTCAAATCCGTGCCAGTCAGCCTCCCTTACCTTGAACCAAGGTACGTCATCAACCTACGGCATATAAGAACCTGGAGTACTAAATAGAATAAATTGAATGAAGTAATAAATTTTATTTTTTTATTTATTTTATTTTATTTTATTTTTTTATTATTATTTTTTTTTAATTTTAAACAAAAAGCCTAAACAAATTTTGAGGGAGGTTATCATTAATACGTACAATGTTTTACAATGTTTTATTGTTTTTTTGTTTTACCTACCGCTGGATTTTTTTATTGAAAATTAAGCGGAATTCTTTTTTTTTTTTTTTTTTTCAAAAATTAAAATGTTTGATTATTGATTGTTTATTTGTATTATTTATAAAAAATCCCGTAGTACAAATCACATTTCTAACAGAAATTCATCTTGATCACATATCGAACGTATCACATCGATACGTACTTACATAATAACATTCAATACTTACATTACGACGTGCGAAAACATGATGACATGATTTTTATTTATTGGCTGCAACAGGAAATATTTATGAAACGGCTAATTTTCACTAAATCCCTCAACAGCACAATGCGCACTAACATTTCTTTTTTTATTCTTTTTTCATGTTATTAGATTTGTTTTTCTTGGTCGAGTACAAAGGTTCATTATTAAAAATGATAAACCAAAATATACCATCTTCTTTCCCTTATACTTCTTTAAAAGGAATAACTACCAACTTTATTTGCTTTATTATTTTATATACCTATATATTTCACAAACACTTTCACGTTGCAATACATTGAAACAATTGTGTAAGAAAACAAAGTTTATTTAACTGGAACAGCCAGTTTTAAGTTTTTAATATCATCCATTTTATTTTAAAGAAAGAAAAGATCTTGCCGATGAATTAATAAATTACATCACCATCTACTTGTAGAACCCCTTCATCTTCCGAAACTATTTTCAGAGCTCCCGTTAAATCGAGTGCTACTACGGTACTACGGTTGAAATGTTCAGAACGAGAAACAACATTCACATCCATTTCGCTGTCAGAAAGACCAAACAAAATCCTTGAAAAAACATTGAGACGGCAAACTTTGCAGAACAGTACATTCTTTTAAATGAAGGATGGAAAGGAAACGCCTAAGAAACGTGGGGATAATAGAACCCTGCCCCAAGAACAGTAGGTACCAGAGCGGAGGAATGGACGCTAAGGACAAAAGATGGCTGCTAAGTAAGAAACAACAAAGATTAATGATTCCCTATTTTTCGTTACTTTAATTTTCCTCCGAGCAACAGTTTTGCAACACTTGAAGGTGATCAAGAGCTTCCCAGCTGATCAAAATGGTAGTAGAGAGAGAGTGAGTGAGGAAGAGAGAGAGAGAGAGAGAGCGGAGCGAGCGGATAATTGATCATTTCATTCCACAGATGGCCATGGTATTTTGGCTTGCTAACAACTGAAGGTAGAAAAGCTTTATGTTCGTGCAAAAAGTTTTTTAAAAAAATGTGTCGAAAATGTTACTTACAGGGATTGTGCGAGTTAGATAGTACATAAATTTCAGACATGCGGCATGATCGTATGAGAGAATTTTCTGAAGTTATCATAATATATTATGTTAAATTGTTTGAAAAATGTGAGCTTTTTGAGTGCAAAGAAAATGTTAACCATTAATTTTATGGCGAAAAATGTATTCTAAATAGCGATATGCTATTCAAAAAGAGCTATTGGATTTTTCGATTTTTTGAAGTTTTTATCGATTGTATAGCAAATTTTAATGAACTCAAGTACATTTTTCAGCATAATTTTGTACATAAATTTTTTAATGTACTATTTTACATTTGATTAACTTTATTTGAGTAATATTCTGCTAAAAATTATAAAAGTAGCAAATTTTAGACTTTTAATACCTACATTTTTAGTGAATTTTTCAGCACATTTTCTGAAATTTGACCAATTTAATGTGCTCAAAAAGTGCTAGGCAACAAACTCATCCTTTAGTTTGGAAAGCTTGATTTTTTGGCGCAAAAGCGGAATTTTTACCTCAATTGATTTGTAGTGTTTCAGGCAGGAAAATTCCAAACCGCAGGAAAATACCAAAATCAAATATTAAGTTTGATTTTTAAATTTTTCGAGCCGATGATAGTATTTCTAGATAGTATTCTATAAGTTTCATTGCCGTTGGATCAATAGTAGTGTGTGCGCCTTGAATAGCTGATAAAGTCGATTGGTTCTTGTAACTAATTATATTCGTTCATTTTACAATATCTGAGGAGGCTATAGTGCCCACCCAAGCAGGCAGACGTTTTGTATAGGCATACTAGCTGCCGTTCAGAAATGCATCATTTTAGAGTGTTAACAATAGAAGTTATAGTCAGCCCAAGTGCGATTAATTAATAGATCGATATTTTACAATCCTGTTCCAACTGGCAGCTTGAAAAAACAATTAACATGAGGCTTCATGCTACTTTGTAATTTAATATAAAATATTTATGGGTTTGGTTTTTTCCTGTCTGAAACACTATCAATCGTGAACGAACCGAAGAAATCCTCTGGTTTTAAACTGTATCTAATCTAGAATAAATAATGGAAGCCGTGTGGAAAAATGGAATAAGAAGCCGTTTTGTATAAAATTGCACCGTATTCATCTTTTCCTTGTTCACAGTAAAATCTAAAAGAAAAAACAAAACATTATCACACCCCCACGAGGTGTTTGCAAGAACATTCAGCCGATTGAAAGATTCGAACCCATTTATTTCAGTTGTGCTATGTGAGGTTCCCACAATATTTTTCTGAAGATGGTTTTCCGAATACTGGATAGACTGCGTGTGAATGATACCTACCGCATGTTTTTAGGCAAAAACATAATACAAATCCTCTTATAAACTCCAACGATGAAACCAGCCGATTGATTAAAGTTGATCAATCTACCTTTTCGATAAACCTAGTTTATGGGTATGCAGTTAATATAGTATACATATCAATTAATATACGCTATAGAACATTTCGTTATATAGTTAATATATATTATACATCTTTAGCGAATTTCTGTAGAAAGTGAAGCTATTGCAATGGCTCGGAAAATTTCAAAATCGAAATTTTGGAAAAATTTCTTCACTGAAATCCGTTTTGAGGCATTCTGAAACGATTCCTGAAGTGCTTTTTCATATGTACATAATAATGATGTATATATATATATATGTCATTCCAGGCGATTGACACTCCTTAAGATTGAGATAAAAATTCTGAAAAATCAAGCTTTTCCCAATAAAAGGATGATATCATTGGCCAGCACTTTTTGAGCACTTCAAATTGGAAAAATAGCTAAAACTACTAAAATGTTTAAATTGATATTTTTTTGCAGAATATTGCCCAATTAAATATTTATCAACTATAAAATAAAACATTCAAAATTTTATGTACAAAATTATTCTGAAAAATATTCTTGAATTTTATTAAAATTTGCTAAAATATTGCATATTAGCTAAAAATCCAAAATCTCTTTTTGAATGGCAGATTGTTATTGCGAATACGTTTTTGGCCATAAAATTAATTGTTAACAATTTCTTTGCACTCAAAAATCTCAAATTTCAAAACAATTACCATCGTACAATACGATTATTTTACGAAAATTCGCCCATACGACCACGCTGCTTAACTAGAACTTTTTTTATTTTGTATTTTATCATGTAATTATATTTTGTCGTTTTTTCATTGGTACGACGACCTATTTTTCGCAGCGGAAAGTGCTCAATTTGTCCGTCAATAGAACAAGTGGACTGAGAAGAAAATAAAACAATAGTTTTGAATTATGATGAAATTTGAAGTAGGATTACAACGTTTATTTTTTATTACCATTATTTTTATATTATTAATTCATTTATTTAAACATATATATTTATTATATTTTTATCTTTTATTTATTTAGTTTTTATTTATCCATTTATTTTATTTATTTATTTTTTGCTTCATCAAAGATTATGTTTGGTACTATTGGTACGTTTTAGAATTATAGAACCTTTTACCTCTACAATTTAAGTGCCTGAGAGTGATGGATACATTCATGTATAGTGCCATACCTGCCATCCATACCAAATGCACTAGAACAAATACCATCACCATCTGTAGAGGATTTCAAGCAATGATTTCCCAGGGGCAAGATAGAGACATAATTACGCTCACTCATTCAATTCATTACACCTCCGTCCTCAGATAAATAATTTCCAAGCCACTGAATAATTTACCGACTGGCCCTCTTCCATTTTTCAAACCGCTTATTGGAAATGAAATGCCACGAATATTGGTCCCTTCGAAAAAGGAACATTAATCTTCTTAAGATTGGTAGGCTTTGGTGTTCGCTTCACTTAAATGAATAAAATGAACGTTTCTTCGTTTCATTATCGCCATCGGCGATATTTGCATAGAATTCCAGTTACTAATTTCTATAAAACGAAGTTTACTCAAATAAATTAGAAAAACCAGACAAAAGACAAAACAGATTTTATTATTATTTTTTTCTTAACTATTAATATTCATAACTACTAGTTCTAATATTTTAGTATAAATACGTTGGAAATGAAAATTTAGGTAGTTTTTATAAGAATAAAGAGTGGATAACAACAGATATCGTGACCGCATAACAAAGATCCAAATATTATTGTACATTATTTTGATATTAATAAGATTGCGTGCGATTTATGTAAACTCGGCTCTTCGGGGCACTAGGTGAGCAAGCCCCCCGGATCCCCCAGATCATTCTGTTTTGAGCCTCCAGCTCCTGTACAAGGAACATGGAACATTCTTATATAACAATGATTATGTAAAGTAGGACTCGGGTCGTCTCAGATATTGATTGCGCTTTCGTTATTACGATATCAATAGAAACATATTTTTTCATGTTTCATGTGGGGATGGCCCGTGATTTCAATTTCTGCAGGACCGCAGGAACGTATTTTTTCCAGGACCGCGAGATGCAAACGCTATTGAACTACTTATCCAGGTCGAACCACTTAGCCAGGTTGAACCACTTATTCAGGTGAACCACATAGACAGGTCGAACCACTTATCCACGTCAAACCACTTATCCAGGTCAAACTACTTACCCAGGTTCAACCACTTATTCAGATCGATCCAATTAGCCAGCTCAAACCACTTACCCAGGTTAGAAATAATTGAAGTTTATCTAATCGTCTGAGTGAGCTGCGGAGCGAATTTCTTTGCTATTCAACCTTTGAAGCTGGAAATCCGTAAGCATAAAACATGATCTTTTTTTTTAAATCTGAATAACAAATTTCTAAACAGCAACATCCGGGGGGTGCAGGGGGGCGAAGCCTCAGTCGAAGCGCCGAGTTTTTGATCCATTTGTAAAATAGAACGGTAGTTGTATTCTAGGTACCTTATCACTAGGTGGCTACTACTACTACTACTCGTAATAATGCTACTCGAGTTCGCAATAATTATCATAGTGAGAGCGCTGCTTTGGTGTCGCTGTTTAGTGTCGTTTTTTGGTAATAAGAACATGGCTAAAGCATGTTCCATGCCAATAGCTGTAGGTAGGTATGTTATTAGTCACATTTTTTTCCTAAGATTTAGAAATGTGTTTCTAACCACGCAGTTACTCAACTACATATTACGGATTTCAGGGTTCCAGTGCGTTGTATGAGTGCGACTTTACGTCTGAGTATTTAGTCTCACGAAATTTCTATGTAAGAATTTAAAAAAATGATTAATTAATTTCGTTGAAAATTTTAATGGATTAACTAGTTACTTGAGCCATTTCCAAGCAATGTTTGTTGCTCATCCGAATATAATCCCCCCAAAGTTTTGATAACTTGGGGACTAATAACTTCCCGGTAATTGAGAAAGGCGTAATCCCCTCCGTAAGTAGTTAAAATTATGACCCGATTCTTTTTCCAACAACTGAATGAATGAAGTATTCCAGTTCGTTTGGAGTGCACCGCAAAAGTTTCATCCGCACAGGATTTACTATGTTACAGCTCATTCCGGGAAACCTTGTTTTGTAAGATTATTGAATAGGTGTTCAATCGAACTTTAAAAATAAGGTATAAGTGTAATTGCCAACGTGTTTTGAAATTTTAGGCCTTCAATAAATGCAGAACTTGATGCTCTGCAACTTTGTTTTGATGATACTCGATTGAGTATTAACTTTAAGCTGTAATATTTGAAAAAATAAAACAGTATTTTCTGAACTTTTAAAACATTAAAATTCATTAGCTTTCCTATTTTACCCCTTATCTTGCTTTTTATGGTGTTCAATCGGCGCAAAATTGAAATATTCCTTACTTTACTCCGACATAAAAACTGTTTGAAAGTGTTCTAAAGTGTAAAATTATTTATTTTTTAAACATGCCAAAAACATGTTTTTAAAAGGATATTTTGGAACATGGATTTTTTTAAATTATAGGAATAGGGTGAATTTGGAACCAGTGGCAAAATTCCTATATATAAGGTGGACTTTGAAAAAATTGGATTAGATTGGCGTTTTGAAACACTTTGCGGCGTTTGGCATCATACCTACATACTTCGTTTGACGTTCGATGATAAAAATAAGACTGATGATTCAATGTTCTCAAGACCCCAATATTCCTAGTATACAGTGAAAACCTCGGCAAAAGCAACATTCATAGGGTAGAAAGGGGCAGAATACCGACAGGAATAGATGGGTTATGCTTCAACCCTTTCTCAAAAAGGGATACATCTGTCTGAGAAAATGTGACATCGGACAGGTTCTCCACTTTTTTTTAAGAATGAGAATATTGCGATCAAACTGGTAGGAAATTCCGCGAAAGAATAGACGAGCATCAGCAGAATTTCAGAGAAAATAAGGATAAGTCTACATTTGATAAACATCTTAAGGAATCCAATCCATAGTTACAATTTTGATTTGACAGATAGACAGTTTGTAGAATTTCTTCATTTTTTCCCAAAGGGAGGTATGTTGAATGTAGTTGAAAAATTCGAAAGTGATAAATCTTGTGATAAAATTTATCACGAAGGTGATAAATCACCAAAAGTGACAGATCTGGTAAATGTTTAAATGAGGAACCATATATCACCCACCACCCCACCACACCTCAATATATTTCACCATTGATAGGTCCAATTCTATAAAGCTTGGAATTATCCCTTCAAACTGTTGAAACCATATTTAGTTATTTTTCCCCCTTTTCACTTCATCTGATTAGCTATAATCTCCCGTTACTTTGTATGCTCATAATTGGTTGTACCTCCTGTCCTTTTCCTTTCTCTTGACCAATGGGATTCAATCTCCCTTCACCTGTGACTATAAAAGCTGAGTCCTTTCCGATGCGTCTTCAGTTATTGTTTGTTACTGATGATGGCCTAACCGTCGAAATCAATTCAACATTGTAACTCTTTATTTTTCGTGGAAATAGACGTTTTCTCACTGACTTCCATGTATATCTACCAAAATTGTAACTTTGTCTTATAATTAGCTCTTTCAAGTAAAGACAATATATTATGAAGCCATCAAATCAGTGACTTGTTTTTAAAATTAAAATTTAAAACCCCACTGGGAGTATAACATAATCGTAAATGGGATTATGTACATATATATATATATATATATATATATATATATATATATATATATATATATATATATATATATATATATATATATATATGTTTATAAGTCAGACTGTGTAAATGGGGGCGCCCTCTAGGGCTCCAGCCGGCCCTGCCCTCTTCACGTGACTTGTGACAAATCGCATGTTTTCGATAATATTGTTGTTTTTGTGCTAGTTCAACGTATCGCCGAAATAGCTGAAAAGCCTGGTCGGGAACGAGCCTTATGGATTTTTCATCGACTTGCTGTTTCCTTTTGACGTTTATTTATGTGGTATAAAACTGCGGATGTTTCTTCTACCTACGTCATACTGTTTACGTGTAGTATACAAAATGCATGAAAGAGATTAAACTGCCTTTTTTTTTCTTTTTTCTTTTTTTTGGTCCTGTTTACTAGTTGAAGGTGCATTCATTGCTGTAAAATACTGTAATAAAATTTATCCAGGGAAAATGCTTGATGAAAAAGGGGAGTGTTGTTTACTGGAAACGATTGCAAATTCATTTTCTACAAAAATTCGAAAAAGGAAAGTCGTGGTTTAGCCACATCCTGAAGATGTGATCTGGTATAGAAGAGATAGAATTAACGTTGATTAAAGTTGAATTGTTGGTTGATAAGTCAACCAAAACCCATTGGACAAAATACTAAAAAAAAAAAAGGTAGATTTGAAAGGAGTGTTCGAGTAATGACAAAAGTTGTTTGTCGTTGTTCTTTGAATTACCTACATTTATTCTTATTGATGTTATTATGTTATTCTTATTTCCACGTGTTACGGTTGGGTAAAAAGGATGGTATATTCTTACCCCCTATCAGGGGAGAGATTGCCCTGCAGAAAAAAATCCCACCTTCCCTCCCTCTGAAAATAAAAAACTTTTTGAACCATAATCTAAAAGAGGAAGTGCGAGGTAAAGTAAAATTAAATTGACCCAACAGTAGAGACAAAATTAAAAAAGTGGTCTAACCTCACCACGGTATAGGGTAGGCTTAACAGCATCGGATTACTGGGTACTTTGGTAGGAATCGGAACGGACCCATAACTTCAAACGCTCGCCATTTGCCTTAATGACCTTTCCTGAAAATCTACGAATCAAAATTATCAAACAACTAGGTTCACCAAAAGAAATGAATAGAGTTCTAAATGCTATTTTGGTTAAGAATATGTTATATAAAAATGAATCAAAATCTCGAATCCGTCATTAAAACACAGCATGTGAAAAAATCCCAAAGACGAAACATGAAATGTGCAATAAATTATAATAAACCGTATTTTATGCTCGCGAGTCAACCAAGGTTGCTCTAAAATCAAATAAGAATCGAATCTATTTAAACTTGGCATTTTGAAGCATTTTAAACTACGCACGCATGATATCAATAATATCAAAGTTAGTTAGTTTTTATGATACTTCAGGGATTGTGCAAACTAAGAGCTATAGATGGTTTCTTATAGATTTCTTCGCATTCATACTTGAGTAGAACCTGTGTAGGTATTGGATAACTTTAAATCCTTGTAACACGCATAATAGCGTTTTACATTTAATGCGGATAAGGCCCCAGGTTGATAATTATTCATTACACCTATCAAAACTCTTGATTATTAAACAGAACAAAGATTCTTCTTATGAATTGCATAACTGTAGACGAATCGTAAACCTACTTATTCATTTTACAAGTAAGCCGTTGTTACGTCTGGTCCACAGTGGGGAGCGGAATCACGTACCAATCCCTGAAAATGAATCCACGAGGGCCGTGCGTCAATAACATCTGTCGTTGTTGGGTTGACCCATTTATTGACAATATCATTACGAAGGGTTCATGAGACAGGAGGGAGTGCTAAGCAATGATGGCGTTACGTCCCGAACGATAAGATAAGCCCACATGAATTTCATCCTGCATGCAGTTAACGTTAATTATTGTCGCTCTATCTCACAACACCGAATTGATCTGTTTACGCGATCCAATCTACCGAAGGAGAAAATCTAGTGAAAACCTGTTAACGACTTCTTCAAAAATAGTAGAGGTGCTGTTGTCGGTGGTACTTGGGGTGTTTGAATAGAATTAATTTCTTATTCTAAAAGAGGACGACTTTGTGCACAACAATGTGCGAGATTCGAAGGCGTTTCGTTCCATTCAGAAAAGTGATCTTATGTTCACTCCACATTCCTAACCTACTATTCATTTTCCGTATGAGGCTTTCCACCACTTTCTATACTGTTTTAAAGTTTTAGACGTCAAGTGCGAGGTTCCTTTTTTTTCTTGTTTTGAAACCCCTGGTGAAAGGCATCATATAGCATATCCAATTTATTTGACGTTTTAATACATCTTGTGAGCGGCTTCAACTACTTTCTACTCAATGTGCTACTGTTTCTTTAATGTTGTAGAAAAACTGTTGGAAGGCATCACAGTATGTCCTTACTTCTTACTCTTGAAAAACATGTGTTACGAAATGTCCTGAACAGTTTTTCCTTATTAACTATAGAAAAAAATACGCTATTTTCTCCGATTATTACTGTCATTGTCGAATACGAGACTTCAAAATGCATTCAACGTATTGTTACCGACTGTTTAATACCTGGCTTTACCTATAGTAGGAAGGTACTTTTTATACATATGAGAGGGTTCTTTAATGAACCGATATTTTGGAATGCATGGTTTCTTCAAAATTCACATTTCGACTAGCATTTTACACGTTGAACCACGTACCACCGTACGTCTGTACGATGATTACAAGCTCATATTTCAGAAGACTATAGGTCCTTCAAGAGAACATTTAAGGAAAAGCTATTAAAAATGTACTAAATTTTAGTTTTGTATCTTTGTCACATGTTCTTGAAATTTTGGTTTAAGGCGAACTCACACGTTTTATCATCTAATAATGATTAACAGGACGTTTCCATTTTTTCCGACCGTCACGTCATGGCAACAATATTGATTTTCTATTGATTTTCACGTACAAACAATGCGTTACTAGGGAAGAGTAACTCCCTTAGTTTCATAGAAGGAAAATTTTTGGAATCCTCTCATTTTATCTCAACATCGCATGATCCCTAAGCCTCTGTAGTCTCAAGGAAAGCTGATTTATTGCGCTAAGTTATAAACTAATATTGCTTAGTAACCATAATTAACTAATAATGAGTAAAATTGATCGTTATAAATGATCTGACTATAGAACCGTAGGTCTACCCTCCGTTTTTTCCCCACTAATAGAGAAGGAGGAAGAAATGTTTGTAAATTTATAATTTTGTTTTCTGCCTTCGTGGTAGAGAGGGCCCAATTGCCCTAAGTATGTGCAGTTATATAAATAAACAGTTTAACAGCGCGCGCGAGCATTCACACTCACACACACACACACACACATCACTTTACGAAATCCCTGAAAATCTCACAATTCGAAAACCTGGCGCGAAACGATTTCTTGTTGTTAGATATACTAGATATGTCGCCAGATCTTCATGAATACCGGAGTAAGATGAAGATGGAACAGTCCACTATCATTGTAATATCCAGAATCGTTACCTCATTCATGCAACTGCCGAACTACCTACCTAATGAAACATATGCAGAAAAATCATGTTATGACCTAGCGAGTAGAAATTCCCTTCTGCAATACCTCAAAAAGTTATTTTAATCATCATTCACTAATGATTGATACGACGTTTCGCCAAACTTCCCTTGTGGCATTGCATGCTTACAATTACGTCACTTAAATTTGGAAGAAACTTCTGGAGAACTACCTTCAGGAATTTGAATTAAAATAGAATTTTTGTTATTAGTTTAATACCACGTTTATTTAATATAGTGTTATTTTGTTACCGATCCTTGTACTTAGCTCAACTATTAGCAATAGTGCATTTATTCACAAAAAGGTGAATACAAAAAAGGTGATGTATACAAAAAGGTTTTATGATTTCCCATTTATTTGATGAATAATTATATTTTTAATAATTAGGTTGTTAAGCCTCCTAATTAGGTTAATTAGGAGACTTATCTAATAGCAAATAGTTGTACATTTCACCCGACAATCGAACTTTAATCATCGTACGACAGCAACTCCCTGGACGAATCTGTGATCTTAGGAACAGAATTTTTACATACTGGACATTTTTCAATATGTGTAAATTTCACAATTTTAAACATTTCTTGTCTATCGTAATTTTAAACGTTTCTTGTGTCACTTTTTTTTTAAATTTAGCGTAAACAAACTTTGTTACGCTTATACGCGCATCTTTCCGTCTGTCTGTCCGTTACATCGATATCTCGGCCCCCTGGCCACCTAAAGATTTGCGGTTTTCAGTAAATGGTAGTGGAAAGGGTCTATATTTGCCCATTTTGGCAAACTAGTGGATCCGATGACCAGGAGCCGAAATATTAACCATAATGATAGCAAAATCGTGGTTTTTTCCCGAAATTAAATCGTAAATATGGAGTTGTTTACATTACATGGGTGTTGCCGCATAACCTAACAGTTAATATTTACGCACAGCTGAATTCAAAACACGTGGAACTTCGAAGTAGAATCTTTTTTTGAAGCTGGAAAGCTTTTGATGGGTAGAGGTAATTTAAGAAGAGACGTTCATATCATTATATATAATTCCGAACGGCCTTTGAAATTGTGAAGAACTTCGCGGTCCGATTTTAGTGTTAGACTGCTCATTCGAATCAGCACGGCCCCAGGTTTGTTGCAAAAGTGTCGCCGTTCGTCTCTATACCCGCCTTGATCGTGTTCTAGGCGGACCTTATCAACGAGAGTTGTTTATTGGGCTGTGACGGTAACAACAGTTGCCATCAATTCACGGTAAGTAAGAAACGTAGTGTAGTTACTAACATCTAGGAGAGTTATATCTGAACGAAGAAATTGAAACTGAAGGAGTTAACGGACTTTATATATAATTCCGAACGGTCTTTATATATAATTCCAATTCACACGCTTACAAACAAACGAAGAAGACTCGAAATAGAATTACACCATCATCTCACCATGCCCAATTTCTTAATTCCCCGATTCAACTTTGTGTTTAGTCTCATAGTGGCGAGGACGACCTCAACTGGTGATATTTATTTTATTACATTACATTTTGATCGGTATTTCCTCTTTTTTAATCATTTATAACATCGCCTTTCCTTTGCACCAAGTCACATAACGCCGCAAATAGGTAGGACTTATTCCGTTACTATAATGTGCTGATTTCCTGTTAGGTACTACTAGATTAGGGCTTTCCAAGCCCTAACAGGCTTTATGTATAATTCCGAACGGTCTTTATATATAATTCCGAATCAGCACGGCCCCAGGTGTCGGTAAGTAAGAAACGTAGTGATGGGGTCTTTTCTGATAAGCTGAGTGAGCTAAATTCTTTCCTGTTCACTGTAGGAAGTTGAAATTTTATAACTCTCTGGGACATTAAGAGACGAGTGAAGTGATGGGGTCTTTTCTGATCAGCTGAGTGAGCTAAACTCTTTCCTCTTCACTGTAGGAAGTTGAAATTTGATAGGGAGACTCTCTAGACTAGGGCTTTCCAAGCCCTAACAGGTCTTTTCTGATCAGCTGGGTGATCTAAATTCTTTCCTGTTCACTGTAGGAAGTTGAAATTTGATAGGTAGACTGTCTGGGATATTGAGTGAAGTGATGGGGTCTTTTCTGATCAGCTGAGTGAGCTAAATTCTTTCCTGTTCACAGTGGGAAGTTGAAATTTGATAGGGAGACTCTCTGGGACATTAAGAGACGAGTGAAGTGATGGGGTCTTTTCTGATCAGCTGAGTGAGCTAAATCCTTTCCTGTTCACTGTCGGAAGTTGAAATTTGATAGGGAGACTCTCTGAGACATTAAGAGAAGTTATTTGAACAGTATATGGTCGATTGTTACGTTAAAGTAGAAGGAGAGCGGTTGCATTCCATCCAACAGAACCAATCCAAACTCCGCGTGGAGCACTAAGTACAAAGGATTGCAATATTTTGTGCTTAATCGCGCCCATATAAGTCATATGACAGCAGTAAAAATACTCATTCCACCATCTTCTTTCGAAGGAAGTCCTCGAAAAATGGTACAGCGGTACCACTATGGATATATATAGTCCGTAAGTTTGGAAAACCTTCCTCTTTTTTAATCATTTAATAACATCGCCTTAGCTTTGCACCAGGTCACATAACGCCGCAAATAAGTAGGACTTAAATCGTTACTATAATGTGCTGAGTTCCTGTTAGGTACTACTGTTATACGGGCAACTAAATTAGGGCTTTCCAAGCCCTAACAGGCCTCTAGTCATTCTCTAATTTCGGAATCCATTTGGACTAGTCTATGGACGCTAAACTACGACTAGACCAATATAAGACTAGACTATCTCTACATTAACGGGCACTACAATACGACTACATTAGCTCAAAAACATACCTAGGCTTGCAATCAATAAATGGGTATTCGCGAGTATCACTGGTCTTACCAGGAGCCGAAATATCAACTGTTCAGTTACGCGGCAACACCCATGTAATGGGTTTTGAACAATTTTTTTGTTTTTCTAATAAACGAAACGCAATTAAATTGGACTGTCTTATTAGGAAGTTGGTTGAGAAGTTTCCTTAGATACACGTTGCGTGGATATATTCATTTACTAGTGAATGCTCTGACTGCAAGGTTTTTATTATTTACTCAGCAAAGCAGTGAGTAAACTCTTGGTGGAAATGGTGATTGGCAAGTGCATGTGGAACGTATCCACTTCTTTGATGCTGTGGAAAGATTATGTGAGTAATGTTTGATACAATGGTTTAGTGTACGAAGACTGCAAAATATTCTAGCGGTTCGGGTCGCAGTTAATCATTCTCGTTGATTAGGAAACGGAGAGGGGGGAATAGGAAGGTGGAAGTGACGGTGAAACCAGAGGGATCAGACGGGAAGAGTGAGGGGGGGGGGGGGGGGGCGTTGGGAGAAGGGAGTGAAATATGAATCCGTTCTGGGCCAAAAACGTGCTTGCCCCCGTATCGCGGCCTTATCTATGTGTACACATCACCCTCCCATACCAAGTTAAACTTCACGCCCCCTTCCCGGAACTGACTCTAATTAGAGACAACTGGTGCAATGAACATCCCAAACACCGAACCTATCCATTAGGTAAGTGGTGGACAGCAAGTTTGCCTTCATCTCTCCTCGGGTTCTGTCAAACCTCCACCACTTTATTCCCTTCTGCTGTCATCGTCTTTGATGTGAGAGTGTACACATAATTAAAAATGTCACTAATTTAATTTCTCCGCTTTTACTCTTTTTCCATTCAACATAAGAACTATTTTCTTTCTTTCTTCCAAATCGTGATTGCGGATGTTTGACCCCCTCATCCTTAATCAATAATCTATATCCCTATCTCTTCTATATAATAAGAATGAAACTCCGTTTGTTTGTTTGTTTGTCGTGTCTTTGCACGGCCAAACGGCTGAGTCTGAGGCGGGAGTCTATGAGTAGGGGGATCTTATTGGGATTATCCGGATATAAGGTAAATCAGAAAAAGAAGGGGGGGGGGGGGGGGGTCAACAATCTGAAAAATATTACGTAACCCGAAAGTAATATTAACACTCTCAATGCTGGCCTCGTTTTCCGGGATTCCGTGCCCTACTGACTTCTTTTTTTAGGTTCGAATTAGTGCCGTTCGGTTAGTTTTGGACTTAGGACGAAACCCTTTCACGCAGGTGTTAGGTACTATATTGAGAATCTATATATATAGAGTAGTTCCGGAACCACACCAGTAGGTGGAGGAAGCCGAGATAGGCAAACCCGCAACAAACTGTTAAAAGACCGTGCCACACTACTGGTGAAGTTCCAGAACTACATTCTTCTCACCAGCGATTTTTTTTTTGTTTTACACATTTCCTCCAACTAAATCCAAGAAATTACATTTCTGAAATGGAGAGAAGCTGTTTTTATGTCTCACGCGAGATTGCAATATTTCTAAAACGATAGAAATGTCTTCTAGGATTCTGATAAAATATTGTAAACGTGAGGTAATATGTAGGTATATTTGAAAAATTAAAACAAACAGAATATAAACATTCAAACATTTATTCAAACAGAATATAAACAAGTGTATAATAATAAACTGTAAGAAAATAAACCTGACATAGATACAATTTACACGTTTGAAATTTGAAAAAAAAAGTGCTACTTATATGAGTATATATACCTACCAACATGTTCCACTACCTACGTACCTATATAACGAAAAACCTACATTTTCATGAAAAAACTGGTGAACAAAACGAGTGAAAATGAAGTACAAGGGTACGTTCAGAAGGGGGGAGCAACTTACGTGCTTCACTCTCTTCCATCTTACGTTTGGGGGAAATACGTGAACAAGAGGGTTGTTGATCCATCTGAAAATTGAAACGTAAAACGTAAATGGAAAACGTGAACGTATTGGGGGAGTAGCCACTAGTGAATTTGGTGAATAAAACTTAGAAAAAAGAGCGTCGGGTTGACCAGATAAGGATTTGGAGTTCAAGGGTCCTAAGAGCATTCAACCACATCACACGGTTTTTTCCATACATAGCCTCCACAGGGGGTATTCCATATCAACTGCACCTACTACTTCTCTCAAATGAACGTGAAAGTAAGAAACAAATAAGAAAAACTAAAAAAAAAGTACAAAATTCACTTACTATGCGTCTTTCATTTCGTCACCGACGAGATCGGTT
Source organism: Adelphocoris suturalis (assembly GCA_030762985.1). Classification (NCBI taxonomy): domain Eukaryota; kingdom Metazoa; phylum Arthropoda; class Insecta; order Hemiptera; family Miridae; genus Adelphocoris; species Adelphocoris suturalis. The sequence goes on from CM061042.1 coordinate 101,485,952, forward strand.
TTCCAGTCGAGGAAACGGGCGCATTCCACGAACGAACACATGCCAGTGGAAGCCGGCATCATACTGAAGTCGAAAACACGCCGGCGAACCCTCTGAAACAATTGTACCCTCTCCTATCCCTTCCTCAACGTACCTGAACATGTAAAGAGTTGAAGTAGTTCGGGAACTACGTCAGTAGGAGTTAGTAGATGCATCCTTAGTTCCGGAACTACACCAGCATTGAGAGTGTTAAAAATACCAAGCTAATTTTTTTTAAGGTAATTTTCGTGGGAAAAAAAGCTATTGCAATGGCTCCAAAAATTTTCGATTATTTTCTACATTCAAATCCGTTTTGTAACATTCTCAAACGATTCTTAAATTTTAACACATTTTCATATGTATACATATATTATGTATAAATATATTTACATTATATATATAGGTATATCTATATATACACACATACATACATATATATGAAAATGTGTTATGATCTAGGAATCGTTTCAGAATGTTACAAAACGGATTTCAATGAAGAAAATTTTCGAAATATTTATATACCTATATATATATATATATATATATATATATATATATATATATATATATATATATATGTCATTCCAGACGAAAACTCTCCTTAGTATTGAGATAAAAAATCCGTCCTTTCGCCAAAAAATCAAAATTTCCAAACGAAACGATGAGTTCGTTGACCAACAATTTTCATGAACATTTAATTGGTCAAATTTCAAAAAATGTACTGAAATATCACCATAAATGTCTTAAAACGGCAAAAAATTGATAAATTATGATCTTTAGCCGAGTTTCAGTGAAAACAAAATAATCAACGATTAGCTAAGGCATTAAAAATTATTTTTGCTCAAAATTATGCTTAAAAACGTAGGTACTTAAATTTCATTCACATTTGCTAAAAAAAAAAAAAAAAAAAAAACCTGTAAAAACTGCAATAACCTAGAACTCCAAAATCTTTTGTGAATCTCCGAATTTTGATTAGTATCAATTTTTTTCCATAAAGTTGGTTTTAACAATTTCGTTCTCCAAAAATTTCTCAAATTTCAACACAATTTAACATAGGTACCTATAATATGATAGGTATTTTAAAAAAATCCGCTCATACAATCATGATGCATGACTGGAACTTTTATTTCTTTTTTTTTTTTTTTTACGATAAGGCACAACTTGCAATTCATGTGTGGTGTAACGTGTACCTACGAATTTCCGGGCTGTTTTCGTTGGAGCTATCAATAAAAACTCAGCAAATTTTATCATGTATAACATTTTACTAATTTCATTTTAGCTATTCTTGTGCAGATTACTGGCCTACCCTGATGGCTTGCATCCTTGGAATACCTTCATCATCGGAATGATAATACTGCTCCGAATTTAGCGTGAACCACACGGAAATTGTCAGCAGAAATCTGTCCACATCATCCTTAAGCATTCAAAACCTCAAAAAAAAAAAAAAAAAAGGAGTACGAATCGCGCCGAAGTTGTTTTTGATCCAATTCTATGAAATTCATCAAAGGCCCTCTCGGGCCTCAGTCCAAAAAGTGTTCTTTAGAATTAGAAATACCCAATCCGGTAATGAAATTATAAGAACTGGCTAAAGTTTTGTAATATTACTTGACAAATGTTTGGTGAACTTGCAATAGTTTCTAGACGGGTAGGCATTTTAGAGATAGTACTGAAGAACATGACCATATACGATGAAGATATAGTAAGTATACAAATTTAGAGAGTACTTTAACAAGCCACAACCTAAACGATATTCTATTTTTGATTAAACAAATTAGTAATTTGTCCCTCAGGAATTCTCAACCTCATATTTATCTTTCAAAGTGCCGCACTGCTCTGAAACTGCATAGTCTGCAAATCACCAGCTTCATAACGTCTAGTCGGCCAGATGACAAGCTCAAAACAAAGAACAGAAGAACTCGAGTTTGAAAACTTCGCAAATTCTTACTAATAGGTTTATTATTGCTTATGTAGGCCAGCTCCTATGAGTGAGTCTCGGTCAATTACGAAGATTCATTAACCTTTGAGCCGTACACCGGTAAATAAAACCGGGGTTCCCGCCTTCTCTACCCCTCTTCTCCCCTCCACCATGATGAGTTTGAGTATTCTTCCCCACTTGCGTCTCCGTGGTGCTCACATATAGGGATCCTCCGCCGAATAGTCTCGATAGTATCGATTCGGCCTCCTACAAATCGATGCATTCAGATGCAGTGACTTTACGTTCTACTCTACAGAACGCAGTGATATAGGAGTAGTTTCAGAGCGCTCTGGAGACCTCCCTCAAAAGCATCTCCTACTGAGTTGTGAAGTACTGTGATTGTTACACACTTCGTGGGCAGTTGAGTAGTCTACTGGATAAGATGAGGGTCTCATGCGCTGAAGATTATGGGTTCTAATCTATCTGGTCGTTTTTTTTAACACAGAATGTGTTTTTACGCAGGGTTATTTGGTTTGAAAATGTCTGTCCAGTAAGATCCCCCCGAATCCCACCCGTCGTGTCTATGCACGGCCAAACGGCTGAGTGGGGGGAGTGTACGAGTGGGGGGATCTTCTTGGGATTTTCCGAAAGGGGGCATAAGCGAATTTAAAATTTTCTAATCCCACCCGAACCATGGGCCGTAGGGCGGGAGGGGGGTCGAAGTAACGGTTAATGTGCGCTTTTTGGACTTCCCCGCTTCCTGTACCCCTCTAAACGGCCGTTGAAAATTCCGGAAAAATACCGGTTTCGTAGGTTTTTCTACGAGGAAGACGACGGCGCGATCGGATCGCGAAAAAAGTATCGGGAAATGCGTCAAAAAATGCAAGAGTACGGACCCGTTTTCTCGAAAAGTCCGACGAAAAACTTGGTTTTTTCTGATTAAAATATACCCCATAAAGGTACGTTTTTCGGAACGGTTTTCGCGGGCGAAATAAAGGTTTGATCCCGACGAATCTGAATCCGAAATCGGATATCGAAAAAAGTGACGGGAAGTTGGTCAAATTGCGAGGGGAAGCGAGGCAAAGCGATTAAAGTGACGTGGAGGCGAGCGAAGCGAGCCGGAGCTGTAATGCCGATAAGTATGTTGATAATGGTGAGTGGAAACGCTGCTCAAGTGTTCTCTACGGACTGGGCAATCAGTACCTACCTTCTCACGTAGCCCTGCAACCCATCATTTGCGCGAGTGTGTGTATAAATGAAAATATATAATATAATATTCGTATGATATAATACATAGTGGCAACTGGCAAGCATTATTATAATATTATTATAAATATTATAAATAAGCCGGTAGGTAAGAAAGACCGGTACGTACCTACTGCTCCCATTTCATTGACAGTAATCAGACGATAATTGGATTGCTTGTAATCTTTTTTTTTTTTTTTTTTTTTTTTTTTTGACGTTTTTATGGAAACGGTTCCATTATTATCTGTATTACATAATGTATTAATGTATTCTAAATTGATGGAAATGTTCTGAAAATGGGGATTTTGGAAGAGTTTATAAATGCGGCTGTTGGCTTTTCTTCTCGGTTTAGAGGTGATTCCGACCTTCCCTCTAAACAATCTTGTTGGGCTACTCCGTCAGTAGTAGAGTAGCTGCCCCATCCTCCAAGCTCAGGCTCCTTATTGCCCTCCTTGTTCCTCTGAGCCGAAGGTTCACTGCTCGGATGATAGAGAACTGGGTTTTCACCCTCACCCAAGAACAAATTTGTGAATACGGGCGAGACCACTTGTCCGCAAGGACAGCCGCCATCCTATTCAAAAACCTATCATATTCACGGTGTAGAGCTCCGTCGCACGAACATATCAAAGGCGTGAAGGATCCTCTAAGGTCTTCAGCTGCTCGGTTGTACTTTGTATGCTTATTGTGAGCTGCGTTTTGCGAGATGGTTGGCCATTCTTGGGATGAGTAAGAGACGGCGTCAGCATTTATGATGCGAGTATCAAAAAAAGCCGGTCTCTCGCTGTCCCACACGCCATGAACTTTTATATCGGCAACTACAGCTGGCATCCCTTCGTCATTGTGTAGAACTGGCTCGGTCGTGACGCCGCCCCACGCAAGGTTAGCCATGAGGGCACATTCATCCCTGACATTGTCGTGTCCTCGTTTGACTAACCCTCCCTTTTTACAATTAAGGGCGTGATTAAGATCCATTGGCTCTCCACATCCATCGCAGGAGACCGGCAAGCCATAAGGTTCAAATCCGTACCGCACTGACAGTGCATCCTGAAACTGTGATTTGGACAAATCAAAATTATCTGCAACCAGTGGTATAACTGTGAGCCATTGGGAAGCATCTTTGGATCTTCGGATGGCACGCTGGTGTTTTGGGGGTAGCTCGTTGAGCACTTCTTCCCCTCTGACCGCATCTGCTGACTTCCGCAAAGATCTTTCTTCGTTGAGGACTGACCTGACTTGTTCACAGTGCCTGTGCATGTCTAGCTCTGAACCTCCTTTTATACACTCAACTAAAAGGCTTGTGGCTCTTCTGGAGATAGGGAAGTCATTTAATGCAGACCTCACTGGGTTGTTTACAGCAAGGCCCCCTACTTTGGCTGGTAGCTCTAACAGGTTGTGAAAATGCTCTCCCAGGTCTCTACCCAATACTGCACCGATGAACTTTTGTCGTATCGTATCCTGCAGAGGAATGTATTCGTTCTCACAGCTTGGAATCACTCTTTGGGTGAATGCCCATTCCCTTTGAAGAGACTTAGTGAATGCAGTATAGGCTGCCTGTGGACTCCTTTTTGCTGCTTCTGCTAGTCTTGTTAGGTTTTCACTCCAGCTACTAACTTTTTCTCTTACAAACTCTTGGTGAGAAAGCGCTGGCCCAACATAGCCACCCAAGAATTTGTGGGAATGGCTTGTAATCTTTATGATTATTTGACTAATTCATCAGGAAGTGGGTGTTTTAATTAAAGACACAATTGTCTCCTGGCCAGAGGGTTTTCCTAACCATCCCTACCCTTCCTTGCAGGGGATGAGCAGTCGGTCACGTGTTTTTTTTTTTTTTTTTTTTTTTTTTTTTTTGTTCGTACAACTCTCGAAACATACTTTTAAAACGTCATTCTGACCTGCATGTCCAACTAATCTGAATTTTTACTAAGGGATTGACTACTTGATGTTATGTATTATTGAGATGCGAGCTTGCGAGCATCCAGACCACCAAACTATACACTTCATTCTGATCTACATATCCAACTAATCTGCATTTTTACTAAGGGATTGACTACTTGATGTTAGGTATGTATTTTTGAGATGTGAGCATCCAGACCACCAAACTATACACTTCATTCTGACCTACATGTCCACTAATCTGCATTTTTACTAAGGGATTGACTAGGTACTTGATGTTATGTATTTTTGAGATGCGAGCTTGCGAGCATCCAGACCACCAAACTATACACATCATTCTGATCTACATGTCCAACTAATCTGCATTTTTACTAAGGGATTGACTGGAACTTTTTCAATTTTGGCGCTCAGAAGGTCAGTTGATTTAAAAATGAGCAAATCGATGTGTTGGGAGGCTGAATCGATACTATCGAGAATGGCTATTCGATGGCAGTAAATAAGAGTGGGGGGATCCCTATAAGTGAGCTCCACGGAGACGCACGTTTCTTCTCCGCAGTACCCCCCTGGTTATCAGCAAGAAATGTATAGTGAGTACCAGTGTTTTTCTGCCCTTTGTTCATAAAGCTTAACCTTTCAGCGTAGGTATGAAATACAGGGGTTAACATTGAATGTTTCTTTCTTTCCCCGGTAAAATCTACCGCAGTGTACTCTGAAAGTGGTGTGCAAGTAATATTATTTTTACGTCGCGGTGGTGAATTGATTACATAAAGTTATTAAATGATTTATTATATAAAGCATTTTAATATTCGAAGCTAAAATAGGAAAACAAAATCAAATAATGAGCGCTTTAGAAGAAAAATAAGACCCTTGTAAAAAATACCGGAGTGTACCGTTTACGTTGCGTGAAGGGCTGTACGGTTCAAAGGTTAATGATAATTGTGATACGAAAAATTTATAAAGAACAGATAACAGGAGAGGCTGGAACGCGACCTTCTTAAGGCCCTACTAGCGCACCTAGTGAACACTGCTTCAACTTTCTTCAACCGCCATCAATTCGAATTTTTGGCTTTTTTTGGGACAACAGTCTCTAGTTTTTCGCAGAAATGCAGTTGAGAAGACAGAAACCTGTTCAAATCAATCAGCGTCGAATATCAGTCCTAAAATATGGGAATATTGACAACCCACTTTCCTACATTTTCCAAGAACTTCACTTCCAAATATAATTGAAACCCCTTTTTTTCAGCGACAAAAATGAATCTGTTCCTGCGCTGTTCTTCAGCACACGTTCTTCAGATGTGTCCATGCTTTTACGGCTGACGAATAGATGAAATATGGTCATAATTAACTAGTAAAATTATCAAGATCAGGATAAAGTTGTAGTTGTAGATGAATTGTTTACATAGGTATTTTATAACTTCGCAATCATTTCTTTTGGTGTTTGCACTTTGACAGCATGATTGGAATGTTTGCTTCCTCACTACCGAAGGTAAAACTTTGTGTTCGTAAAAAAAGTCGAAAACATTTTTGTCCTCCAAAATCAAAATTTCCACTTGGTTTTTGCGTTTCAAAGCCGACATTTTCAAATAAGTAAGAGAGGACAAAACTCACTCTTTTCTCACTGTAAGCGCTTGCTACCGTCAACCTCATTATCTGCTTGATTCTAACGTCCGTTAGTGGGATAATTACATTATAATTCAATTTTTCTCATAGATACGTTTTTATTCATTCTATTATTATTATTAATTGTTTATCCAATCTTTTGGTTTAGATGTGCTAAAAATCGGAAATTTCATTTTGATGACGAATTATTTGTGAGGAGGAGCGATGATGGGGGCAATTAACAGTACTATTTACAAAACTCTCAACAGATTTTCGTTGTTTAATTGTTTTAGAATGTCATTCGAAGTATTTGTCATTCGTTGGAACCTTTCTTTCTTTGTCTGATTCCACAATATAACTTGTAGTGTTTCATGTCTACGTTTTTTACCTGTTTCTGATCTCATTCTCATTCTAATTTGAATTTACGCAATTTTATTTGGTTCAAAATTAGACCAATTTCTAATAATAATAGAATGAATAAAAACGTATCTACGAGAAAAATTAAATTATAATGTAATTCTCCCCCACGCTTCTCAAAACTATTGGGTAAATTGAATCAGAAGTTTCATTGAAACGGCTAAAATCTGGATTGAATAAGGAGGTAACAATAAAAAAAATTCGGATGAGAAAAGGGAAAACATAAAGATGAATTACACGTATACCACCCTTCTATATTGAAATATGAAACTCATGAACAGTTTTCAAACCTTGACCGAATTCTTTAGTGAACGAGATAAGAATCACAAAAATCGATTGAGAATCGAAGCTGGTAGTCAAATGAAAATACACTTCTACTGATGATAAAACCATTAACGGACGTTGTTAGCATCAAGCAGATAATGAGGTTGCCGTTAGCAAGCGCTAACAGTGAGAGAAGAGTGAGTTTTGCCTTACTTTACTTAGGTACTTGAAAATGTCGGCTTTGAACGCAAAAAGCAAGTGGAAATTTTGATTTTGGAGGACCAAATTATTTTCGAATTCTTTCGAGAACACAAAGTTTAACCTTCGGTAGTAAGGAAGCAAAAATTTCCAATCATGCTGTCCAAGTGCAAACACTAAAAGAAATAATTGCGAAGTTATAAAATACCTATATAAACACTTCATCAATAACTAAAATTTTATCCTGATCTTAATAATTTTACTAGTTGATTATGACCATATTTCATCTATTCGTCAGCCGTAAAAGCATGGAAACATCTATATGCGCCAGTACGTGTGCTGAAGAACAGCGTAGGAGTAAACATATTCATTTTGTCGCTGAAAAAAGGGGTTTTCAATTATATTTGGAACTGTGTTGAAGTTCCCGGAAAATATAGGAAAGTGGGTTGTCAATATCTCCGTATTTCAGGACTGATATTCGATGTTGATTGATTTGAACAGATTTCTATCTTGCTCAACTGCATTTCTGCGAAAAACTAGAAGGTCGCGTTCCAGCGTCTCCTTACATTAACCCCCCCTCAATCCCTCAAAATTTGTTGGTTCAAGTACGTTTCAAAATGAGTAGAATTCAGGAATCAAATTTTAAAAAAATCGGTCCGTCTGCCGTACGTTCAGTTCAGTTCAAAAATACGTGTATTTAGTTGAAAAAAACAACATGACACGGAGGTTCAGCTCCGGGACCGATACATTATAATATTAACATATAAACAATCATTATTATTATTACTTATTTTATACTTATTTTATGTAATTATATATGTGTTTTCATTATGTGACTAACCATAAATTTCCTGTTTTCTACAAAAAAAATTTCAGGATCATAACAACTAATCATAATTCTTGTGATTATAAATCATTCTGGAAAGTATTACACCTGATATCCAACTATTATAATTATTATTTAAATTTATTTATTTATTTATTATTATTATTATTTTTTTTTTTTAATTCATTTTAAATTCTTATTCAATAACATACAGGAACGAAACTCTACAAGTAATTAATAGATATACATTTACATTTAGGTATACATTCTTTTTTCTCATGATTATTTGTCCTTGTTTATTAGGTATTCAAAGAAGCCATTATCTAAATTAATATAACCAATACTATCATCATAAGCCCATCAATTTGGGTTCTTTCTTACTTCTAAGTCAGGCTAATAGTAAATTAATTGCCAATAGTAAATTATTAATCAGTTGTAGATAAGTTCCTTCACTCGCCTGGTTGTATAACATCTTCAGCAGGTGAACTGTTTTCAGGTAGTCTAATCATCAGTGCAGCAGCCATAAAATAACATGTTGTTGGGAATTGTTGTTCCCTCTAGATTTCCTAATAACTCCTTCATGGTTTCTCGTGTGACATACATGTGTATTCGTTGAGATATTTTATTCGAGGTTGCAGAAACGTCGGACATTCCAATAAAAAATGAAACAGATCGTCATCTGTCGCCATTGTACATCGAACACACGGTTTTAATGTTTCCCACGAAATGTTACGGCCGTTACATAGGAAGTAAATTTGTTCACGGCTTTGTGTTCGCAATTGACACAGGAGACGTTTCTTCCATAACGGAAGATTTTTTTTTCAAGTAGGAATTCGAAGAGGGAGGGAGGGAACCGTAAATAAATGAAAATGACGAATTTATGATATGTTGCCTATCTTCGGCCTCTTTCATCTTGCAGTATTTTAATAATATCTCCTCACGGCACGCGGATCGGGATTATACCAGAGGTCTTGATATCCTAAATCACAAACAATTTCTTTGAGTTGATCGGTCCAATTGTGTTTCCCCTGTTCTGAACAGGAACTCATGTCTCTGAGTCTAAGGTAGCAAATTTTAGGCAATCTATCGTCTTTCATTCGCAACAATTTAATCCACCAAGACAAGGCGCTTTTGAGCACTCTGGCACCCACTGGATGTATTCCGAGTTCTGACCGAACCATGTAACGAGGAGTATTTCTTGACAGGCCCAATAGCGACTTGAAGAATCTACATTGTGGTGCCTCTAATAAGGATAAATACCGCAGACTCCAAAAAAAAAAAAAAAAAAAAAAAATTCAGCCATGTACAAGACGTTTGAGAGTAACGAAGCCTCGTACAGCTTAATAATCGCTTCCCACGACGACGTTTTGGTTCTTAGCACCAACTCTTTAATCATGTTACCCGCGCAAACACCCTTCAAACAGAAAGAACCCACCGCTTCAGAAAATACTCCCTTAGTAGAAAACATAACTCATAGGTAAATGTATGAATTCACGATTTCAATTGGGTCTCCATCAAATTGGAATTGGTCGGATTGTTTGCGTTTCCCCTCTTTTCTGAATATTATTATTTTACTTTTTTGACGATTGACACAAAGCACCTTGGTTGTGCAATACTCCTGCAAAATATTTAATTTCTTTTGTAAGTCTGATTTATTGTATGCCATGATCGCCAGATCGTCCGCAAATATAAGACACGATATTTCTACTTTATGATTAATTGGAACTCCGTAAGCTCCTCTGTCTGTTAAATATCGTTCCAAGTCACGAGTGAACAGGGTAAAGAGACCGGGGCTTGCTGGGTCCCCCTGCAATACTCCCCTCGTTATATCAACGTACGCCGTGGTGTTACCATTTATACGGGCTCTGGTTCTTGCAACCTGGTAAATGTTTCTGAGGATCCTCAGAATCTTAAAACTTACTCCCATGCTCGCCAGTTCTGTCAGTAGGAGTTCCGGGTTGATCATATCGAAACATTTTTTGAAATCGATGAATGCCACATAAAGCTTACGTCCTAGCATAAGCTGGATATTAACCATACTCATTAGAGTGAAAATCCCATCACGACATCCTCTACCGGGCCGGAATCCATTCTGGTTATCGGGAATCATATTATTAAATTCAGCCCATTTGTTCAACCGAGCTGAGATAAGTTTTGTTAGGACTTTGAAAGCTGTATTGAGGAGAAAGATGCCTCTATAATTATCAGGGTCAGTGGGTTCTCCTTTCTTATAAATGAGAAATATCTCAGCGTCCACCCAACCCGAGGGAACAACATCACCTGACTCGAGGATGTGATTGAGAATCCTCAATAGATATATTTTTCCTTCTTCAGGGAGGTTCTTTATGAACTCGTTACGGATTTCGTCTGGTCCACACGCTTTGTTTGTTTTTAATTGGTTCATTACTTTTTCAAGCTCTTGATATGTGAAATCTCTCTCTAAATCCGGTGTTGATTGTAATGAAAAATTGGACAATTCTGGAAGTAAGTTTGTTCTAATGGGATTGTTATTTAGTAAGTAAGTTTCATATGTCTTCAAGTCCAACTGAATTCTTGCTTTAACCTTTTGAATTTTTAGTTTTCTAATTGCGTCCCAGAATGCCTTACTGTATTTTACGTTACTCAGAATTTCATTGTTTTGTTTATTATAAGAATCACGCGCATTTTGAATTGTGTGTTGATAAGTTTTTTTTTTTGCCTGACAATAAACGCCCAACGGCATAATTGCAAAGTTTTCATTCTCACATATTTTAAAAGTGCATTTGACGTTGATTTTCGCTTCGATACAGTTCTGGTCGAACCAGGGCTTATTTAATCTTTTCCGCCGACCCGAAGCGGCATATGTTGCTGATAGTTTTTTAACCAGGCCCACTTCAGCAGCTGCTTGAATGATTGAATTAACGAAGTAGCCTGGGTCAATTGAGTTCCGACCCTCGAAAAATTGCTTAATAATTTTACGGTATTCTCCATCTTTTTCCGGGCGCCAAAAGGGGGCACTCACGGGAGTGGCCTGAGACTGCGAGGGCCTTGACTCTTTTGTCTCATCTACAGGTCTAGGAAAGGCCAGTGTGATCGCCACTGGGCGATGATAAGCCCTGGGAACTTCCAAAGGGTCTTTGACTTCCAATTTCAAGATCTTGGTTGTAGCGAGTGTGTCACACAGAACCAGGTCAATCGTGCTACATCCACAGGGGCCCACGTAAGTATAATCACCTTCTTCATCACCGGGTGTCCTACCATTTAGGATAATAAGCCCTTGATCTTCCATTAAAACACTCAGTGACCTACCTCTCCGATCCATAATTCCATCTCTACTTCTGCGACTAGGATACAAGCCACATTCTATTGCCAACTCCGGGATATCTACGCTATAATTTCCAATCCTGCAATTAAAATCTCCTACGAGATAAAAATTGGCATCAAAAAACCGTTCCCGAATTTCTGTAATCACTAGGCTAATTTTATTCAAGACCGGTTCCAATTCAGTGCTTCTATTTATATAAACTACTCCTACTATAATTTCTAAATCATAAAATAATGATTTTATTTGCACCAATAAATAATTAGCGTTACTACACAAGACATGCGATTGTAAATTATTGTGTACAAATACAGCTAGACCGCCACTTGCTCGACCTTTATTTTTTTCTCTTGTTGCATTGCTATAAAAAACCATCAAAATTCCCCAAATACTCAGGAACAGCTGACGGAGTTGAAGACAACCATGTTTCACAAAGGCAAATCACGGCTGGATTCGGAAAATCATTTGACAAGTCTACCATAAACAAATTATCAAAGCCGTCACAGTTCCATAAATATAAATTAGCGAATTCCGATGGTTCCATAAGTTTGTGTAAAAATGTGTGAGGGACAATTTGATTACAATTATTACTAGGCTCACCGGGTTGCGGAACAATAGGGGCACTATCACTCAACACTTGTAGACTCGTTGGTAAAACAGCTGTTGTATTTCGGAATGCCTGGCTGCCATCAGCAGGGGCGGACTGTCGTTGCTATGCTGTTGTAGCTCCTCCTTTCTTCTTTTTGGCGGCAGGGGTCTGATCCTCTTTTTTGTAGGTTCTTTTTTCCAGACCCCTGAATTTCTCCGCAAGCTCGGCGAGAGAATATTCTTCACTGTTCACCAGCAATTTGGAACCTCTGATTCTAGCCCCAAATCCGTCACTGCTTGTTAGAGTTTTGTATTTGACCAATTCTTTTCTTTGTGAGCGTTCTTTCGAAGTGTAATCCTGGCTCAAGCTCACTTTGGTACCCTTCAAATTTCGACTCGCCGAAAGAAAATTCCATTTCGCTGTTGAATCAGAAAAGCAGATGCGCAAAGGTCGTGGTGAAATCAATGCATCAGAACTTTTGGAGCCCATTCTATGCATTTTATCAACTCTATTAAAATCCAGATCTATCTTTAACAAATGTTTGGCGAAGTTTGATATGAACACTTTCAGGCCTTCCCAACCCTTCCCTTCTTTCTCATCCAGATGGTAAATAATAACGTCTGCCGTACGTACTCTAAAGCTTTTCTCCGAAACTATTACGCCAAACATATATTAAAATTTGGATCAAAAATCATACATCGGCCGGGGATGTGCCAGTAACATCGGCATCGCTTTCGATAAACCCTAAATGGTGGCGTATAGAAGCGCTGAAATATTAAATAACCAAGATCCCGAACACTTACAGAATACAAGTAATTTATATTATTTTTTATTTATTCATTTTTTTTTTTTTTTTTTTTTTTATTTTATTATTATTATTATTATTTTTTTTTTTTTTGACATTAGTAGATACAGTTTCAGAGAATCGAATGAATCCACTCGGATCGCCGCGCATTAAGCCCTTCGCTCTCCCTAAGGGGGGGGATTTCAAATCATAATTTGGTGGAGCAGTAAAAATAGTCTCCTAGACACGAAGATCAGTTGAATCCTCTCTTCTCGGTACAGTGCTTATTATAACTCTGGTCACCTATAGATGGACTAGTGAAGAGGTAGGTGATTTATTTCATCTCATTAATTTCCATAGGTAGGTACCTAAGTCAGTGTTGATATATTTAGATCGGGGGGACTTTTAGAGTGGAGATGTCTTATTTAATTGCATTACTTTTCTCTGAGTAGGTGCCAACATCTACGTAGGGATATCGATGGGAAAGTCATTTTCGCCAGAGCCTCACGGAATTGCGTTATGATAATCGGTTACAAAGGTAGGACCCGTGAGTCTAATTTCTTTCCTTATCAACCTACAGTGCTGAAGTTTTAAACGGAGCTCCTTGGGATTTATAGAATAAAATTACTGAGCTCTGATCAACTGGGAGGTCTCTTAGGCAATTTGTTTTGCAATCGAAATATGGTGCTGAAATTTAAGATGGTTCTTTTTTGGGTCACCTCCAAAACAATTAGGTAAGACGCATGGAAGCCAACGCGTCAGCTGATGGGCCTGCGAGCCTAATTTGTTTTCTTATCGTTTTACTGTGATAAAATTTGAAATAGAGCGTTTTTGGGACATCTAGAATATAATTACAACGTATGGAAGCTAACTGATCGGCTGAGGGACCTTAGAGGCTAATTTCTATCCTAATTGACCGAAAGTGCTGAAATGTGAATTATAACGCCTTCGTAATTCGTTATACTGTTATTTCTAAACTTCCATGTTACAACATGTGAGGAAGCTATAATACTGCCCACGCAATGGCAGACTTTTTTCTTATCTTTTTTAATAAAAGATTTATAGATAGACAATAAAAGAAAAACAACTACTGACGTATCGTATGGTAGTGCTGACGGTGTGAAAATTCTCAGAAGCAAATTTAATTTGATTCAAGGATATAGTGATTAACGGATTTTTTTAGACTATTTTTAGACAATTACTATTGATGTGTTTTCAAGAGCAGATTTTCATGTTTTACAGTCTATATCGATTGAAATCTGCTAAATGAAAATCTTGAAAACCTAAAGACAAAGAGACCCATGCATAAGAAAACTATTAGAACAAGTTTCAATCCATCTCATGATATTTCTCATATAAGTAAGCAATCCTTAGAAGGAGGGAGGGAACATTTTGGTTCATTAGTTTTAATAATGAACTTTTGTAATCGACCAAAAAAAAAAAAAACAAATTTAACCCCCCTCAAAATTTGTTGGTTTACGTTTCAAGATGCGTAGAATCCAAAAATCAAATTTAAAAAAATCCGCCCGTCCGCTGTACCCGTCCGAAGCTTTTCTCAAAACGTATTGGACCAAACTTGAAGAAATATGGCTTAAAAATCATTTATCGGCCGGGGATGAGCCGGTAACATCGGCATCGCGTTTGATCAACACTAAAGGGTAGAACCTAAGGGCTGAAATATTCAAAAATCGAGATCTTGAAATCTTCCTATGTAACAGTAATGATTTTTTTAGTTTCATTTAGAGGTATCCGCCCAACGAATCGAACGAAACCATCCCAGTCGAATACCAGAAGTGGTTCAAACTGCCCCATTTTCAGAGCTGCCCCACCTTCCCCTAATTCAAATGGAATTCTGACTTCCCGAAATCGTATTTATTAAAACTTCTGTATCCTATTGGGCCTGTGAAGCGTAGGTAGGTAATCATCTAAATCAATTACATTAATTCATTAAATTATTGATTAGTAAATACTTAGGAGCTACTCTTAATTAAATTATTATTTTTAAAACTATCATTCCAACAACAGAAGGTCAATTACTTTCGAGTCTACCTAGATCGGAACGTTTTAGCCAATTTTGTAATAAAAATTAAGGTATTGCAATGAATCTATAACTTCCTTAATGGAAATTCGTTTTGAAATTCCTTGAGTTGAACGCTTTTTAGAAAGCGCGTTTCCTTTAGCTTAGTGCATGTAGAGTTTGATCAAAAAGTTCTGGTTCTTTTCAATTTGCGCGCAGCCAGAGGGTCGTTGAAACTTCTCGGTGGTCTAAGAAGCGTTACTCTTTATGTCATCTGGTTATTTTATATTTATGTAATATTCTCAATTCTCGTGTTATTCTTACCAGCTTTGGAACCTCCGAGGCTAATTTCTTTCCTATTCGACTCAAGTTGCTGAAATTTAATGGAGCTCGTTCGGGACACTTCAAAAACAATTGCGAGGTTCGGAGGATCACTGAATAGCTGATGGCGCCTCTGAGGCTAATTTCTTTCCTTTTCAACCTGCCGTTTTACTTAGTTTTTTGTTTCGTTGTTTTGACATTTCTGGAAAAATTTTCAACATTCACCTACTATAAACAGTAAATTTGTGGTGGGGTCCCGAGCTAAATAGGGCTTTTGGGAGGCACGATGCGCCAAGTTTTGATCATTTACTAGATATACATGGGACTTAATAATTATTATTGACCAATGATCTGTGTAGAAGGGCTATATGATACAGAAATAATGAACCTTTGTGTAATAATTTGCAGCGTTTTGTGTTGTAAGTATAGATATTAGCTAGATCTAACACTATCACAACACATTTTTATTATTGCCTTCTAGATTGAATTCCTTCCCATTAGGGTGCAAGTGGGTGGGGCGAAAGCCCTACATGAAAGGAAGGGGGTCGACGGCTCAATAAATACCTACTTTATTTAACTTGACTTCGGTATGACTTATTCAAGTTCAGTCCACCTTTGGCTATTGCTATCCATCAACTACTACTTTTAACCAAAATTGACCACTAAATTGTAAGAAATATGTGTTCATAAATTCACGTTAGCGCTTATACATACGCTAATGATAATCATTGTTCGACAACGATGAAAGTTATAGGAGCATCCATTGGTTTGAAAATGTCGCGTTCACTATTTTTAAATGAAAGTAGATTTCTTTCTAAGAATTTCGGCACTATCTTGACTTGCCATCGCTTGTCAGAGAGGGTGCTGCCATGGCGGGAGGGGTGCAATGACGATGCTTTTGCCGAAATTTTGAAAAATCGTAGAAAGAAAACTACTTATTATACGCGACACGTCTCCTTATTTCTATATTAACGACGACTGGATAATCAATAATATTGTAAATCAGGTGTTGATAAATTCAAACTTCATAGATTAAGGGTATGAGTTCCATGCACATTGATAATTTACGTTTGGATAAATGCTCCGGAGAAAACGATTTAATCCAACAAGTCTCACCAACCAATTCAACTACCACCGAAACAACGAATTCCAACAAATTCGATTTTGGGTTGAGCTGGTTAGAATTTTTACTATTCCAACGCCCCTAATTTCTAAGGGAAACAGGTTTGTGATTGGTGACAAATCACAGTCCGCAGTTGGTGAAAACATTCTGTCCCACAAGTATGTACGGCATAGAAAGCCAATATTTAGGTCCTTAAAAAGTTTGAACAGTATGGCATACAGTGCTCTGGGGGGTCTTATTCGATTTATTGAGCTGGGTTTTATCTAAATAAAATGAAAAACTAATCATTTGATTGTAAAATGAAGGAGTATTGATTTAAAAAATGTTAATCCTTTAATCTTACCCTTATGGTTGAAATGGCTCAGATCAAGTAATCTATAAATTGGATGATTCTAATTAAGTTTTTTCTTAAATAAGAAATTACGAATAATCCCACGAGGCTTTGATGATAATATATGAGAAAAGAAAAAATGGACACACACACACACACACATAATATATATATATATATATATATATATATATATATATATTTTTTTTTTCCCCTGTCGTTCACACTAGTTTTTTGAGATTTTTATTCACACCTAGAACATTTTTATTCCACCTAGAAAACTGTTGTCTGAATCCCCCTTTATAATTGATTGATTTGAGCACTTTTTAAGAGGAATTATTTTCAACATTGCATTTATTGACATTGCTCAATAAAAGGGTGGTATTTTCATACTGGATTTTACGGTTCTTCTGTTTTCCAAATAAAAACAACTATGATGCCCGCCGGCCATTCGCTCTAAATGATGGCGAATCCATAAACAAAAACATATAACACTGATTAGAATGGATAAACAAGTATAACAACACTTTAAGTTACAGAAATACAGCTATTGGTATTTTTACTGAGAAACAACAACTATCCAAATCCTTATGTTAGTGGATTGGAGCCATCGTCGTTTTTATTTGGTAACTTGCTACCATTCATGCTTAATGGATTTCCCTCTGACGATATTACTGTGCATAATTTCTAGTGTTTCTATTTCATTTTTATTCAATTTCAATACAAGTACCTATCTTCAAATAACACAAGTTTAACTTTCGCGTTACCGAGGGGTCGCAAGGCAAATCTCACGAACAGGAGCGACTTGGTTCGAGATCGGCATCAACAGCAGTACCTACATGTATCATGTGTAGATTGTGGATCCATCATCATGGTGTATTATGGTTTCTTATTGTTAATGTTTTTTCTGAAGCCTTCATTTCATAAAACTACTTTTAATTGTTTTTTCTATCTTTTAACTACTTTTTTTTAAAGATAATGATAAGTAACTTGTTGTTTTAAAATAACTATTCTTGCAGAACTTAGCACATTAGTTATTATTACATTCCATTTGGTGAAGGAGGCTAAGAACAATTGAACAATTGATAGGAATGGACCAGTGATCTGTTTACTGGAGCTATCCGATAATAAAATTATAAGGCGTTATAAGTACATAAATAACCAATTTGTAGCATTGTAGCTACGACTGTGCTTTCCATATTTGAAATTCATGAAATTAGCTCTTAAGGGATAACTTTTTTTCATAATAGATTATATTTACTATAAAAGATCATTAACCCCATCTCCGGTATGCAACCACCACTTCGTTAGACAATTCAATATATTCAAGCAGCTGCTTTCGCCGTGCTGAAATCACGAAACACTGATAAACAGTTCTACTTACATGATTCCAGTGATTTTTGAAGAGGCAAAAAAATGTGGCCGGGCCTCAGCAAAAAGGATGGATGGACGACTAAGGACCTGTGTCACCGATGGAAGGCGCACAATAAACTGAAAGGGGAACACCGGCCGTGGTGGGTTATAAAGCGCCGCCCCTCTACAGCCGCCCCCGACCAACCCTCTATCCCTGTCTTCGTGGAAATGCCGCCTCCCCTGCTTTTCATTCGCCCCTCTTTTCGATTCTCTCTCTCATCCCCTAAATAACTACAAAATCAGGAAACAAATTTTGACGGATTATTTTAAGATTAATCATTGATACCCAACAAATCTCGGTAGGATGAGCCTACATGTAATATAATATATCTCTCTGTCTCCATCCATCCCTCCTTCAGTATCTCCCATCTAACCCAATCTCTTTCGAAAAAAGTACTAAGCAAAACATAATTTTTGAAGACAGGCATTTGGACGTGAAGATTCACTCTGTCTGCACAAACCAAATTTGTTTGGCACATACTGGGAGAGCCATATCCCCTGAGTCTCCAGATTCCAAATACGTAGCGGTAGATTGACTCTATATTAGTAAAAAGAGGCGTCAAAATGCATGAGAGAGAGAGAGGGGAGAGGAAGAGAGAGAGAGACCCGGAACGAAAGTTGTTCAGAATAGCCCAAAACGTAAAATGCGAGTGAACATTTTACCTCTGTAAAAAAACAACAACCGTTTTATTTTACCGGAGACTGCAACTTTTCCATCCCTCAAAAGTGAAAACAATGCTTTCGCTACCTATAGGTAGACTTAGGAACAATTTAAGTTTATGACATCAAATTTAGCATTAGGTACTAATACTTCACTAGCGGGTACATCCACACGGACAATAGTTAATAAACTCGATTTCGCAACGTTAGAATAAATTCCATTGGAACATCACCTGATAATTCCAATCAGCTGATATTTACAAGGCAACTTTTATTTATTTCAGTACCACTATCTAGCGATCCTTAATGGAATTTAGGGCTTGATCGGCTAATCAATAAATTCGCTAGCAGCGCATTAGAAATCGCGCATAGAAATTTGAAGGTGTTTTTCGATGGTGTTTAAATCGATAACTTGGAATCAAATTTATCATTGACAAGCAAAAATTCATTACTGTTACCTTGAAAGTTTTTGAGATCTCGATTTTTGAATGTTTAGCCCTTTAATGCTACCCTTTAGGGTTGACAAGAATTGATGCCGAGCTTCTCCCAAATGCGATTTTTAACGCAAGTTTCATGAATTCTATTAATTCCGGAGAAAAGCCAAGGACGGAGGTCGGACGTTTTTTCCCCCCCTACGCATCTTGAAACGTAACCCAAAAGATTTTCAGGGGGTTAAATTTTTTTCCCCTTTCTTGTTTGATTACAAAGGTGAAAATTATAAACAAAAAAGCGTTATAGGTATTGTGTTTCTGATGATACTCGCTTACAATCAAAACGTTGCTATGAAACTGTATTTTTGCCATTCTTTATCGCACAAAACCATTCGCCAGTCGTTGGGAAGATATCAGTTTATGCTGAAATCTTAAGCAGTCTAAACCGCTTCGAAAATGAAAGCAGCTGAGTTACACGCAAAGTTAATACAATACCTAATGCACTAGAAACAATCCTCGATTTGGTAGTAACCAGGCTGGCTTACGACGAAGGTGAATAAGGTAACGGAAACATGAAAATGTCTCGCAGGTTTGCGGACTCATTTTTCTTGTCTCACCTAATTTTTTGCCTATCCACTTTTACCAATTCTCCTCAGCCAATTTCGATTAAAAAGAAAACCAAAAATTTGCTGAGACGAAGTGCCTTTTGGGGTTTTGGAGCCGCTACGACCAAGTGGTAAGGGATGGGGTAAATATTAAATTCTCTACCGCTCACCCTAGAAAGTTGATATTTGATAGCGAGATTTTCTGGAACATCAAAATAAGAATAAACTCAGGGGGTCTTTCCTGATCAGCTGATTAAGCTAAATTCTCTCCTGATTACCCTAGGAATTAGAAATTTGATATGAAACCTCTCTGGTACATAAAAAGAAGAACAAACTGGTTGGCTCTTTCCTGGTCAGATGAGTGAGCTATTAGCATGGTACATGTTTTTCTTTCCTATTTCTATAGGAAGTTGAACTTTGGTAGAGACTCTCTAGGTCATTATGATACGAATGAAATTGCGAGCTGTACCCTAACCAGCTGAGTAAGCGAAATTCTCTCCTTATCACCCTAGGAATGTGAAATTTGATGAGGAGCCCCTCTGGGACATTAAGAGACGAATGAAACGACGGGTTCCATCCTGATTAGCTGAGTGGGCTAAATTCTCTATTGTTAACCCTAGAAATTTGATAGAAAACCTCTCTGGGAAAACAAGAGAAGAAAAAACTGATGGGCTGAGTGAATTAAAGCTTGATATTAGCTTTAATTTTGACAGGGAGCTCTATCGGTCAACAAAAGTCAAGAGACTCCATCCTGAGCAGTCTGTACATTCCCTCCTTTTGCTCCTAGACCACCAAAACTGTGTGACATCCCCCAAAAAGACGCTCTGCGTCAAAGGATACCAAGCCATAAGATGGATGATTTTATCTAATTGGGTTCAATCCATTAGTCCTTGGGGCCTTCGCCCAGTACATTGCATTCATTCTGTCACTGTTTCTGATTGCGTTTGGGAATGAAACGCATCTTCAATGGACTGGCCTATTTTTGCAGGTTACAAATAAACATCATATATCTCCTTCAAATATTTCCCTGATTTTAATTTCATTCCAATATGAGGACCAGAACTCTTGTTACATCTTTAACATGAGTACCAACTCCATTCTATTGTGACTGACGTTCTCTTGAAATTATATCGTAGGTACGTTTCCGTTACGTATACCTACTTCTTACTAATACAGAGCTAACGTGAAAGAGGGCTTCACTATTCAACAGTAACATTAAAGGGTTCACATCCCTATATAATTCCCGAATGAAATATATTATTATTCAACACTAGCAATTTATTTTTAGGCTTCTCTAGATGTACGAATCCTCCACCACACTTACCAATACAGTTGTGAGATAGGCAAAAGTCGCTCAAGCCGTTGAAGAAGCGTCTCATTCCCGTACGTAGTTTAGAGTGAGAAAATTCATGCAATGTACTAGGAGCCGGCAATCCGACTATTAGCTTGGTCCGAATTAGATGATATCGTCCATTTTGTGGCTTGATATCTTTTGTACTCGGAGCATGTTTTTGAGGGTACACATGTTACATTGAACATAACATGTTAATAGGGTTCTGTAAGTATGCCTACATGTACCTATAATATATGAAGCACCGGAAAAATATTTGAAATTGTCACTATTACAGCTAAAATGCCTACATATTTTAAACATATGATACCTACTTCCACTGTGAGTGTAATCCATATCGAACGTAATTAGTTGGAGGGTGACCAATGCTGTCGGAACACGAATGCAAACAATGATATCGTCGTTAATATTGTCTCGGCTTCCCCACACCTACGAAGTTTGTGGCGGGACCTCTTTACATTACTCTTAATAAGGTTTTAAAAACAGTTTTAAACGATAAATAGGTAGTGGTCATATGTACGTTTGTGTTTACATCAAACAACATATGTATACCCGACTCACTTACTATATTAACGTTACATAATGATTGGTAATTTTGTTGTAGAACTCATACTCCGAGAATCTGTACAGTAGAAAAGTATAATTTTCAATATAGATATTTTTACAATGATTTCATTCTTTTTTCCATTTGTATACTAATTTAAATGTCTCATGTTATTTTTGGGGTCGGACATTAAATCAGCTGAGTCCTGCCTTCTATACAGATTAATAGTGATTTGCTCGATGGAAGCAATAGCGCCCCGCCGAGTGCGTTGTAGGGTTCCTGAAAGGCGGCTAATCGTGCTGGGCAACTAAATGGAGGGTTGAGCATGTGTCCAGTGGCAGGAAAGCTGTGAAGACATTGTGTTGCTGTTTCAACAACATAAATCTTAGCTTTTTACAGCTTATGAGATTATTTGGTTTTTTAGCGCCATGAGCACTCTCGAGTTACTGACCAGTTACCAACTCACTGGTGAACTCACGAGGCTACGCATTGGCAATAAAACTCTCAAGCTCGTTGAGTGTCTTTATGAGTACTGAGCTGCAAATTATCACACATAGAATTATTATTTCTGTAACAGATAACCCTTCAAAGTGGAAAAATTGTATAAATTAAACAAAGCCTATTATTCACCCGTGCGTTGCACAGGTTGACTTGAATCACATTTTGGGACACCCCTATGGACCTGATTCAAAAAAGCCCTTACTTAAAAGTACTCACTTGAAGTGCTTACTTATAAATTACCTATTAAGACCAAACTACTGAGATCAACCCCCTACCCCCTCTCCACAAACACCCCCCTTCGTCCGAACATTAGATCACAAGTTCGTTCGGTGATGACCAAATTATTCCATTTAGTCACCCCCCCTTTTTTTCCTTACCACAAATACCTCCCTATGGTTGGGGCTAGAAAAGTTTTTAATAGCCTGTGATTGAGGTTGTCGTAATCTAAACATATTCGCCCAATCAGATCTCCAATTCGTTAAGTGATGTTAAAGATACCCCTTTCCAAACCCCTCCCACAAAAACACCCCTATGGGTCGAAATAGAAAATTTCTAAGTAGGCTGTATTTATTTAGTGTTATTCAAACATATTTTATCATTCAGGTCCTCAGTTCAATATGCCCATATTCCACTCCCACCCCTCCCTCAAAATACCCGTTATGGTTCACATTTGAAAATTTCAAGTAGTTTGTGATTCAAGTTAGAGTATTCCAAACATATTTGATCATTCAAGTCGTCAGTTTATTCAGTGATGTCCGAAATACTTCATTTCACCCTCCCCCACCTCCCTCCTCTAAGAAAACACCCTGTTTGGGTCAGATTTGAAAAATTTCAAGTGATCTGTAATTTGAGTTAGTGTAATACAAACATATTTTAGCAATCAGGTCCCCAGTTTATTCAGTCATATCCACGATACCCCATCTCCCCCCCCCCCCCCCCCCCGTCCCTCCCCCAAAACACCCCTATGTGTCTGATTTGGAAACTTTTAAGTAGCTAGTGGTTCAAGTTAGGGTAATTCAAACATATTCCCCCACTCAGATCCCCGGTTAGTTCAGTGATGAAAAAGATACCCCATCCCCCACCCCTACTCCCCTAAAACACCCTCTATGGGGTAGATTTGAAAATATTCAAGTAGCCTGTGAGTCACATAAGTTAGAATAATCCCAACATATCCCCCAATCAGATCCTCAGTTCGTTCTATGCTGTACAATATACAACATTTCACCCCATCCCCCTCCCCTAAAACACCCCCTCTGGCTAAAATTTTAAAAACTTCCAATAGCCTATAATTTAAGGTGGACTGATAGACATTTTCCCCAACTCATATCAGTTGTACAATGACCCCTGTAACCGTGAAAAGTGGACAAACATACGGGCAGACGGACAGAAAATTTGAGATAACGGTACAAATCGTCTACAAATAGCAAAAAACGGAAAAGAAACACATATTTCATAATTCTAATCAATGTACAGACAGATATACTTACGATTTTATTAATATAGATCATCTGAATATAACTCACATATCCGTGGACGCCAAGAGGAGAAATTAATCAAATCGAATAAAACATCAAAATTTTAGCAGTCTTTTTGTATTTAACAAAAGCTGATATCCTCTTCGTTCATCAGAATCTAGATATATCAACATTGACGTAGTGAGGCACCTATCAACTGAAGATTAATGATGAAATAAATCACCGACCTAAGCTTCATTAGTCCATCTGTAAGTGACAAAAGTTATAATAAACTAATTCGTGAAGTAAGAATTCTGTCAACAGTATTAGCAATTATGTCAATTGATACGATCTTCGGACTGCTATCTATAAATTACAGCCAAAATTACTAAATTGAGTTTAGATTGTTTACCTGTTGCTTTACCTCGATCTCAGGAAACTGTAGATGTTGAAATTATTTGTAACAGTAGTTGAAAAAGTAGTTTGCGTGGCTGAACTACGTGCACATCATGATTTACATAATTTATCTGTTGCAATATGAAATACCCCTTCTGTAATGAATAATATGGTGCTTCTGTAGGGAGAGTAGGTATCAGTAATGTTCAATATATATATATATTATTGCCATTAATTTACAATTAGTGAGGAAGATATATAAGGATAGATATAAGGTATACTACTCTCCCTTCTTGGGTGTCGTATCGGTTCATTATTTTCAATTGTGAACCTTTGTATTTTTGCAAGCTCACCACCCCTCAAAAAATTTGTTTGTTAACATTTCAGGATACGTAGATTTCGGAAATCGAATTGAACAAATTGTTAAATGCTGGAAATGAATACACAGAGGTTTATAGTTTCTGTAATGGATAGCCTTCTGCACAGATCACTGATAGTCGTATAGATAATCATTAAACAAACTCCAGAGACGTAGACGTAGACAAAAAAAAAAAAAAGCTACAAATTGTTATGCAAACGTTTATTATTTCTGTGTTAGATATCCCTCCTGTGCCATAGAAAATTATCGAACTGAGTCTACAACTAAATATAACTGAATAGATGTAGGCACCTATTGAAAAAAAAAATAATAATAATAATTGAAATAACAACAAAAAACTAAATAAATTATGATTTCTTGTAGAGAGGTAATCCAACATTCTCTACACCGATTTTCATCCCATCCAACTCTTAAACCCTTCTTGGTCGCAAACGGTTGGTCGAACTACGCTTCTGGTGGTCTCATTCGATTCAGTGAACTGAGTTATATCTAAACAGTACGAAAATACTACCCTATTATTTAGAAAGCTTTCAACATCTCGATTTACTTTCAGCCCTTAAACTTCACCCCTTAGAGTTGATCAAAATTATTACTGAGATCACACTGTAATCATAACTGGAACACATCCGGCCGATGTATTGATTCTGACCCAAAATTCAGACAGCGTATATATATAATGAGTATAATCCTTCTTGGGTATGAAACAAAGACGATATTGCGTTTCTCTGTAAGAACAAAAGTTTTATTGTAATACATTTTAAATGCAAATGTACTATTTAGTTCATAAAAAGGTTTACCAACCTATAAGAACAAAAGAAACAACAATCAAAGCCCTTATTCCGGGTTTCCTTGATAAAATCACGGGATGTAGAATATTATTTCACTCTTTGCTTATTGTATGTAGTAGCATGTGTTATATAGTTATTAGCCTATTTTACATCTATTCTTAGTTGTATTATTTTATTTGTGGGTTTGTTTAATCTACTTGAGGGGCTAAACAATGGTTATCACTGCACCCCTCATTTTTTTCTCCTCCAATATGCCAGTGGAGTCCATGATGGCGCTCCTTTTTGGTCAAGGATGGCAACATGGCTCCCCTTAGAATCGTGCCTCTTCCAGTGTCCCTTTAAACAGCTTGTTAAATGCAGCTAATGATCTTTCTGGTTAAGGTGCGGCTTAAACCTTAGAAAAAAAAAATTGTTTTGGTTGCAAAGTAAGGACGATAAAATCCATTGAAGCGGTTCCTTACCTTGTAATAACTGGATAGGAACAGGAGATCCATGACAACCTTCAACATCTGTAAAATTCGGCTGCTTGTGGAAGGGTAAAAAAAAAAAAAAAATTTTTAAGGCCTGAAATTGGGGGGGGGGGGGGACCATTTTTTTACATTTATGTATAAGTTGTGAGAAAATAGTCAATTTCGGGCAGAATTTATTTTTGGAGCTTCCCGTTTGACGTGGAATGCCCCATTTATATTTTTGTGTTTCAATTGTTCCGTTTTTTCCTATATATTTATTTCCTTGTTCTTCTTCTTTTTCTCAGCAAGTCTTGAGCCAAGAGGCGAGAAATAGTGGGTGATTGTTGAAGAAAAACTCGTAAGTCTTAATCAAGTGGCGAGTAAGAGTCTCAAGCCAAGGAAAGAACGAGCAGCAAAATTTTCAAAGTGTCTCCCAGTGGATCCCCAAGTTGAAGCCAGCCAGAGAAGGCTAGAAAATTTGCTGGAAGCCTCCAATTGGTTCCTGTATAATGCAAGGAAGACCAAAGAAGGTCAGGTAAGCGCCACTTTCAAGTAGCTGGGCTTGAATCGGCGCAACCGGGTTGCAGAAGGTGTTGACTGGGAGCTGCTCACCTGCTGGTGTGCCAGCCGTTATATTTATATAAATATGTGTGTGTGTGTGTGTGTGTGTGTGTGTGTGTGTGTGTGTGTGTGTGTGTGTGTGTGTGTGTGTGTGTGTGTGTGTGTGTGTGTGTGTGTGTGTGTGTGTGTGTGTGTGTGTGTGTGTGTGTGTGTGTGTGTGTGTGTGTGTGTGTGTGTGTGTGTGTGTGTGTGTGTGTGTGTGTGTGTGTGTGTGTGTGTGTGTGTGTGTGTGTGTGTGTGTGTGTGTGTGTGTGTGTGTGTGTGTGTGTGTGTGTGTGTGTGTGTGTGTGTGTGTGTGTGTGTGTGTGTGTGTGTGTGTGTGTGTGTGTGTGTGTGTGTGTGTGTGTGTGTGTGTGTGTGTGTGTGTGTGTGTGTGTGTGTGTGTGTGTGTGTGTGTGTGTGTGTGTGTGTGTGTGTGTGTGTGTGTGTGTGTGTGTGTGTGTGTGTGTGTGTGTGTGTGTGTGTGTGTGTGTGTGTGTGTGTGTGTGTGTGTGTGTGTGTGTGTGTGTGTGTGTGTGTGTGTGTGTGTGTGTGTGTGTGTGTGTGTGTGTGTGTGTGTGTGTGTGTGTGTGTGTGTGTGTGTGTGTGTGTGTGTGTGTGTGTGTGTGTGTGTGTGTGTGTGTGTGTGTGTGTGTGTGTGTGTGTGTGTGTGTGTGTGTGTGTGTGTGTGTGTGTGTGTGTGTGTGTGTGTGTGTGTGTGTGTGTGTGTGTGTGTGTGTGTGTGTGTGTGTGTGTGTGTGTGTGTGTGTGTGTGTGTGTGTGTGTGTGTGTGTGTGTGTGTGTGTGTGTGTGTGTGTGTGTGTGTGTGTGTGTGTGTGTGTGTGTGTGTGTGTGTGTGTGTGTGTGTGTGTGTGTGTGTGTGTGTGTGTGTGTGTGTGTGTGTGTGTGTGTGTGTGTGTGTGTGTTTTTTTTTTTTTTAAGTTTTCTCTGCCACAGTAACCCTATGGCAGAGGAGTATATTTTCTGCCTGCTCCCATTTTGATTACAGGCAATTGCATACATAAAATATTATATATCATATTATAATTAAAGTCTTCGGATAAATTTCATTTTTCATAGTCACACTTCATATCAGTAATTTAAACAACACTTAGCACTTGGATAAATAGAATTAGTTGAGTTCACAATCTATTGTAGTCCATTGAATTCAAAAACACGATCAAGTCCTCCAACTGGGATTCCAGATGGTGGCCATGCAACTCCCTGCAGACTACACTTGCGCTCCAGTCGAACACGCTGTTGGTCAAAAATGCTGCAAACAAAAAGGATGTGCCTCCAGTCCTGAGTAGCGTTAGAGCAAGAACATAAAGGGCTGTCACGAAGACCGAACCGATGCAGATATGCTCCTATCCTTCCATGACCGCTTAGCAAGAGAGTCAGCCTCCAGTTGATCGGCAGGTTAAGCCGCAGTCGGCTGGCAACTGTGGGAAAGAACTCCCTTGTGCTGGCTCCGTCCATTGTAGCCCGCCAGACTCGCTCCCACTCCTCCACACTTCGTGATCTCCGCTCAGCTACGACTCTCGATCGTGGAATAAGAGAAAAAGCCTCCAGCAAATCATCTCTTGAAGCAGCTTCTTTTGCCCGTCTGTCCGCCTCTTCGTTTCCTTCTGTTCCAGAGTGTGCTCGAGTCCACTCAATCCCCACTCTCCAGCCATCCCGGTGCCGCAGGTCCCATAGACAAGCTCTTATTTGCTCTATAGTAGGCAAGTGATTGCGTCGATCATTCAGCATCGCCAGACACACCTGACTATCGGTATAAATCATGGCAGTGCGTCGATGTCTGTTTACCATCTGTCGAGACAACCACCCAAGTGCCTGCAAAAGAGCGAAAGCCTCCGCTTGGTTGTTCGAGCAAGAGGATCCCAGCTTGAACAGCTGGTGGTGGATTGGGAGATCCGAACGTGTATATACTACAAACGCACATCCAACTTTTCCGTCCCCCAAATCACTCCCGTCTGTATAAATTGAGTAAGTAAGACCAGAATTGTCCTCCAAAACCTCTTCAACATTGACAAATCTCGCTGGGTGGGGCCATCTGCTGGCAGGCAAGGGTGCCTCAATCTGCTCCTCTCTCCTTGCCAATATCACCTGTATATCTGAAATCTCCCTTGCTTCTATCTCAATCGGTTTCTCCCCAGCAATGATGCAGCATGCCTGAAACGAGATAGTTCTTACACCCTTTACCACCCTCAACAACATTAGCCTCTGAACTCGCCGCAGTGCTTCCACATTTCTCCAGACTTGCAGACCATCCACCCAGACTGAGACAGCATAGGTAAGCATGGGTACGATGGCTCCTCTATAAATTACTTTCAGAGCGTCATGTCCCAGACCCCAGTACACCTTTGCAGACCGCGATAATACATTAATGAGTTGGGATGCCTTTTTGCATATATAATTTATATGTGCAGTCCACCGAAGTGACTTCTCGAAATAGACACCCAGATACCTGAGCTCTTCGACAAACTCCAGCCTCTGACTCAAAAGATAAACCGCCAATACCCTCTCCATACGCCTTCGTCCGATTCGCAAAACCTGAGTCTTATCTGGATTAAACTGGAGATTGCTTTCCCAAGCCCACCTCTCCAAAAGAAACAAGGCCCTGTTAGTACGTCTTTCCAGTTCATACTCTGTCTTGGCTGAACACACCATCAGCAAGTCATCAGCGTATGCAAATACTTCTGTTCCAGTTGGATAAGGAAGATTCAGAACAGAATTAAACATCACTATCCAAAACCCTGGGCCAGAGCAGGATCCCTGAGGACAGCCCACTTCCTGGTCCCTCGTCAGACTTGCAGATGCTGTTCGTAGGGTGCAGTCCCTTTCTGAAAAATATGACCTTGCAAGTCGGTACAAATTGTCTGGACATCCCATCTCTCCAAGACTCCTAAGTATGGCAGGCCACCAAGCGCCATTAAATGCCCCCTTAACGTCTAAGGACACCATTACTCCATATTCCTTCCTTTCCAAGACTCTCCTTGTGACCTTCTTAACCTCTGTCAGTGCACTGATCGTACTCCTTTGCGGTACAAAGCCATACTGTCGCTCAGAAAGCTTCCCTCGCCTCTGTAAGTCATGCATAATCCTATTAATCATCAATTTTTCCAGCACCTTGGCCATAATTGGAAGAAGGCTTATTGGTCTGTACTTAGAGGGGTCCTCGCTGTTACTTTTCCCTGGCTTTGTGATCAGGATAATATTTGATCTCTTCCAAGAACAGGGGAACGTTCCCCGCCTCAAACATTCACAGAACACCATAGTCAGTGATTGTGGCAAAACCCTGAAGACACCAGACAGTATTTCAGCTGTGAAACCCTCACCTCCAGGCGATTTTCCACTTTTAAAACTACCTATAATTGCACCAACTTCAGCAGTGGTAAATGGGACGTCGTCAGACTCACCCAGATACCTTCCAACCTCCAACTGCACCGCATCATGGAATGGTGATTCTGGCACAATTTCCGGAGGAACACAAACATCCATGACATGCTCTAAAGTATCCTGTAGGCCCTCAGTCAGTGTACCATCCGGCCTACGAACCGCAGTAATCTCAAGGGGAGTTCTTATCTTTCCTGCTGCAGCCTTATATATTGGTCCCCATGGCATCTGGCTTCCTTCACCACTACAGTAGTTTTTCCATGATTCAAGTTTGGCCCGTTTTATGTTTTGTTTGAACTAACGTTTCAAGCTCCAATACTCTTGCCTCCTCCTCTCACGGAGAGTTGGGTTGTTTCTAGTCCTTTGATAACTACGTCGACTCCTTCTTAGTGCTCTGCGCTGCTCCGTCAAGGCTGCAGACCACCATGGGACCGTCCTCTTCCTAGATGGGAAACTATTGGTTGTCCTCAGTGGTATAGTCGCCACACAGACTGTCGAAATCATGTCTGTGAGCCGCTCTACAGTTAGCTCAATATTCTCCTCTCTCTCAATGCTTTCTTTCAGATGGCGATCCACTGACTCAGCATACCCCATACCATGGTCGACCCCCTCTAGGCCAAACTCCTCAATTGCTTTCGTCATTAGCTTCTCTTCAAAAGCTCTCCAATCAGCTTCCTTTACCTTGAATCTTGGTAAATCAACAAGCAAAGGCCCATTAGTATTCAAGGCGCCAATTGTAAATGTTAATAGTCTGTGGTCTGAAATTTGTTCTTCCTCATTCACCCAATTCGTAACCAGTGGGATCATTGAGTTTGTAGATATAATGAGATCGATCCAACTAGATCCATTTCGTGTCTGAAATGTTGGGTTTCCATCGTCGACATTAACCAACAGAAGATTTTCTTGCGACAAGAACTCCTCCAGTGCCTCGCCCCGGCCATTAGATATCGTGTCATACCATGATGTGGTGTGTGTGTGTGTGTGTGTGTGTGTGTGTGTGTGTGTGTGTGTGTGTGTGTGTGTGTGTGTGTGTGTGTGTGTGTGTGTGTGTGTGTGTGTGTGTGTGTGTGTGTGTGTGTGTGTGTGTGTGTGTGTGTGTGTGTGTGTGTGTGTGTGTGTGTGTGTGTGTGTGTGTGTGTGTGTGTGTGTGTGTGTGTGTGTGTGTGTGTGTGTGTGTGTGTGTGTGTGTGTGTGTGTGTGTGTGTGTGTGTGTGTGTGTGTGTGTGTGTGTGTGTGTATGTGTGTGTGTGTGTGTGTGTGTGTGTGTGTGTGTGTTTTCGTCTTCCTATCCCTCATCCTCTTCCACGACCCCTGTAAATGTCCACCAGTGTGCCCACTGTGAGAGAGCCTTCAGCACCAAGCGTGGCCTCAGTGCCCACGTCTGGCAGAAGCATCCTGTACAGGCCAACGCTGCAATAGATATAGAGCGAGAGCGGCCCAGGTATGCTTCTGAGGATTTGATGTGAATGGCAGCAGAGGAGGCAGAGGCTGTGCGTAATGGGGTACGAAACATAAATGTTTTCTTGCAAGCCCGTTTTCCCATGCGCATGCTTTCTGGCATTCAATCTCTTCGCCTGAGGCCCCACTATAAGCAGCTTGTCCAGGATGCAATCCTGGCAAATAGCCGTGGGGCCTCTCCCGCATCGCCGACAGGCGTGGGACAACAGCCCGCCATTCAGCAATCCTCCCCCGGGACCTCCGGTCTTCTTGAAGACTTGAAGACTGAAGTATTGAGGCTCGGGGAGCAGGTAGGCAACATTGTTGGTTATGAGAGTGCCTACCTGCAGGGTCTGGCGAGGCGGGCTGTTGAGGGGCCAAATAGCTTGGAGGACGAGGTCGCGGCCTATGTGCAGAGGATCTTCCTGCAGGTTGAGGAAGCGACCGTGGCGAGACACCAGGGAGGAGTTCCTCCTAATGTGGTGCCTCGTGGAGGTCGCAGAGCAGCTAAGCAAGCGAGAAGGCGGGAATACCAGCGTGTCCAGAGATTGTGGAGGAAGCATCCGGCTCGTGCAGCTGCGGAGGTACTGGAGGGAGCTGGGGATGAACAAGTCATGCCCCCTCTCCAGGAGTTTGTGGATTACTGGGAGCCACTTATGAGTGCTCCCAGCCACAACCCTGGTGAGCCAGTGGTACCCCCAGCTTCCACCAGGGATTCCTTGCGCAGCATCATGTGCACACCGGTGCTTTATGACGAGGCACATAAGTGCCGTGTCAAAAACTCCACTTCTGCTGGACCCGATGGTGTTTCCGCCCGACGCTGGAATAAAGCTCCAAAAAATGTCAGGCTGCTCATCCTCAACCTGTTACTTCTATCGGGAAGGCCCCCGAAAGCGTTGACCCGTGCCCGAACCATTTTCATCCCAAAGAAAGGGGGAAGTGGGCCTGGAGGCTACCGTCCCATTTCAGTATCATCGGTAGTTTTCCGCCACTTCCAAAAGATTCTGGCATCTCGCTTCCAAGTGGCTGGTGTCATAGGTGACGTCCAGAGAGCATTTCGGCCAGCGGATGGCACAGCCGAGAATCTAACAATTCTCCTAACTGTCATTTCGCTGGCCCGTATCAAGAAACGGCAGCTCCATCTTGCCGCTCTGGACGTCGCTAAGGCCTTTGACACAGTTAGCCACTCTGCCCTGACCGATTGTCTTCGTGGTGTCGGGGCACCTGCTCGTTTGATTGAGTATGTTGCCTGCCTGTACCACGAAGGCGTGACGGTCTTCGAGGCACGAGGTGAGATGTCAGGGGATGTTGTTATTGGGCGCGGGGTACGCCAGGGGGATCCTCTGTCGCCACTCCTCTTTAACCTGGTCGTGGATACGGCCTTGGGTAAGCTGCCAGCTGAAATAGGGTTTGATCTCGCCCCTGGGGTGCGAGTAGGTGCATTGGCTTTTGCTGATGATGTCATCCTACTCGCAGAAACCCGTGAGGGCTTGCAGATCGCCCTCAACGCATTTGCTGAGCAGCTAGCTAGGTGTGGTTTGG
>CM061042.1:101523741-101756056 GCA_030762985.1 Adelphocoris suturalis
AGTGTCATTTGAAATAGCTAGTTTAGACAGTTCGTAAATATCCTCCAAGAATGGAAGACAACGATGTGTGTTCCCAGTTCATCTTCGCTAGGTCATGCTAGAGCGGAAAAGCTAACAATATGCTCCTGGTTCACTAGTTTGAAGCAGAATACTTATACGTAATTTTTCGATCACGTCATTAGTCTCTTGATGGTGTAGGTAGTTTGGTAACATTTACTGGATAACATCTACCGTTACCATCGAAAACAACAAGATTCCGAAGAATCAAAAATGTGTTGATATTCCACATTATTGTCTTAATCTTTAATCCAACAAACTTTTGGCAGGTGCATCTTGGGTTGCTTCGGCGTGATGATGCGTAGCCACAGGTTCGCCTCTCAAAGTTTAGTTGGAACACGTATGGGAGCTGATAAACGCGTTATCGGTTGTTGATCCAAGATTCCCAGTGCAACGTATGCTGCCAAACCTACCATTTGATCAAACTTCTCGTTGATGCATAATCATCTTTGGCTCATATACATCCTACCTATATACATCCTCATATATATACCTACAACCAAAGAGTGCAGTTAAAAAAGTCTACCTAAATTAAAATCAGTACATCAAAAATAGAATATCGCGTGTACCTGAGATGTTCAAAGCACAACTATTTGTTTTAGTAAAATTATAATTACGAAAATAACAATTCTACATCTTTCACAATGGAAATATTACTCTGGATGGCTCTCATTGAATAAGTTAATAGCAAGCATAAATATTCACCTATTTAACGGATTTTAAATTAGAATCAAGATTCCCGTTGTTGAAATAGGAAGACTTGCGGGCCATAAGAATTTTGAGAAACAGAAATATGCAGAGAGGTTGGAGGAAAGTTATAAAGCATGGCCAGATAAGAAAATTACTTGAATTATAAATTGTTTTGAAATTTAAGAATTTTTTGTATACTAAAACCGTTCCTAACCACAAGTTGTATTGCCTTGGTCTATGTCATTAAGATTCTTGGTAAAACCAAGAGAGAAATACGTACGTAATTAAACAAAGAACGAATGAATTTATTGAGGCTGAGTAAATTTTACTGCTTCTGTTCGAGAAATGACACGAAGTTTGCCTTTTCAACGATTCGGTCCGCACTAATTACCAAGTACAAGTCTATTATTAGGTACCTACTTTTATTAGTTACTCTGATCTTGTTCCAAAATTTAATTGTTAGTAATTGAACCAAGAGTTTTTGATTTATTAATTTTGATAATGAACCTTAATACTTAATCCATCAAGAAAATTTTTTTCAGAGACGATGAGTCATATTTGCAAGTAGCTTCGCCCTTTTTTGGGGATTACCTCCGCCATTTATTTGAGGAATTTGCCGTACGATCTGAGCAGGGACCTTCATACAATACATGGGGAGTAAATAAACCTCTCAGGTCTACTGCTGAAGTGTCTTATTTACGTATTCACGGTGCTATTATTTTATCATCATTATTTCAGGTTTCTATGAGACGTCATACAAGTTCTGGAAACCGTAAGAGACAGTGTTAGCGTTCATGAGGCGAGTACGCCCAATTCTCCAAAGAGCCTCTAGGTTCCATACACCATGAATCTTGATGTCATCGACCAAGGCAGGGTAGCTTTGAAAGGTGTCTAACGATTTCAATATCCGCAAAGCCTCAAATTTCGAAACAGTTTATAATAAAAATAATGAAAAAATTCACCCTTACGGAAAAGATTGATGATTAGAACTTTTCGATTGAGAGCTTTCTATGCCAATATTTAACCTCGTATACTTTCTAATTTTTTCTAACCTTTATTTCTCTGATCTCTCTTTCTTCAAAAATTAGTATGATCCACTCAACTCCCTTAATTTTTTATTTCTTTAAGTTTCATAAGTTGTGCTATTTAATCCTTAGTCATCCTGTATGAATCTGAGCTACTGCTACGCATGAAATGCATGCTACTTGCAATGTTTCCCAGATTATTAATATTATTATGTCGATATGAAATGTGCAGGAATCCTATGGCTTAGATCGCAGATGGTTACCAGTGAACTCAGTTGCCTTGGAGTACCTAATTAACTGGGTTCAACCGGTTTTGGTCACATTTCAAGGGATTTATCAATGCCTCAATTAATTTCCTTACATTCTGGAGGATATAGCCACAGCACATGCACAAAGATGTAATCTCCATAATTTTTATGGCTATTAAAATTCGATCTCACTCAACTTGGGAAGCTAGTCGGGGACAGAAATAAATATTAAATTGCCTTATAATTGTCCTTTTTTCTAAAGGTAAGCAAACCACAAGTCGTACTGTTACCGAATAGACTCGTTGAACTCATGAAACTCAAACTACTCGAAGTTATTTATTTTTAAATTGTAATAACGCCACGTTTCTCCCTATTCTATGGGATTTCAACATATTCAACTGGATATTCCTCAAGCTCAGCAATGTTTTGTTGCGTTATGTCACCTTGAAACTTAAACTAATAGATTATGGGAGGGTTAACTTTTTCATAATGATCGCTATTTGTTATTGAATAGTACCTATCTAATCTCTAATAATATATAATTAAAAAATAATGATAAAATCAAATCCCTTAGTAAACGCTTGCATACGAGTCTGCAACACATTGGGACATTTTATGTCGTTAGTTGAAGACAAGTACCTATGTGTTGCAGACTCGTATGCAAGCTCTAAGAGCCACTCAGCTGATCCGGACCCTGGGCATCGTCACGTAAATGTGCTAAAGAGACTACATACGAAATCACAGCTTCCTAGAGTGTAAAACATAAAAATTAGCTTTAAGAGCCACTCATCTGATCCGGACCCTGGGCATCGTCAAGTAAATGTCCTAAAGAGGCTACATACGAAATTACAGCTTCCTAGAGTGTAAAGCATAGAAATTACCTATTAAAATGATTTAACCGCCGCTTCACAAATCAAACCGTTCTCGCAATGTTTGGATCACCTGCTATGAATCAAATCATCGAAACACCAGCTCACTGAAATCATCAGAAATTAACAAGCGGTGGCAATCATGTTCACAATATCAATATTATTGAGAATGATCACCTGAGTGTACACAATAATTAAAATAACCTTGCTCATAACTCAGCTTGTTGGCCACGCACTTCGCAGTAGTTAACATAATATGGTTGGATACATCGAGAGCTTTCAAACGAATGGTCAACGAATTTCGTGGGATGAAAAACGACGAAGTGCCATTTCCCTAGCAACGACTCGGTTGTAAGCGGAAATCATCAAAAGTTCCATTCCCCTAGCAACGACTGGGTTGTACGTGAATGCTTAGCTTTCGAGGCGATTTTTAGTCTATACCATGCACATAGACATTAATTTTTCCTGCCAAAGTTCTAGCCGAACGGATACAGCGATCTGGGTGGGCTAATTCGTTCCCTCAAAGTGATATATATATCAACAACAAACTGAACTCTTCCATTCTGAAAACTAAATTCGCTAAATCTGAACTTGGTATTAGAACCTCTTGAAACTCATTCGGTGGATACAGCTTTCGTACTAGTACGCAACCACGAGAGACATTTTATGTCTTTGCGCCCCCTTTCCCCTTCCTATAAAACCCCGTATTGTAC
Organism: Adelphocoris suturalis; assembly: GCA_030762985.1. Lineage (NCBI taxonomy): Eukaryota > Metazoa > Arthropoda > Insecta > Hemiptera > Miridae > Adelphocoris > Adelphocoris suturalis. The sequence continues at coordinate 101,527,344 of CM061042.1, forward strand.
TTTTGTTTGTGGAAATTTATTACAAAAACACGTTTTTAAAAGAAAATATTTTTTTTCATTCAAATAAATTTCAAAATACAATTTTGTTTTACTCATTCCATAATTACATCATTATTATCATCAGATTTTGTAACTAAGAGTAATGGCCGATGATGAGAAAAGTACGATGTGTAGGCTAGAGTTTATTATGGAAAAAACTGGATTCTAGAGCCACTCAGCTGATCTGGGATCGGTCAGTTGTGTTCAGAAGTCCCTCAAGGGGCTACATACCAAATCTCAGAATCGTGGGATCATTAGGGAAAAAACTGGATTCTAGAGCCACTCAGTTGATCTGGGATTGGTCAGTTGTGTTCAGAAGTCCCTCAAGGGCCCACATACCAAATCTCAGAATCGTGGGATCATTAGGGAAAAAACTGGATTCTAGAGCCACTCAGCTGATCTGGGATCGGTCAGTTGTGTTCAGAAGTCCCTCAAGGGCCCACATACCAAATCTCAGAATCGTGGGATCATTAGGGAAAAAACTGGATTCTAGAGCCCACATACCAAATTTCAGAATCGTGGGATCATTAGGGAAAAAACTGGATTCTAGAGCCACTCAGCTGATCTGGGATCGGTCAGTTGTGTTCAGAAGTCCCTCAAGGGGCTACATACCAAATCTCAGAATCGTGGGGTCATTAGGGAAAAAACTGGATTCTAGAGCCACTCAGCTGATCTGGGATCGGTCAGTTGTGTTCAGAAGTCCCTCAAGGGGCTACATACCAAATCTCAGAATCGTGGGATCATTAGAGAAAAAACTGGATTCTAGAGCCACTCAGCTGAACTGAGATCGGTCAGTTGTGTTCAGGAGTCTCTCAAGGGCCCACATACCAAATTTCAGAATCGTGGGATCATTAGGGGAAAAACTGGATTCTAGAGCCACTCAGCTGATCTGGGATCGGTCAGTTGTGTTCAGAAGTCCCTCAAGGGCCCACATACCAAATCTCAGAATCGTGGGATCATTAGGGAAAAAACTGGATTCTAGAGCCACTCAGTTGATCTGGGATTGGTCAGTTGTGTTCAGAAGTCCCTCAAGGGCCCACATACCAAATCTCAGAATCGTGGGATCATTAGGGAAAAAACTGGATTCTAGAGCCACTCAGCTGATTTGGGATCGGTCAGTTGTGTTCAGAAGTCCCTCAAGGGCCCACATACCAAATCTCAGAATCGTGGGATCATTAGGGAAAAAACTGGATTCTAGAGCCACTCAGCTGATCTGGGATCGGTCAGTTGTGTTCAGAAGTCCCTCAAGGGGCTACATACCAAATCTCAGAATCGTGGGATCATTAGGGAAAAAACTGGATTCTAGATCCACTCAGCTGATCTGGGATCGGTCAGCTGTGTTCAGAAGTCCCTCAAGGGCCCACATACCAAATCTCAGAATCGTGGGATCATTAGGGAAAAAAGCCACAGTTCCTTTGAGCCTGACGGCTAAAATTAAAAAACATGAATATGCTTTAGCCGTACACGACTCACTCCTCGTCGATTCTCTGAACCCGACCCCCCATCGGCCTCTGAACTCTGTTTATCATTCAAAACAAATAAATGTTTTAGCTCCTCGCTCTCACTTTATTATAGAAATGATCATGACGATTGAGCTCTTGTGAGATGATGATCTCCTAATAGAAACTCGCGAGTAAACATTCACTTTATTATAGAAAGAGGCTAAAGAGGCTACATACGAAATCACAGCTTCCTATAGTGTAAAGTATAGGAATTACCTATTAAAATAATTTAACCACCGCTTCACAAATCTAACCGTTCTCGCAATATTCGGATCACCTGCTATGAATCACATAATCGAAACACCAGCTCAATGAAATCATCAGAAATTAACAAGCGGTTGCAATCATGTTCACAATATCAATAATTGAGAATGATCACCTGTTTGTAAACAATTATTCATATAACCAGGCTCATAACTCAGCTTGTTGGCCACGCACTTCGCAGTAGTTAATATAGTATGGTTAGATAAATCGAGAGCTTTCGAACGAATGGTCAACGAATTTTGTGGGATGAAAAACGACGAAGTATCATATCCCTAGCAACGACTCGGTTGTAAGCGGAAATCATCACAATTATTGGCGCTACTTTCGTTGCACTCTCGTGGGACATTTTTCGGTAGTTAGGTCACGGCTAAAGCATATTCATGCTAAAACTGGATTCTAGAGCCACTCAGCTGATCTGGGATCGGTCAGTTGTGTTCAGAAGTCCCTCAAGGGGCTACATACCGAATCTCAGAATCGTGGGATCATTAGGGAATCTCCGCGTAACGCGTGACGCTCCCCCGCGTGACGCTTTTTCATTTATGTGCCATAGTAAAGACATAAAATGTCAATATTTTCGTGAGCAATTTTCCGTGACGTTTTTTTAGTTTATGTGCCATAGCAACGACATAAAATGTCAAAACCGGATGATGTGTGAGAACGGTAGGTGTCCATTATAAATCATAATGATAACATAATGGTACGTCACATTATATTACATATATGTTTTCTGAGTGTACCCGCATCAGAACAAAGTACGCAAAACACGCAAGTATCAAGAATTAGTTATAAGCCAGGCACTAGAATTCTCAAAGAAAAGTTTTGATTTTCTCACCCTTCATGTTTCTTGGGTCGCTGAACAAGAATTTAAAGTTTTGTGGCAACACACTTGCAATTTTTGGCACTATTTTCAGTTTTTGGCCTCAAAAACTCATCGTTTTTCAGTCAAAACTACCCAGCACAAATTATAAAAGACAAAATTTCCGACATTTTCAGTTTATAACATTTTTCTGTGCGACTAACCTGTTTCACGGCTAAATTGCGCCTAATAGGGCCACATTCCGGGATCTAGTGAAAATCGCCGTTTTTACAGAAATCAATCATCGATCATATTTAAATACCCATTCCCCACCACGCGCTGGTGCGCATACGGAGAATTAATTTCCGAAACAGAGAACATTTTAGATATAAGAAGTGTTTGTTATTTAGTATACTTCAGTACTTTGTATTTTCTTCATGTTTGCACTTTTTCAAGAAAATATAAATAAATGATAATATTATAATAATCCGTGTTTTTATACTGTTACAAATCCTTGGGGGATTTGGAAATTGGGAAGTCCCTGTTTACCCCAGTCTCCCCTATATTATATTATATTCATATATATATATATATATATATATATATATATATATATATATATATATATATATATATATATATATATATATATATATATAAATCACTTGGTAAGAAAAGAAAACAGAAAATAACAACACAAAACTATTTTTAATATTTCGGCTTCTGCCTTTTTCAAAACTACGAGAGAAAATGATTAATTTGGGCTGTTTGCAACGTAGGCAAGGATTGTTGTAACTTTGGATATCGCTTCAACGATATATATATATTAATTGCTATGCAATTCTTAGGCCGACCCCCAATAATTTTTTTAAAATGTCCACTTTTTTTGTGTAACGTTTTTTGTCCCGAGATGGGAAGCGAGAGGTCGTGGGTTCGAATCCCAGCCAGGCCTGAAAAATTTCTTTTTTTTTTTCCTCGTGAGACGAAGGTTGTGGGTTCGAATCCCGGCCAGGCCTGAAAAAATTTTTTTTTTTTTTTTTTTTCTCGTGAGACGAAGGTTGTGGGTTCGAATCCCGGCCAGGCCTGAAAATTTTTTTTTTTTTTTTTTTTTGTCTCGTGAGACTAATTGCATAGCAAATTATCCTCGTTTTCTACACAGTAGAAAAGAGAAAAGATCCGGCGAGGCGCGAAGGGCCGAGTATATATATATATATAGCCTCCCAGACTTTTTTAGAGGCATTATTTTCGAGTTATTCACGATATGATTTTTTCGTGTTTTCAACTTTACCTTTACATCACAAAATTGACTTCAACTCGTTTCTTTATTGAGTAAATACAAATTTGAGGATACCGTTGGATTTAGTAGTCACAAATTCACACCAAAGTGAAAAAATTGTCGAAACTTGGAAATCTTGCATTTTTTACTCCGCAGGACGGCGAACATTAATCCTCCGAATTCCCGCGCACGTAACTGGAAAAACTAGCCCTAAATCTTACCTTTTCAACGGTATAATCAATTTTTTATTTCACATTGCAAATTAATGGAGAAAAGTGCGTTCGTCTGTTGAAAAACATGGTTTTTTTCTATTAAATCAAGGGTTTTTGTAAAAAATTACCCTTTAATAAAATTTGAGCTCGGGGTTTATGCTCAATTAGATGTGTTAAGCTTAAAACTAGTGAAATAAAGTGTAAAAATCTGTTATAACGGTATTAAGGAGATCTGCAAGTGTTGCCATTCGATTCAGCATGAAAAAATACGTAGAAACCGGCCCCGAACTCAAATTTCGTTACAGGTTAATTTTTAATAGAGAAAAACCAGAGAAAAAAAGTTTTTCAACATACAAATATACTTTTCTCCTTTAATTTGCAATGTAAAATAAAACTTTATTATACCGTTGGAAAGGTGAGATTTGGGCCCGGAATGAAGGGGATTATTGTATGCTGTCCTGAGGTTTAAACCATAAAAGATTTTCAAGTTTCGACAATTAATTCACTATAATGTGAATTTGTGACTACTAAATCCACATATTTTCACACGTTGGGTAGCCTATCCAAAAGGAAATTTAACGCTCTTTCCAACGGTATCTTCCAATTATTATTTACTCAATATGGAAGGGAGTTAAAGCCAATTATGTGATGTAAGGTTGAAAACACGAAAAAAATCTTAAACCGTGAATATGTAACACGAGAAAAAAAATGCCTCTAAAACAAAGTTTAGCAGGCACTTTTTGTTGAAAATTAGTTGTAAAATCGTCCCCTAGGAGGTTAGTAACCAAAAGTGTTAATACCCTGTATACAGCCTCCCCTATATTATATGTAAACTATGTTATATATCAAAAGTATGTTTATAAAATAAATCCGATATAGCTTGAAAACCGGTTTTACTCTCAAAAACCGATAAAATTGAACATAAATAAACTAAAAATTCGTGAGTTAAAGTGTAAAACTCGGTTATAATAGTGTCGGGGAGATCTTCATGTGTTACCATTCGATTAGGCGTGGGGAAAAAACGTAGAAACTCGTATTTTTATAGAAGTCAAAGCCATAGATTTCATTGAAAAAAAAATTAAATTATTTAAATTAAAATAGCATGTTTCTCAACATTAAAGCGTAATTGTATCGCCTAATTTGCTGAATAAAAGTTGAATTGACTATCCGTTGCAAAACTGAGATTTTTAGGACGTTTCCTCCATGGAGTACATTTCCATAATATTGTGTATTAGGAGAATGACAATGCATAAAAGTCAAATTCTGAGAGGATTTCAAAATTTGCTTTTTAGTTTCTTTTTTCCCTTAATAAATCGGCTTAAAAAATATTGATTTGGTATCAGCTTGATAAGAAATTCAACGCTCATTCCAACGACACCCTTATTTCTGAGTTTTCAGTGAATCTAACGTCATAAGGTACAAAATACGAAGAAAAAAAATCTTTAAAATGTACAAATAACTCGAAAATAGAATCTCTAGGAGAAAATTTCGATCGGAAATGAGCTTAATATCGATCCTTTGATTTTTGCCCATCCTTGGCATAGACACCCTGTATAAATACCGATTTAGTTTCTCTTCAACTCCTCGTGGCAGTACGATTCACTGGAAATCGACTTAATTAACAACAACAAGTGCATGCTGTCTTGCCACGCAGTGCTGCCTTCCGCAATAGTTAGTGATGAATAGGTTGTTGAAATTGCTATAAACGTAATGAAATACGGTGGACATACATAATACTTTCTACTCGTTCAAAGTTCAGACATGGGTAAGCCGTTGTTTTCTATAGCTTATCAACGACTGGTAAAATAACGCTCACAGAAAATAGTGTAATTCGTTTGTAATTACATTGAAGCACCTGGACTCAACGAAAGGTAACAACAATATAAGGAATATTATATATAAGGAAAACAGACAATGAGTCATTCATTTCATGTTTTAAAACGAAAATCGATTACATTGGAGAAATTTCACTTGACACCATCCACACTCTCTTACAATGAACAGTTTTCTTGTTGACTGTTGACGTGATAGGTACTGGGCAAGGGGGTCACGCCCAGGCGGGAGGGGTGCTTCGACGTTACCAGTGCACAAAACTTGGAAAAATCATAGGAAGAAAACCATTCATAGTAGGTGAGTGTGGTTAATGTCAACCTTAGGATGGAATCTTCTTCCATTTACGAATAGTTGAAGTAGGAACCTTTTTTGCACCCCTGGGTAATAAAGCTCATTACCTAAATATGAAACACTATGGTCGAATTTTACACCCACGATGGTTACCAAAGCGCTGAAAGTTGTATGTTTAAAACTTTATAAAATAACTTGGTGTGCATAAATCTTGAAATTACGACCAGTCTCAGCGGAAAAGCAGAATTTTCTAGTGCTGTGGCTCAGATTACGAGCCAAAATCAATTAATGAATCACTTGCCTGCGCTCAACGGGAGTAGATTTGGGGAAACCAAACTAATCTATGTAGCTTCTCTCTTGGTGAACCTCCAAAATAATTCAAGCCAGGACCGCCAGGGTTGGTAATAGATTGCCAGCGGCGAATCCGCGGTCGCCCGCTCGGACAATCACCCCTAGACAGAGGGTACCACCGAATGGGGTTAGGACTTGTTGAATTACGCCCATAGATATAGCCCTGATTCTCAACCGCGACGTGCCGACAAGTTAAGCTAAATCGAGTTTATACTCTAGTGATATGACCTGATAAATGATCTGTTAACCGTTTCAACCTTTCATAACAAAAAGGACTTGAAAATGTGGGAGACCATAAACAGTGACGCAAAGTTGATTTAGTTTTAGTCACTTTTCTTAATTTTCTGTCGTTGATAAATTCTGGTTTGCAATACAGTGTTGCATTAACACTCATAGAAGATGAACAGCTATAATATTGCTCAGCGTAACTAAATATTACTATGTACTAACAATAATATGGCTCTTTAAATTTTCGAATGAGATTAAAATTAAATAATCAAATGATAATACACCGAGACATTTCTTCTATACTTAATTCTCATTATGATATTAGGTGTAAAATAACAGTAGTACCTAGCTAACGCATTTTAAGAATTTCAGTGAATAACTCCAACAAAAGTCTAAAATTTATCTCCTGCTGCAAATTTCAGAACTCCAGCTAACAAGTGTAGGTACTTAAACCAATGTCTATGTAAGAATTGAGACCCGAACAAGGGATCCTTGAATGGTGGAGAAACAGATAAAGTTACTTAATATGACCTACTAAACATAAAAACAGTAAATCCATATATATATATATATATATATATATATATATATATATATATATATATCCAGTGGACCTGTTTTCACGAACAAATTCAATACTATCCATACATATGTACATAGTATCAGTATTAATACATAATATCGACTGCACTTGTACCATTTCCTTTCCAATTGGAATTATGAAACTCGGTGTTACTAATTAGAACTACACCAGTCCACATTACAACAAAACACCCCTGTTATGAGTTTACATGAGATTTTAGTCAAGATCGTCTTCTGTTCAATTATGTTAGTAAAATAAAATCTCGTCTATAAAGCTCGAGACAACATGGAACAAATACATAAAAATGGAAGAAAAATGGAGGAAAGAGTGATGAAGATAAGAATCGCTCAAGAAAAAGGGTGAGCATTGTCGAAGTAAAGGAATAGAAGATCAGAGAGCTAAAACGTCAAAATGAACTGATGAGAATGGAGTCCACTACGTGCAAAGGGTTTAGAAATTCCAAGCCAACGGTCAACCAGTAAGACCAGTAGTAGCGAAGTGGATGAAAACACAGCCAATTAGGTGGAGCAAACTCAAAAACCGAGTACGCAAAGTTTGGAACTCCAGCTAACAAGTGTACTTATACCAATGTCTATGTAAGAATTGAGACCAGAACAAGCTTTGAGAACCGGAATTGAGCTTTGTGTACTCTGTTTTTTGAGTACGCGAGGCTCCAGCTTTTGAGACTACACCAAGACAAAAAAAAAAAAAAAAAAAAAAAAAAAAAAAAAAAAAACAACGCTGGCCGATGTTACCAAGTCAGCAGTTCCAGTAGAAAGTATCAAAGAACAAGTAGGAACAAGCTCCTAAATTCGGAATAATAAAAAAAAGTAGGCTAATTATAGACGGTAAGCTGTCAAGAACGGCCCCTCAAAGAATTTGTCCACCATAATAATAATAATTTTTCGTGAAAATAGGCAACGTTTTTTCACTAAGTTCTGTTTTGAAATGGGTTCCAACAACTTCGTCGCGAGTGATATAGTTCGCAACAGGAGCTGTTTGAATTTTCGCGATCATAAAAAAAATCGATAAACACCTAAGGCGATAATTGTCAGGCGGTCAAGAGTGTAAAGTAATAGGCCTAAAAGTTGCCTACCTCCAAATGGAAGTTGACGCCTCGGTGTAGAAGTACCTTGTCTTAGCGACACATAAGGGGTTTTCAAGTATGTCCCTAACAATCTGTTGAAGAAAGAAAGCATATGGAAGTCGACTGGCAAAAAAGAAGAAGTTACAAGAAAGCTAGAAGACCTTTTATCATCTAGAGACTTGTTATACTATGATCCGACAAGTGGGCTCCGACAATGCAACACATATTATAATTAATTTGTAGGGATTATTTAGTTAAGGATCCCATTTTGCCTTCCATAAATTTTACTGGGTTTGAAACAATGGTTACTGCGTCTATACTGAAATACAAGTTATTACCTCTAAATAATTCCAACCCCAATTGATGAGGGGAAGGAGATAAGCCAATAATAATACTTTATTGATCCAAGTATACGAGTGGTCTTTGTAGAAAGGTTACCTAACAATGAAGCATTAGTGAAGGAAGTGCTGTTTTGAAGCGAGCGTTCGGTAATCGTTTGCAGGGCTCTCTGTTGAAGAAATAACAAGCCTCCCTTCAATATTTTTTGGTTAATGTCTTTCTCAACTTGTGATGGGGTTAGTGAACTACCTAAACTCGGACTTCCGAATACGTAAGTACCTAAGGCTTCCGATGTTTAGTTACCTCAATCGCAGTTTGATTCCCCCTCCATGACGTCAGAGTTCCACCAATGTACGAAACCTTAGTTCAATTACCACCTTAATGAAGAGGCGGTTCTTGAAGAGAACTTGATAGGCACTGCCTTCTAAGAGGCTCTTCTAAGGTCCCCTCAATGGAATCTACTCAAGAACATGAAAGCTGCAGACCTATAACATTAGGTGAGGTCAATGAAGTTACGGAACGTCCTAAGGGCAGGGGACAGGGGGTGAAGCGTTTTCGAAAGGGAAGCGACACCCAGGGCTCGCAATTTTACCCCCCACTGTTGTACCTGAGCTCTCTCGCACTCGCCCCTGGGAATCATATTACGCCATCCATCCTGGAAATGTTTTGCATTTGCAGGAGCGGGAATTCCGTGAAGCGTGACGAGAAATACGAGTGGAATCTAGACAGGTGGTGTGCGGTCGGAAGGTGAGTAACGAAAAAAAAGAGAAAAAGAAGAATGAATAGAGAACAGAGGCGATAAAGTGATGTGTACGATCAAATCCAATTTCTGCATATTTGGAATAAGCATTTTCAAACTGGTGAAAGTTTCTCATTCGAATGCCATTGATTAATTTATATTTATCTGGAGGTAAATGTAGATTGCTAAGTTGAACTACAAATGTAACCGCGAAACATAGGTCTATCATTAATCATTTTTATTCTTTTATAAAACGACAATACGGATTCTTATGCCTCATCTCCCCTTATTTTTGAGACGTTTGACTTTTCTTAGAATAAAACCTTGTCATTCTTGGAATGTAATTTATTGCTAGGTGAGTATCTGTGATCTTTGCGTGTGAGTCGTGTGGGTCACGCGATACTTGATCGATTTAGGTGCAATGTTTTGCAAAATTATGGCAATACTCCAGGTAACATAGTATACTATGAAACCCTTGTATAATTTTTTTTTTGTGTGCATATTCCAAAAATGTATTCCGGTAGTTATCTGACGAGAAAAGTTCAACCCTAACTAAGGAAATGGTGGTTTTGATTAAGGAAGTGAGTCTCTACATATACACGGTCTACATTGATGTATGTATGTGTGTCGTTATCTGGCTTGTGTCAGACCGCAATTTCGGAGCTATCGACTTGAAATTTGGGAATAGATTGAGACGACTTTGAAAGCAATCCGATGCAACGATTATATTATTGTCAACAATCGTCGACGATATCTGATAACAATTCTTAAAAAACGTGCTTATTGTAGTTTTGTTAATTTTAGGATGCTGAATCAAATGGATTAACCCTGTTCCTATCATCCGTACCGAAAATATGGACTAATATCAATTTTAGGGAAGCAAGATTTGTACATTCACTTGTTTGGTTCCTACATCAGATGTGAAAAGTAAATAATTCTACTTTTTTCAAACTTAGAGAGAAACCTGGTCAGCAGACCCACTAGTAAAAAATAGGATGCATCATTAAGCATGTTGCTATGTACCTATCCACAAAAGTTACCTATATAATTTCATTTAGCAAAAACGGATTGCATTTCTGTATGCATATAACCAGCCTGGTAAGCCGAATGAACCTTGAGGCTAAAACATGTTAGGGACAGGTATAAATTGTCGTCCGTTATTTACTACTTATTGCTGTATATACGGGTAAATACGAGCCTAATCACAATGAAACAACCAATGAACAATGAACATTTTAGCGAATTCAATGAACTATTGCAATGGCTCGGAAAACTTTAGAACCAAAATTTTTTTAAAATGTCTTCATTGAAACAAATCCTAGAGTTTAACGCTTATATATATATATATATATATATATGCTCGAGTTATATACTCCGTGGTATCACCACCCGCGTCCTGAGGGGTTCTTATGAACTGGTGGTCATTTTATAGGGGCACATCCTTTCATCCCATTCTTCCTCCTCGTCCTACAATCCCTTATCCCTAGATCGGGTAAACCTGGGCGTCCTCCCCACTTTTTATTTTATTTGTTTATTTTTCAATTTAATGGCGTGCCCCCTCCGTCTTTGAGGGGAGGTTTATAAAAAAAAAAAAAAAAAAAAAAAAAAAAAAAAAAAAAAAAAAAAAAAAAAAAAAAAAAAAAAAAAAAAATGTGTGTGTGTGTGTGTGTGTGTGTGTGTGTGTGTGTGTGTGTGTGTGTGTGTGTGTGTGTGTGTGTGTGTGTGTGTGTGTGTGTGTGTGTGTGTTGTGTGGTGTGTGTGTGTGTGTGTGTGTGTGTGTGTGTGTGTGTGTGTGTGTGTGTGTGTGTGTGTGTGTGTGTGTGTGTGTGTGTGTGGTGTGTGTGTGTGTGTGTGTGTGTGTGTGTTGTGTGGTGTGTGTGTGTGTGTGTGTGTGTGTGTGTGTGTGTGTGTGTGTGTGTGTGTGTGTGTGTGTGTGTGTGTGTGTGTGTTTAGCCACCTCGGTGAGGTGTTCGAGGAGTAGTCGCGGGACAGTAGACACCCTTTGCCGCGCCTGTCGGGGTAAAAATGAGAATCTTTATCATGTGGTGCAGCAGTGTCCTCGTACTCACGGTGGCCGCATTTTACGTCACGATGCGGTTGCCAAGCAGATAGCATGTCATCTAGCGGTTATGTCGAAAGGGAGAGACTATACCACATGCCGAGTGTGTGGAGCAGACCTGGCGGGCTAAGAAAAGTAAATATGATAGAAATGATCTGCGCCAAGCGATATCTGAGCTCAAAGGAGTGGCACCTAGTAACATGTGTGTGTGTGTGTGTGTGTGTGTGTGTGTGTGTGTGTGTGTGTGTGTGTGTGTGTGTGTGTGTGTGTGTGTGTGTGTGTGTGTGTGTGTGTGTGTGTGTGTGTGCGTTGTGTTGTGTGTTTATTTATAATTTATTTATTTATATGTGTCCTTCCAGACGATAATTCTCTTTAGGAGTGAGATAAAAATTCCGTCCTTGCGTCGAAAAATCAAGCTTTCCAAACGAAAGGATGAGTTCGTTGGCCAGCAGTTTTTAAGCATATTAAGTTGGTCAAATTTCAAAAAATGTGGTAAAAAATCACTAAAAATTACTGAAAACGTGTAAAAATCGTTGAATTTATATTTTTTGGTAGAATATTGTTCAAATAAAGTTTATTAACTATAAAATGGAACATTCAAAAATTTATGTACAAAATTATGCAGAAAAATTTACTTGATATTCATTAAAATTTGCTTTAAAAAAACTGATAAAACTGCAAAAAAAGCTAAAAATTAAAAGCCTCTATTTGAATAGGAGATTATTATTTAGAATACCTACGTTTTTTGCCATAACAATAATACTTGACAATTTCCATGCACACAAAAAGCTCACATTTCAAAACAATTCAACATTATACGATTATACGATACATATTTAACATTATACGATCATGCTGCATGACTGGAACTTTTATACTTAGGGCGCGAGGCGCGGTGCGCTGAGTTTTCACTTATAATGAAGATTTTCGGCATTAAAAGGTACGTTAGCTTGTTGATAAGTGAAAGGTTGGGTAAGGTAATAATTCATTTCAGAACAATTAGAATGATAAAAAATTATTAATAAAATTGAATTGAAAATTTTTAATGTGCGAGAAGGTAGGTACAAAGGGAAAGAATTTCTTGATGTTAGACTTAGTTTCTCATTGAAGTCGGAAAAAAAAGTTTAATTGAATGGTTTACTTGCTTTCTGGTTTCAAAGTTAGGGTTATTTGGCTTCTCAGATCTTCACTCCCATAATGCAGAGTTCTGGAAACAACTCCAGGTCTTCTTACACAATCTTGACTTGAAAAGTCTTAAGATAATTATCATGATACAAAATATGTTATAAAAATATACTATTATAAATACGAAGTATATAATATACTTATATTAAAATAATCATTATCATACAAAATATCATATAAAAATATATTTTATGTTTTTAATGATTTACAGCGACGTTTGACACAAAAATGTTCATGAGTGGTTTGTTCGCATGCATACGGTTTACCGTTGTTTGAATTGTTTCATTATTGTATTCGAGGACAATTACAGCACGTGTGCACAAAAACTTCTCCTTCACAAAAACTTCGCTAAACAAATAACTACTTCATTGTTCCACTGATGATCATGGACAGAAACGAGAATTATTCTCTGTGTATAGATCAATTTCGCATTATTTCGATCATGGACCGATAGTCAACATCAGAGAGATGAGAAAACTGCAGAATTAAAAAAATAGCTATTACATTTCAATAACATGAGTATTCTGATGTTACCATGGAAATAACAACTGTTAGGTACTGAAAAGTTAACTACAGAAATTCAAGCGTGCTAACCAATTAAAGACGGTGATTGAAGTAAGAAAAAGCGTGATCTCAACTATGTATACCGAAAGTGAGTAGGTAGACTTCATGTGTCATACTTACCATACGCTTAATTATAAATCAGCACTATAATAGTCTTTAAAAATATAATTACAGATTCAATTGGTAAAAATGAATAAATCAGTTATGTTTGGACACACATAAAGATTCGAAAGTAGTAAATTATATGTAGATCGCCACATTACCCCCGGCAGACTCCCAATAGAGTCCCAATAGACTCCCGAGTTGACTTTGCCAGCCCAACCTACTCCCGCGAGAGGACGAATTGGAATGATCAACCGACTCCCGAGAGAAAGTAGTAGTAGGACAACCAACCAAACAACACCCCCAAACACCCCCTTTTCCAGTCGGAAAAGTGTGACCAGATGACTACCGGGGGAATAAGCAATCAACTAGAACAGAATAAATTTATTGAGTTGAAGATACTCTACAAGGGCTAGAAAGAGCGACCCTATGATTGTTTCATTATTGACTGCTAGATAGATCTAGGCTTGCTGATGACGAGTGGCATCATGCACCGCAGGGTTACGCCAGGTCACGACTCAGCATTTTTAATTTAAGCTGCAACTCAACGAAGTGGCATTAACAATAGCATAAAATATAATCAATGGCCCATCGAACACTTCAGTTTTCACCAATGATTTCAAAAGCAAAACGTTGCAAATTATTACATAGTTCATTATTTCTGAATTGGATAGTCCTTCTAGTAGAAGACCTGTCTATAATAATTATTAAACTAAGTCTATTATACATTAGCTTTCTAAATGGATCTGCAGAGGTGTTCTGCCTATCGAAGAGAAATTAATTAAAGTAGGGAACACACCTACTCTTTCCTAGTATTTAACACGAATAGACCCACCAACTGAAAACTAATATATACCTAAGCTAAGCTTCAGAAGTCCACATACAGGTGACAAAAGTTATAATAAACCCGGTTACGTGAAGTGAAAATTCGATTAAGAATATATCAGGCTGATATGATTTTTTGGGGTCTCATTTATAAGCATCATCTTTGGGATAATGCCTATTAATAGACCCCGAAAAACCTTACTGTTACCTTCAAAGTTTCAAGACCTCGATTTTTCAATATTTCAGCCCTTAATGGTTGACAAAAATTGGTGTTAATGCTACCGGCACATTCCCGGCTGATTTATAATTTTTGAAGGAAAATTTCGTCAAGTTTGGTCCAGTTGTTTTGTAGAAAAATTTCAGACGGCGCACATAGAGGCCATGACCGCAGAAAGTAGCAGAAATTGATAAATTTCTTAATATTCCATTTTTAAAAAAATGAATTTAAAAAAATCTGAAATTAAAAATATTTGTAATATCTTAATATTCAGAAATCGATATTCTTGAATTTCTTAATTTCTTTCTTCTTAATCTATACAGTTGTTCCTAGTAAGTTATTAGGCATTTCAGAAGGATAGTCATTTCGATAAGTGCTTAGTTAGTCAATATAATTTTAGACAGATTTACAGTCAACATTATTAATTATCCTGTTATTTACTCCCATGTTACCGACCTGCGTAGTTATTAACGTCAGCTAGTTATTTTTTAGTTCCAGTGAGTAGTATCAAACTTCTTCTAGGATTATTTACATCAAAATTACCCTATATAATTTATTAGGTTCCTACGTTTTTTAATAAATGACCGATTGCACTGATTTTTTCAAGTTTAGTTATTTTTAAACGAGAAACTCCGTGAACTACTAAAACCATGTGAACAATGATTAAAATAACTTAGAACCACAATATTTATTTGCAAAGAACATTTTTTCGCCCCACAAATCCAAGAAATAATTTCCCCAACCTCTTCCGTCCATTGGCCCCTATGTACGGCGGTCGGCATCTACGCATCTTGAGACGTAAACCGGTACATTTTTCAGGGGAAGATTTTTGAAGTGAAAACTTCTATAGGCGCACCGCGTCGAAAAATTTAACGGGTTGTGAATACGATTTTACCGTCACGTTTTTTTTTTTTTTTTTCTGTCACGGTGTTGTTGACATTTTATGTCTTTACTATGGCACATAAATGAAAAAGCGTCACGCGGGGGAGCGTCACGCGGAGAGCGTTACGCGGAGATTCCCTAATGATCCCACGATTCTGAGATTTGGTATGTAGCCCCTTGAGATACTTCTGAACACAACTGACCGATCCCAGATCAGCTGAGTGGCTCTAGAATCCAGTTTTTTCCCTAATGATCCCACGATTCTGAGATTTGGTATGTGGGCCCTTGAGGGACCTCTGAACACAACTGACCGATCCCAGATCAGCTGAGTGGCTCTAGAATCCAGTTTTTTCTTTAATGATCCCTCGATTCTGAGATTTGGTATGTAGCCCCTTGAGATACTTCTGAACACAACTGACCGATCCCAGATCAGCTGAGTGGCTCTAGAATCCAGTTTTTTCTCTAATGATCCCACGATTCTGAGATTTGGCATGTGGGCCCTTGAGGGACTTCTGAACACAACTGACCGATCCCAGATCAGCTGAGTGGCTCTAGAATCCAGTTTTTTCTTTAATGATCCCACGATTCTGAGATTTGGTATGTGGGCCCTTGAGGGACTTCTGAACACAACTGACCGATCCCAGATCAGCTAACAAATCAATTGTCGATCTTTTTCTTTGTCGGTTTCTAATCAATACTTTTAAAGAATAAATAAGAAACAAAAGATAGGATTGTATGCGCCATTACAATATGTAGGCCATTACTCAGCGTTACAAATTCTGTTGATAATAATGATGTAATTATGGAATGAGTAAAACAAAATTGTATTTTGAAATTTATTTGAATAAAAAAAATATATTTTTTTTAAACGTGTTTTTGCAATAAATTTCCACAAACAAAAGTACAATACGGGGTTTTATAGGAAGGGGAAAGGGGGCGCAAAGACATAAAATGTCTCTCGTGGTTGCGTACTTGTACGAAAGCTGTATCCACCGTATGAGTTTTCTTTTGATTTTCACGTACAACCAAGCCGTTGCTGGGGAAATGAAACTTCTTTATTTTTCACCGGACAAAAATCGTTCTCCACTCGTTGGAAAGCTCTCGATTTATCACGCATTTCTTTCGTAGGTACTTGTTCTTCTATTCATGCCGTAATTTTATATTTATTTATGTTATAAATGGATATAGTAAACAATGCCGCTTGTTTTGTTGTCACTTGGTTGAGAAGTTAATCTTGCTTATAGTAATTGTAGACGCGCACCATAACAGAAAATTACCTACTTAGGTACTCTATGTAAGAAAAGTTTAATAATGTTTGAATAAAAATTTTGTATACTTTGAAATTGGTCTTTACAGGATTTTTTTGGCCACCTAAATCATTTCCATAATATATTTTATATTTATTATATTTAGCAGAAAATCGTCATAGAAGTTTTTTTTTCTTCTTGGACGATTATAAAGGTTCATTATTCAAAATAATAAACCAAAACACTACATGCGCTTCCTGGTGGGCGGGTGAAATCAGAGTGATTATAAGATGGCGCTCGCCCTTTGTAGCCTCAGTCACTTCAATATTGAAGAACTGAAAATTCATGAGATAAAACAAAGACCTATCAACGCTTCTCTAGACCATCCATAGGAACAATAGCTATCAGTCGATTTGGCGAAGTCTGAACTCCAATGGAATTATATCCGCTGATATGATCTCACGAATTGTCCAAGGAAAATTTTATTTATTCCGATTTACAAAAACATGCGCTTTCTAGTGGGCATTAATGAAATTTAGTGATCGAGTCGCTAATTCAAAGAACTCACTACCAGCTACACGCTCCCTACGTTCCCGCACCTACAAGTCCTGTATTGCTTTCGAGTTTACCTACCTAAAGGTTGCGGAAGCATTGTTTTCACTTTTGGAAGAAAAAAAATTGTTGGTCTCCAAAATCAAAATTTCCACTCACATTTCACGTATTAGACCATTCTGAACAACTTTGGTTCCGTGTCTGTCTGTGTGTCTGTCGTGTGTTCGCAAAACATTGTAACAAGCTTATTATCTACAGTTTTCATCCGATTTGGATGAAATTTTTAGGGAATGTGCGAGCTAGGGGGTAGACGGTTCCCTATCTGTTTCATTCTTGACTCAATACCTCACTCTGCGCATGCGCAAATAAATTCTACCAAGCATCATGGTTAGGTTTCATTGTTCAAATCAATACTTCATTCTACGCATGCTCAAACGTAAATTCCATAATGCTTCATCTTTTTACTCTCTAGTCGTTCGAGTTCGCGTGAATTTGGATGATAGTTGGAAGAAGATGGTAGGTAAACGAAGAAGCTATGTGCCACACCCAACTTGGCAGACGTTTTTTTATTTGTTTATTTTTTAATTTCTAGCCTTTAGGGGGAGCAGGCGGAATAACTCCCAGCGTTCTGGTTGGTTGGGATAATATATATCAATGATAACCTGGTGTCTACAAATGATACGAGAAAACCTTGAAAGTTCTCGAGATCTCGATTTTGAATATTTCAGCCCTTTATTACTACATTTCTGGGTTGATAACAATTTATGCATATGTTACTGACTCATACTTGGCCGATGTATGCTCATTTCATGAAGTTTGGTCCAGTAGTTTCGGAGAAAATCTTCAGATGGCGTACGGCAGACTGAGTACGACGAACGGACGGAATTTTTGCATTTGAATTTTGGATTATACGCATCTTGGAACATGAACAAACAAATTATGAGGAAGGGGTAATTTTTGTATCCCTTTATTTTATTTTTTGTATATCTTTTCCTTGGTCGATTACAGTTTATTATTGAAATAATAAACTAAATTGATGCATGCGCCTTAATGAGTCCAATAGTTGAATGTAACTTTAAAAATTTTAATTTGAAAACAAAATTAAATTCATTTGCCATTTATGTATTTACTAATGGTAAAATATATGCATTATAGTACTGTTTACCTTTGCTTATTAGGATTATTGACGACCGATAATGGGCTAACATCCAGATCCATCAAATGACTGAAGTTAACATATAATTATCCATTTCAATATTTCATATACATTCAACTCATTCAAATGTAACTTGAGCACTAAACAGATGTGCAGCACTAACAATGCGTTGTATCGTAACATTGTATCGTAATACTTTTTTTCTTATGGAATAATTTTGCATACCTCATCAGAGGTTTCAGAGGTTCAGTTGTAGCAGATCATTGAACAGCAATGATGAGAACTATAAACGTTCAACTTGTGATTGAATAAGTTTCAAAACCAAGATACAGCATTGGGTTTAACAATCTGCAAAGAAAGGAGGTATCGTTTGCCAGAGAAAGATAAATGGTCTGAAAGACCAAGCCAGTCTTGAAAACAAGGGGAAAGAAAGCATTCGACGTGATCTGGGAGCACCCCGAAAAAACCTCGACCTTCAATGCTGAAACCCTCTGCAATATCAGACCGTTCTGCCGTCGATACTTTAATTATATTTCGTCATTATATGAGCAGGTAATCTATAGTCGCCACGCTGTCGGCCCCTGAAGGTGCGACTTGAATCTAAATAAGGTTACCTCCGGCGTTACCTCCGGTTCCAGCGCTTTTGTGCTGAAAAGGACCCTATATATAAAAGCGGGGGCAAGACATAATATTCGATCTTATAAAGTAATTCTTCAGGATACGTTGTGATAGGAATATTTTTCGTGCGAAGCGTTCATTGGTATTCCAGTGACCGATGCGCGGTATTCACTTTTACCCATCAAAATGTGAAAGGGTTGATCCGTGAAGCTGAAGTGACAAAGCGTTACTGTGCCTACCTTCCACCCTCGATGACTTCACGTTTCTGATAGAGTAAACAATGAATAGATTCCGAGCGATGATGGAGTTCATGGAAATAGAACCCAGAAAAACAATGTGCTCCACATCGATTTTTTTCGGTCGGCTGCGAGGGTGTGAGGAACGACGTAAGACTTCATACATACTTACTGGCTGAACTGAGTTCAATAATCCTACAAATTCAATGATTTTATCTCTTTTTTCAAGCTTAAATAAGTATAGTTTGGATATAGGTATAGGTAAGTGTATATATTTAGAACATACATTTAATATGGTGCTTTACAGAATCAAATCAAATCAATCTTTATTGTTGAATTTTATGTCTTTACTTTAGCACATAAACGAAAAAAGCGTTAAAAAAAGCGTTACGGTTGGTTTTCTGATGATTTCCGCTTACAACTGAGTCGTTGCTAGGGAAATGGTACTTCGTCGTTTTCATCCCACAAAATTCGTTGACCATTCGTTCAAAAGCTCTCGATTTATCCAACCATATTATGTTAACTACTGCGAAGTGCGTGGCCAACAAGTTGAGTTATGAGCATAGTTATATGAATAATTGTTTACACACTGGTGATCATTCTCAATAATTGATATTGTGAACATGATTGCAACCGCATGTTAATTTTTGATGATTTCGTTGAGCTGGTGTTTCGATGATTTGTTTCAAAGCAGGTGATCCGAATATTGCGAGAACAGTTTGATTTGTGAAGCGGCGGTTAAATAATTATAATAGGTAATTTCTATACTTTACACTCTAGGAAGCTGTAATTTCGTATGTAGCCTCTTTAGGACATTTACTTGACGATGCCCAGGGTCCGGATCAGCTGAGTGGCTAATAGAGCTTACATACGAGTCTGCAACTATAGACATAAAATGTCCCAATTTGTTGCAGACTCGTATGCAAGCGTTTCGTCTTTGATAATGGGATCGAAAAACTGGTGTATCCAAGGTAGTGAAACATTTGGTTCCTCAACCATGTGCGTTCTTAATAATGATCAAGCGAGTTATGCTATAATATTTTCAGGTCCTTGACCCATAAAGTTTAAATTTACAAGTTGTCATAATATTTACACTAAATCAACAGTATATTGGTGAATAAACTTTCTAATTCTAATATATACTTTATTATACTGGAACACCATGAGAAGTTCTTCTTTACTTCCTCCATTTAAAACTACATTAAGCAAATGTTCTTGTGATAGCCTTCTATTTCCTAAATATTTTACTCTATACACCGCTTATTGAGGACACTCACATACCGCATAGCGTACAATCTCCTGCGCTCCCATGTTGCATAAAATACAGGGGACATTTTGTTCGACTTTTATAGAGAGTTCTTTGCTTAAATATAGAGATAACCGTGTTTTATTACGCATTCTTAGTTGGGCCAGCAATCATTTTTAGGACGTCTCTCAGAAGCTGGGTGATCCAGACAAGGCTTCTTATTTAAGAGGGCCGACCTATTGGAATTGATCCAGAGGGGTAGGGACCCAAGCATGAGAAAAAAATAACCACATACAAATCCGTTTCAGACCATTCTAAGACCGAATCCGTAAAACCATATACGTATGCCTGTTTTTTTATGTATTTATTTTTCTTTTTTTTTTCAAGTTAGTGGTGTGCTCTGTGGGGGAGATTTGTAAAGAAAAAAAATGATGACATATAGTTACTAGGTACATGATTGATAGTATCGGATCTTTAACCTTGCGTGGAAGGACAGATTGGATCGTTTCATTCGGCCGATGAAGTTTTCTGTAAGTTTGCGGGTCACTACGCACTGAATCGGATGACCCATCACCAACTGACCCACTTTCACCATGTTTCCTAGGATGTCTGTAAAAGTCACAAACCAATAACTACAAAAGAACGTAGATTTCAATTCGAAGGAAAAGTTCTTATATTACGTTTTTATGGCATATTAATAATGCTGATTACAAGTAATATCACTGTCATTCACCATTGCTATCATTTGCCATGTCTGTATATAATACTGAAGTGGCCTTAGTAGTGAAACCTCAACAGAAATAGCAAGAGCAGTGAACCTCTTTTTGAAACTGATTTAGAAACTGCCATCTCTCTAGTCAGGTAATACCAATCATTACGCTCAACTGCCCAAGTAGTTGCTTTTGATTAAATGCGTTGATGCAAAAGTTCAATTCGTTTCTCCATAACCACACAAAAGCTGGTGATTTGATTTTAATTTTCAATATTAAACGTGAAAGAAATCAACATTAGTAAAAGATCAAAGGAATTCAATTTAACTTCCGCTAAAATTTGTTGTTTTAAGTTTCGAGGTATTTAAAATCCGGAAATAGACTTTTAAAACTGATTGCTGCATTTTTTTTCCCCGAAACTACTGGACCATAGTTTAAAATTAGACTCAAACACTATTAATGAGAAGGGTGTGCCTGAGATTTCGGTATCACATGTCATTCAATCATCACCAAAGGTTGAAATTTGAAGGTAAACGGTATCGAACATTTTTAAATATATGAAACGTTTATATACGTGAAAGTTTTGGTTTATTATTTTTAATAATGAAACTTTGTAATCACCCAGAAAACCAACCCTTCTAAAAATTTGTTGATTTACGTTTCAAGATGTGTAGAACCTAAAAAATCGAATAAAAAATCCCAGCATCCTCCATCCAAAGCTTTTCTCCGAAACTACCGGACCAAAATTGATGAAACTTGGGTAATAAGTCACATTTGGGGTCTTGTTGATCCTAAAAGCTCGGCATCAATTTTTATCAACCCTAAAGAGTAGGGGTTGTTTGAAATATTCAAAAATTTAGATCTTGAAAACTTTCAAGGTAACAGTAATGATTGTTTGTTTGTCTTTATTTATTTTCCCATGGAATCGAATCAAACCATCCAGAACGCTGTACGTTAACCCGTACGCTCTCCCTAAGGCTAAGAGCTTCGAAAGAGAGCCCTTGGATATCAACGCGCGAGAACATTAAGAAATCATGCGATGCTAGCGAATCTTTTAATTAGCGAGTTAATCGCTAAATTCCATTAACGACTTTTAAAGAGGGGGATTGGAACAGATATGACTTGCATTTTACCAGCTGCTATAATTCCAAAGGAATTATCAAATAAGTTACAATAGAATTCCAATATTCCAATTATTCGTGCGGGTGGACAAGTGAAGCATTGGTAGATCCTTCATTTTTTCTCATAAATTTTCATTTGATAGGTATCTGCCTACTTAAATGTCGTTAGACTTATGCCAGGGGAAACTAGTAAAGTGTAGATGTTTTAATTAATTGCATTAATGTTTCCTTCGCAGGTGCGTATATATACATGTGTATACCTATTTGAACTGGAGCTCCTTTGTGACATCTAGAATTCAATATCAGTACACATCAACTGAGGAGCCTCTGAGAGCAATTTGTTTTTTAATGGACTTATGATGCTGATACCTGAAATGAGCTCCTTTTGGACATCTGGAATATAATTACAAAATATAAATGGACGGACAGCTTCGGAACCCCTGAGGATCATTTCTTTCCTAATTGACTCACAGTGCTGAAATTTAGATGGAGCTCCTTCGGGAGAATTCGAAAACAATTACGAGGTAAGGAGCCGTACTGATCAGGCCTCTGAGGCTAATTTGTTCCCTTTTCGACCTGCTTTTTTACATTTGGTAAAGGTAAAGGTAAGATATTGGGTAAAGGTGTGAACCCTATGGGAAGGCACGATGCTCCAAATTTTGATAATATGCAATTAATAATTATAGACCAATGAGCCATCTAATACAGAAATGATAAATCTTTGTGTAATAATTTGCAGTGGGTTTTTTTCTGGGGGACCTTCAACAGGACAAAACTAACGCGAATGAGAACAGGTGTTAATGTAAAAACTACAATATTTAAATTCCATAACAGCTACATGAATAAAATGAAACCCATTACTAATAATCTAATGAATGTATATTTTTTATAGGTACCATCGATTATTTGTAGAAATAGATGTTCTAGTTACGGTTAGTTTCGCGTTGGACTGGTACCCGGCTGATACCCAAGTATGAATTACTGTTGTTTTCAAACCTGATGTACAGCTGCTGTTGCTTTCAATAAACTACTTTGAAATAACTTGCAACATTTTCGTTTTCAGTAGGAAACAATTTACACCAGGTTGGCAAAATTGCTACGATTACAACTGGATAATCTTCTTGCACACCTCTGCAAAGCATTACATTCGAGTTCCTATTCAAGCGAACTGGACTCGGCTTTTGTGAGGGCGTTCGGCATACTGATGGAACGGCCAGTGTTGTCACATAACCCTTCAACTCATTCCGATCGCTATTGATATTCAACATTGAAACCTACCCGTGTTTGAGGCCAAGGGTGTCAAATCAACTATATATATAACTCGCCTGATACCTGGTGCTCATTGCATTCCTTCGACAGAAACGATGAGGGTAAGTGTCATGGGGGAATCTAACAAACAGCTTATTGGTAAAAATATGTTTGTGTTACTGCAAATCTAGTTCAACACAGCACACACGAATTTCGCTTCATCTATTATCACTGTCATTTAACTATCACCGTTATAGACATGGGAACAAAAAAAAAGAAAAATCATTATGACATTTGCGATTAAACATGCCCACATCTAGGTAATAATTTTTCATTAGTTATTTGTACCATTAATATGGTTATTCACACTTTTTCAAAACCTTCTTTTTAATAAAAGGAGGATAATAGGGAAGGGGGGATAATTTGAGTGGGTACGTACCATTATTCACATGCCATGGAAGCACAAGCGGGAAGGTTATGAATTACAAGTCTGTTTATTAGATGGGGTCCTAAATTCTTTAGCAACCTTTTAACAAACCTCAGATTCCTTTTGAGTTATTTATCTTTTCCGAAAAACGAAGAACTGTTTGATTTTACGATGGAATTTTTTACACTAAGATTGAGGTCGAGATGTTCATTACCCTGATATACAGATTGGTATTACTCTGAACAAATCGCTATTTAATTATATTCATTTGCCACATCATACGGCTTCCAAAAGATTAATTTTAATTTTTTCGTTACATGAACTTTTTTTTACGTCACCTCTTCATTCAGCGTTAAAATTGTCCAAACACCTTGATACAACAAGAATTCTCTTATTATAATCATAAAATTACAGTTTATGCATTTTTCAAACATTGTTCTAAAAAAAAAAATCAAATAGGAGTGCATTTTTAATAAAATTGTGTTCATATACATGTATAAGAATCCAAATATGAATTAAAAAATGAGGGCCCTCATTCCAACAAACAAAGATGAATTGTAAGCCCCAAGTATACAAACTATTAGGTATATTTTAATTCCATGCACACAATTAAGGGGAGTTACAATTTTTTAACCTGTTTATTAACGAATTAAACCAATGGTGCGACTGGAATTAAGTGTGCATCGCCATTATTCAAATTCACAAAGGCTTTCAAAAATGAAATTTTCTTTCTCTCTCTCAATCCATCTCATTTGGCTTTCGCAGGTACTGTGTTTTCTTCTGGGGATAGCTAGTGTGTTGGCTGAAAAAGCCCCATACCCTCCTGCGTCAGCGCCTCCGCCGTACCCACCATCCGGATGGAAGCCTTCGGGTCAGCTTTTGCTGCTGCCTCAGCAAGAGTATGGACCACCGCCATCGCCTTCCCCACCAAGTGAGTACGGACCGCCCCAGGAGTACGGGCCACCTTCCCAGACTCCACCTCCTCCGGAGTACGGGCCTCCTCAAAATGGTACAGCCTCCGCACCTGAGGTAAGTCCAGAGTATAACTTACATATTGAAATCAATAATGTAAAGGGGATATTTCGGTTTTCTACATCATTCCATTATCAGGATGGAGCAGCTTTTATATGTAGGATAGTAAATCTGCAGAGAGATCAACAGAATTTCCCGCCCACTACATAGTTACGAGCATTGCAAATAAATGAAATAGGTGCGAGAATTTCACAGTTTTGACCTCAGATGCGGATTAAGCGCACATGAAAACCCCCAAGTATCAATTTTCAGCTCAAAATACCCTTTAGTTTGGCCAATAAAGATGTAGAAACATCAGACGTGACGTAGTACGGCAAGGGATTTGAGGGTTCCCCCCAGGCGGGCGCCAGCCGTGTTGTCATAGGTGAAATAAATTCCTAGAGCCGTTTTGCTGGTCAGATACCCATCATAAGGCAACTTGTCTGACAGTTTTCGCTCAGATCTTTCAATTGAGCAAATAAAAAATATCTGTGAAAATTGCACGTGTCCATTGTGTCTATTAACTCAAATCGAAAAAACTCAAGGCTGTTTCTGCAAGTCTGTACTGCAGTTGAGAAAAAAAATCCCATCTCCATTTTAGTCATTTAGACAACATGTTAAACACAGTTGACATAGTAAGTTAAACAAACTAATTATTAAGTTTCAACTAATTTAATCTTTGGCAAGACGTAGAATTCGGTAGGTCGATTTTGAATCTTTTTAATTGCGGCAGTTTTTCAGTCGAATGTGTATGAAAATCTGATCAAACCTGTATGTTGAATTTCAGCACCAAAAACATTGAGCGACTAAAGTCACCAGGGTTTTTGTCGTAGCACACAGATGGTTTTCGATTGCTCATCGATAACAGATTAGTCCACTTCCGCTATGCGAATAATGCGTGACAGATACAATGCTGAAAAGAATGTAGTTGAAGCTGCTAAGTACCTATAGTTGTTTTTATGGCAAAATTCAAAGGAAATGAAATAAGATTTGAGACGGAATCCAACGGTTCCATTGAAAGGTCAACAAAATCTGACGCGATTGAAATTTACATCTATAATGATTTACGGTATCATCAGATGAGCTCAAGGTACTTCTTAAGTACTACTTGTTATGATCCGGCTGATGTTCCAGCTAGAACATTCTCATTAACATTCTTTCAATGTTTCTAACTATATTTATATGTACATACCTATAAATAATTTTTCGTAGAGAGCGTGCAACAAAATTTAAAAAAGAGCTTGTACTTCCTTCGTCATCTGACATTAACAACTGTCTCAACGGAGGTCGGCCTTAGACTGATACGACTGACTATTAGATAATCTAATGAATTTCCGTGTTCCACATTATTCCAGCGACAATCGAGTCAGTTAGACAAAAGGACATATTTCAACTTTTCACTCCCATGTGTACGAAATTTCATTAGTGTGTTGTATTTCCCCGACGAAAAAACCAATCGCTCCAAAGTATTACACAACATTTTATTATTTCTGTATTAGATAACCATTATACGCAGAACATTTGCTTATATTTTAATTGAACGAAGTCTATTATATATTATCTATCTTTATCAATATATTAGTCATTCTGTATATAACAAGAGCTGTTATCTAAGTGCAACCGTACATTAGATTCTAAGTAGGTATATCGACAGTGAGCTGAAAATTAATGAGGTAAGGTCACCTGCTAACGCTTCACTAGTCCATCTAAAAGCGACAAAATTTATAACAGTTATAATAAGCTCGATGTCGAGAAGTGATAACTCCACTGGAATTATATCTGCAAATACGATCGTCATTGTTTATCAGCGATTTTTACTATGCTCTACCATTACCGATTTGGTAAAACATAATAAAATGTCAAAGTTCTAGCCTTTATGAAGAGCGAACGGATGAACGTACCGCGATCCGGGAGGTTTCATTTGATTTTTCGGGATGATGTCTACAAATGATAGCAAAACCAAATACTTGCACTTATTTTGAAAGTTTTCGAGAACTAGACATGTAATATTTCAGCCCTTTAATACTACTACATATTTATTCATGTATACTATATAGTGTGTGTGTGTGTGTGTGTGTGTGTCCATCCGGACGATAACTCTCCTTAGGATTGAGATAAAAATTCCGTTCTTGCGCCAAAAAATCAAGCTTTCCAAACGAAAGGATGAGTTCGTTTGGCCAGCATTTTTTGAGCACATTAAATTGGTCAATTTTCAAAAAATGTGCTCAAAAATCCCTACAGATGGCTAAGAACTGCTAAAATCGCTGAATAAATATTCGTTAGCCGAATTTTAGTCTAAAGAAGTTTATTAACAATGAACTCGATCATAAGAAAATTTTGTAGAAATTTATGCTGAAATATTACTTACATTTCATTAATATTTGCAGAAAAATAGACAAAAACTGCACAAAATAAGCTAAAAATACCAAATCTTTTTTGAATTGACAACTATTTTTAGAACGTGCCCCCCCCCATGAAATTAGTTTTTAACCATTCCTTTTTTCTTTAAGTTCTGAATTTTCAAAACAATTTAACCTAATATAGTTTAGTTGACGAAAATGCTGCATGAATGGAACTTTTTTTTTTTTTTTTTTTTTTTTGTAGCAAAGCTTTTAATGGCGCCGACGTACGGCGTACTTTTTGTTTGTTTAAATTTTACGTATCCTTCTCGTAAACCAACAAACTTTTAAGGTTTATTGTTGAAAGACATAAACCAAAAATCCGTCCGTGCGCCGTCCACCGTACAGTGGTTCCAAATGGCAAAAAAGTGGTCCTTATGGCATTTTTTTAAACATTATTTAAAGTGAATCCTAGTGTACTCCTCGTTCAATGGTACTTCTGGGAGGCAAATGGTGGGATTTAAACCCATTGGAAACAATAACTGTCGATGATACAGTTTTCACCTCAAAAAATGCATTGTTGATTTCATTGAAAAATCAATATTGATTGCTAAAACTGATCCAACGCATTGGCATGATTGCACCGTGATGGGATGTTGATAAATTTGTCTTTTTTCGAAACAAGATTTTTTCTTACTTCAAGAACATTTTTTAATAGCAATAAATTGCATCAAACATATCGACCTTCTTAGAAAGCTTGGTTTTAAAATCACGGGTCAGCAATTCAGTGCTTTTTTCCGTAAAATGTTATACCTAACTACACAAAAATCATTCAAGCTTTTATACTTGACAAGAAGAAAAGAAGTCTACAATGTTGTTATATCATATTTTGTTTTATTATTTACAATACCTAATGGAAAAAGAAAGTTGAAAAAAACACGTTGTGGCAAAAGGCTAAAGAGCGATGAGCGTAAAAAACTTTTTTTCATCTACATTTCAAATTTCGGCTTCATATATTGAATAGCAAAGAAAATATCTCTGGGGATCACAAGGCAATGGTAACACTGGCTTCTTGTGTATTTCGTTTTTACGTGTCATAGTTTTGTGTCGATATTATATGTTGTTGTTAGATGACAATTGTCGACAAGGTCTCCGTAAAAACGTATTCTACGTTAAAAATTCGGCCTTCCAGAGCTTTTCACCGAAACTTCTGAATCGACGTTAATGAACCTTGGATCAAAAATCACAAACGATGTCTAGTTGGTTCTAGAACCTCGGCATCAATATCAATTAACCTGAATGAGCGATGAGCGTAAAAGTTTTTTACGCTCATCGCTCTTTAGCCTTTTGCCACAACGTGTTTTTTTCATTAGGTATTGTAAAGGGTAGAATTGAAGGGCTGAAATATTTAAGAGATCTTGAAAACTTTGGGAATAAGAATAGTTTTCTTGGTTGATATTAATATTTATTGTCTCAAAGAATCGAATGAAACCACCCGGATCGCATTACATTAAACTATTCGCTCTCCTCAAGGAATAGAACTTCGGCAGGGAAATAGATCAACAATGAGAGCAAATCATAACTGGTGGAACATATTAAACATTGTGTTATAAACTTCGACGATCGTATCTGTTGATATAATTCCAATAGAATTCACTCTTCACGAAATCGAGTTTAGTTTAAATAACTCTTGTAACCTGCAGATGAACTAGTAAAGCGTAATTAGGTGATTTATTTAATGTATGTAATTAATTTTCAGTTGGAGGGTACTTAATTCAGTGTCGATAGGTAGTTGTACTTAGGTCAGAGACTTGTAAAATAGATATGTTTTATTTTATTGCATCAATTTTCTCTTGGTCGGTGCCACCATCAACGTTTGTAGACATACAGATGACAAAGTCATCGTTTCGCCCAACCTCGTGATTGTGTTATACGGTGATCGGTTATGAAGGTGGGACTCGTGAGTCTAATTTCTTTCTTAATCTGCCTGCGGAGCTGAAATTAGAAATGGATTTCCTTAGGGATATCCAGGACACAATTACAATTAATGGATGGGCTCTGATCAGATGAGGGACACCTTAGGCTATTATTTCCTAATTGACCCACGGTGCTCAAATTTAAGATGGAGCTCCTTCGTGATACCTAGAAAACAATTAATATATGGAGTCGCACTGATCAGCTAAGGAGGCAATGAGCCTAACTAACAGAAAACAATTACGAGGTACGGAAGCGCACGTATCAGCTGAGGTTGATTTATTTTCCAATCGACCTACTGAACTGCATTATTTAATGTTATAGAAGATTCCATGTGCAAGATAAAAACATAGATACAAATCAAAACACCGTCCATTCAACCCATCTGCATGGTGGGAAGATGACTTAATCGTTTGAAAAAGGTTTTTGTTTCAGGACATGGGCCTTTTCAGTTAAAGACGAAAGTCATTTGTCGTCCCGACCGGATCCTACAATTTGTTGATTAATATTTACTAAAAAGTGTGGAATTGGGGGGTCCTGGCGCTGTGAAAGAGGCGATTACATTTTATTCGGCACCGCTAGTTGACTGTCTATTGAGGGCAAACTTCGAACCTTCGTCTTTTAAGCACCATAAATATTATAAAAGAACAATTAGTGTAATATCTACCTACAGTACTGCTGTCACCAATCCGTTCGTGTTGTTGTGTTCAATCAACATCCGAATAAATAAAAATTGAAACTACATGGCAATAACGGGATTATCCAGTCACTAGATTACAAACAAGTTAATGAAGAGTGATAATTTTTTAGATAGCTTATCATTCACTTCAATACTTTAACACAAACAGATATAGCTTCACGTTATAGAACTGATTTGTAAAAACGTGTACTACGTGGGGTGGCATGTGTTGAGTTATTGAGTTTGTATCAAGGGTAGATAATGGTTTATCGCAGTTGTTCAGCCCGGGGGGTGTTAGAACTATAGAGCTGTCAAATATAACTTGGTTCAGTCATTCCTACCAAAATATAACTGGTACATCAATCTGATTTTTTTCACAAGTTGCGGGACGATGAAACAGTACCAACTGAAATTTCTTATTCCAAAATGATCTCAATCATTTCAACCATTTTATTTCAGTTAATTTAGAACAAGACCCTCGACCCTCACCCCTACCTACTTCTCGGCTCAGAAAAAAGCTCGAAATCCTTGGATTTTTTTCCCCTCACCGGTAATTTTGAAAATGCTTTACTTCTATTTTATTCAACAACCATTATTACCCATTTAATTACACAAATCTTTCATTTTCAAAGTCTGTGGACAATATATAAGCTTACTTAGAGCGAAAATTCCAAAATAAGGAATTCCATTTTTTTTTTTTTTTTTTTTTTTTTCCGCAGTAAGCAATCTGTCACGTTTTAGTTCCTCCCTAAATCTCCCGAAGGGTTTTCCCCAGCAGAGAATTTCAAAAAATGTATAATTCAATCAGAATTATTTTGTTCTTTTTTTAGGAGGACTTGGAAAAGGTTAATGAAAGGATCATGGAAAGACTTAGGCAAGAACAAGGCTCTGACACTGGAGTTTACTACGTGTACCTTCCTGATGGTAGACTACAACGCGTTCAATACACCACTGCTCCCCTGAAAGCTGCACCCCAGCAAAACTCACAAGAATCTTTCAGCTACAGTCAGCAAGCCAATCCGCAAGCCACTTTTGGAAAGTACCAAGGAGAAACAACATTTAATAGTCAGAGCTTTGGCAGGTTCGGAAGCTTCGCTAAGCAACAGACTTCATACGACGTGCCTGTTTACCCTCCAGCACCTGCTTCACCAAGTCCCTTCACACAAGCATCTTTTAATTCAGCTCACTTCTCCCAGTATAACCAACAAGGTTCTGCAAGGTAATGTCTACATTATTACTTTTGTGTTGTATTATTAGAATTGCGTGTGTCAATTTGAAATATTGTTTTCATTTTTAGGGCGGCACAATGATCCTTAGGTAAGTTTACCTTACTTATATAACTATTTGAAAAATTGTATAACTGTATGGAAAATATTTATGGCTAAATATCTAAGCTTACTAAGTTAGAAGTTATTAGATAAATTATTTTAAACATTTCAGATAACATATTTTACTACTAAAATACACATCGAAACTCCGGTCTTCCGATCGACCCCTAAACTTCTTCTCTGGATCAATATTGAATAGGGTACTCCTAACCAAGTTATACCAATTTAAACACTTTAACTTTAACATTTAATATTTAAACACAGTTTAAATCATGAAATGGAGCGGGATATCCTCCCCAAACTCACTCCCACAATACCTAGTTTCCCAGCAATTCTCAAACTAATACTTATACTCCCAGCTCAAGTCCAAATCATATTCCTCAACTTCGTTCACAGGTTAAATCATGTCATAAATACTCTTATTCACGGACTTCTCCCGAACACTCTCGAAATGGTAACAAAATAAATCCTGTTTGTGTGAAAAGCAGATATAAAAGGACGAACAGTGCCAGGCTTACATACAAAGCGCCTATAAAGAGGATAGACAAGCTTATCGTTCCAACCTCTACAAATACTAAAATGGATAAGAACTCAAATTTCTCTTGGAGCAAAGTTGTTCAATACATATTTGATTCCCCCAAATCAATAACAGCTGCATACCTACGGTTACATTTGAAGCTAGCTAGCAGCACTATTGAACAGTTTGGTACAGTATCCACTAAAAAGGCATGTCCTACAGTTTTTCATTATTTATCTATGGTAATTTCTCTATTATCTCTTGTAAGTAGTGTTCCTACGTCAGTGATTATAGTGGCATTACTATGTTCGGAATACATAGTGAGACTAAGCAAATAAAAATACAAACCAGAGTGTTTTTAGCTCTCAATGAATAGTGTTCCTTTGTGTAACTTTTAGTTTTTAATTTAAATTTAAGCATACACTTACAACTCTATTTTAATTGTCCTCAACAGGTATGATGGATCATCAAAAGTAAGCAAAAACAACCAGGAAATTGAATACCCTGGAAGTCCTGGCAAACTTTTCGCCAAATATGCAAGGTCTGAAAAATCTCAAAACCAGGAAGGACAAAGAGAAGCAGAGGAAGAACAAAAAATAACCAAATACGTTGCTAGTGTGTCATACATGGATGTAGCCCCCATAACTGGCCCCATTTATTCTTACAACTCGCAACCTCTTGTGAGAGTGTTGAGATATGCTCCCCTATACCAGTAAAACTAGCCTGATTCAGTATTAAATAAATTATTAAATTATTGGTAGGGACTATTTCATTTTTTGTACAAAATATGAGTAGAAGAAATACGAATAAAGAATATTTAATTTGTTTTAACTTTAATTTATTTTATTGGACCTCGTATTGAAGTTTCAGCATCTATTGAGTGTGCGTTTCAACCAGCATTTGATGTTTATTTCGAAAATGAAACTATATGACTAGGTACTGCACCAAGTACTCATTGAAATATTTAGAGCCAATCGATTCAAGAGAATTTTTGTGATAACTTTTTCCGTTTTTGGCGGTTACTACATTTTATTTGTCAAATCCAACTATTACAGCCAGAATTGGCTTGCTAGATTTTCTGCCACATCCCCGAACAATACGCTAAATTCACTAGGCAAAACTGAGTATAACTTCCGAAAATTCTTTGTACCTACGAAAAAACACTAGTTCTGCGTTACACGGTGAATGCTGAATGTAAGACGAAATGATTTTCCCTTTTCAATGTTTTACTTTCGAGCCCACATAGGCTATTCGTAATTGCATCAGGTTTTTACTTCTAATATCAATAAAGCAGACTGCCGTCGAATTTTAATCGTTAATTTTTTATGTGATCATATTTTATGTAGAGAGAAAAATTATGAGTGATTACGAGTAATGGATGTGGCTTCGTAAACAGTTCCATTCCATTCTTCGTTTTCTATCGATTAATAAACACGCTGCAAATTATTACACAAACGTTTATTATTTCTGTATTCGATAGTCCTTCTATGCAGAAGACCTGTCCATAATTATTAAACCAAGTCTATTATACATTAGGTTTCTAAATATATCTGAATAGGTGTAGACGCCTACCGAAGAGAAAATAATTAAATTAAGTAACACACCTACACTTTCTAAATATTTAATTAGAGTTTACCCACCAACTTTAAATCAATTACACAATATAACCTACCTTAGCTTCAGAAGTCCACCTACAGGTGACAAAAGATATAACAAACCCGGTTACGTGAAGTGAAAATTCAATTGGAATTACGTTAGCTGATAGTAACAAGGCGATTTTTTCTATATTCCACCAGTTACGATTTGCCCCCATGTTGTTGATTTTTTCCCTGCTAAAGTTTTAGCCCAATGGGAAAGCAAACGTATACAGCGACCCGGGATGATGATTCATTGGGATGATGCCCACAAATGATATCAAAAAAGAAAAATATTACTGTTACCAACCTTGAAAGTTTTCAAGATCTCGATTCTTTAGTATTTCACCACTCAATTACTACCCTTTAAGTTTGATAAAAGTTTATGTGGATGGCATCTCCGGCCAATTGAGCCAAATTTCATAAACTTTGGTCCAGTAGTTTTGTAGAAAAGCTCTGGACGTCGCGTCGTACACCGGACGGGCGGATTTTGGTTTATTTTTTCAATAATAAACCTTTATCGACCAAGAGAATCTTTTTTTTTTTCAACCCCCCCCCCCCTCCCCCCTCCCCTTCCTCAAAA
The DNA here is from genome assembly GCA_030762985.1 of Adelphocoris suturalis. Lineage (NCBI taxonomy): Eukaryota > Metazoa > Arthropoda > Insecta > Hemiptera > Miridae > Adelphocoris > Adelphocoris suturalis. The sequence continues at coordinate 101,561,344 of CM061042.1, forward strand.
TTTGTAGAATCAAAAAATCGAATTTAAAAAAAAAAATCCGTCTGTCCGCTGTCCACCACGCGCCATCCTGCATCTGCTTTTGCCGTCCGAAGCTTTTCTCTGAAACTACTGGACCAAACTTTAACAAATTTGGCTCAAAAATCAAACATCGACCAAGGATGTGCCAGTAACGTCGACATCATGTTCAGTCGACCCTAAAGGGTAATATCGGACAATAAAGGGATTATACAAGCACAGATGAACGTCATCTAATGGAATTTTATTATACAGGCGTTCGAAGCTCTGTGGATACAGTGTCCAACTGGCCGTCCGAAGCTCTGTCATGTGACTTCGTATCCCAGCAGGTGAACACATTTTTTAATTCTTTCCTCCTCATTATTCATTATTTTTAGTTAATTCATTTATATTCTTTTGGTTGGTGACATTGCCCAGTCATATTTCGATATTAGACCATAGACTCAGTTTGACAGGTAATTATTTATGGACCAGTGTTATGCGTAGAAGGGCTATTACAGAAATAATGAACGTTTGTGTAATGATTCGTAGCGTTTTTCGTATTCCATTTTTTTATTTTAAGCATCTTGAAGCGTGAACCAACAAATTTTGAGGGCTGGGTAACAAAGTTACAAAAGTTCATTATTGAAAATAATAAACCAAAAAGCTGTAGTGCTACAGTTCTGTTATTGCAGAAAAAGTTAGCATGTACAATCCTCAACATTACGTCACATTATCACTAAGAAGTGCCGTAAGGGTGAAAATCTGATAGGATTCACAGTGATGACATAAATATATAAAATATTTAATCTCGACTGACTTTTTTTTCTTTTTGTTTTTGAATTGCCTTGATATTGATCTGGGAGCACTCATCTTAATTTGACACGAGAGGAAAGGATAGTCACTCGAAACCTCTAAGCACCTTTCGTGATATGGGCGCTGTTGACGCAGGTATCAGTAGGGAATGTTGTCGAGTTCATTAAAACATTAGCCACGATAACAAACTTCGAAATAACGTCAACCAGTTAGTTAGTGTCGTGCTCGTGAAACGGAAGGTTCCATTATTTATGCGTTCTACTTTGTTTTCATCAAACCTCGCACGTACCATCTATTACATTTGTGTAAGCTGCTACTGAATAATTTGCTATTGGTCTACAATAACACACTGTAAAAGTTAGAGTTGGCTGATACACTGTGAAAGTAAGTTAGAAATGTGAACAGTTCGCTCATACTCATTCAGGAATATGTTGAAGTTCCGTGTGGTTTCAGATAACGTACCATTGGAGTCAATTACGATGTGACTTCCGAATATATTAAAATTGCATGGAAAAGACCTTTGAAAACTGGGAAATACCCTTATTAGTGAATTGATACGCCTACAGAACAAATTCGATAATGCAAGAAAAAACTTGGCACGAGATTTATGTGATTTGTGCGGCATTTTTAAGTGTCCCAGTGTTTTTTACTAACTTCACTGTTTTTGTAGCTGCTTTCGTCATACTCAACTCAACTAGAGAAGATTTGCGTGTTGCAACGATTCTTTTAGGAAATATAGCTCTAGCTGACATGTGCATGCCTCTCACCATATTGTTTGGAGTATTCGTTCAACATCGGTCTCCTCTTTTGTGCGGCTTGGAGCTCGGTAAGAATCAACAGAAGATAGAATTGATTGTTAATGAAAGAGTAAATGTCTCAATATTTGTTGCAGACTGAGCAGATATGGTCCGAAACAAAAATAAGTTTACTTCAAAATCGTTCAATTGATTTTCAGTTAAATTGATTGATTCAATATTATCTTCCTTTAAGTAGATTCGTCTTTTATCATTGCTTTAAATGTTCATGTCAATCGAAGAAGTAGGTTTTAATTTTCTTAGAGACAATTACATCAACTTTGTCATATGGATATTTCCCTTCCCTTTTGAAGTTTTTGCGTTTTCCATGACATTTCCAAACAAATTGGGAAAAAAAGAAGTAAGTACACTGTCTTATTGAGGTATGAATAATACATCAATGGTATAAAAATAGTCAAAGAAGTATATAAATCGTCCAACTAATTAGTCTACAGTGATTATTATAAAGTGCAAAACTTTTTTGAATTAACATCATGTTACTTATTCGTAACCACAAATCATTCGAAACCATGATAGCCACTTGTGTTGTTAAACTATTCATACCAAAATGATTTGTTTAAATTCTGAGGGGATGGATAGCAATGAATAATTGGCAATTCACTTCAGCCAACTCTGATAATTCATTAAACTGGTCATGCCACAGTTTACTTGTTCCTCCTGGCAACCCTAAAAGTCAGCACAGTAGCTCCCCAGTTATCTGGAACCCCCATTTTCCTGTCATAATAATTTGGGAAATCAGGTTGGAGGCTTCGGACTACTTTCAAAACATTTACCTAATTTAAATGGGTCCTTTTGATGTTTTCCTATATCTAGAATCCAACAATATTGTTACGACATTTTGAGGGTACTAATAGTACCGCAGAGTGGTTTTAGAAACAAAGGATATTAAAGATATGATTTGCAACTAGTTATGGGTTTTCGTAGTAAGTATGAATTTCAGTTGAATTTTTAAAATTAGAAATATTAGGAAACAAAATCAAATTGAAAATAGAAACGATTGAATTGAATGCATTTCCTATAATGAGAGGATGGCAGGATGGATACATTTTCTGACCACAAGAAGAATCATATTTATTAATCATTAAAGGAACTTCACAGAAAACCCGTAAAACCCTGTCTACTTCATAAAACCCGTAACTTATTATAAATCTCATTACTTTTTCAATAATAAAGAAAGCATACATCGTAGGATGCATAATCTACGATTCAATAAAACAGCATACATGAGAAGACTTTAGCCCTTCCATAAAATTTACCGGGCTAAAGACTGAACAAATTGGTAACGCCTTAATCGGAATTACCCCCTTCATACACCCCCACCGATAGTATGCGTGAAACTTCCGATGGTTGTTACATATCTGAACTGAAATCTGGGTTGAACAAAAAACAGTCGCGGAAGTTAAATGAGAATAGTGAATACTTCACGATTTACTTCCATGACTCCCTCCATCCACCCTTTTCCATAATGAAATTTAAAACTCCCGATGTGATATGTTCAAAAACTAGACCGAATTCCTATTAAACAAAACATAAATCACGGAAATCAGTCGATAATTGTAGAATGGGCTTGAATAAATCGGTAACTACCCCCTCCCAATCCAAAATTCATAAATGTTTTGCGAAACTAGACTAAAATTAGAATCAAATCACGAAAATGGTATATAATTGTAACCTGGGATTGTCAACAAAATGAGTGACGATGATGGTGGCGGTGGTGATGATGATTTTGATTGGAGAGGGTAGTACTGATAAATCATGACAATTTAACAATTCTTATGCGTTTTTAGTTATAGGCCTAGATATAGGAGGTTCGACATTTATCCTATATACCTACTATGCAATAAAATTTTTGAAGAAATAACGTTTTAAATCAAACAACTGCGTTGTGATGTTTTCTATTCATTACGAATCAACCAAATGTATCACCGTTTTTTAGCTAACATATGACGCAAATTAGTAAGCAGTTCAACATACAAGTTTTCGATATAATTCTAGCAAATCATGAGATATTTTAATATAGGTACCTATCTGTCGTACAAATAATGAATGTTCGAACCTACGAAATGGGCACATAGGCCATCAAAAGCTCAACGAATATTAACACGCTTAGAGAAACCGGTTTTCACGTAAACCCGCCACTTTGCAAACCAAACACTTTATTTAGCACATCCTCCACCAAGAAACTCTCTACTCAGTAAGCGCGAATAAACGTTCGTCTTCGGATGAGTGACATCTTTCTTACTGTGTTTTCCTTGTTTGATCCCGGTGAACTTTCATACCTACAATATTAAAGCACACCGGTCGTGGGAAAAATAATCTTTCAGTTGCGAATTATTACAAGCATTCATCAATTCGCCATATGTAAACCAATTAGCAGATCGATGATAGTAGCGATTTATTCCGAATGCCTAATAGACACCTGCCCAATATAGATATAAACCAATCGAAATTTTATACAGCAGTTATTCATGTTCAAGTAGGTCCTAGCTGCCTTTCAGCTAAAACGACAGATCATTCTCTATTTCTAGAGGAGTGATAACATAATGAGCTCTACTACCATCTACAGACCGATGAATTATTATTTTTATGATCATATAGTCTTTATAGTATTGAGCCCCTTAATAATCGTCACAAATTTGGCTGTCCTTATATCATCAAAACTTCTACTTTGCTGTATGCGAAAAAAGCCTGTGATCTCTATTGTCGATTCTGGTAGAGCTACATCGTTGGTATTGCTTGGGAATTTGGCATTGGCAGACATCGCTTTGGCAATCCTACTCCCTCTCAGGCACATATTTCCGCAAGTTCACCAACAAAATGTAGGTTGCGTATTGGAAAAAGGTAAGTACCTTCATACTTCCAGAAACAGACACATAAAAAGTTGGTTCAACATTGTAATCTGATTTTTGATGCTGCACGTGATGTCAATTCCTCATTAGATACATACCTACTTAACACTAGGAGTAGGTGAGCGGTTCATAGAATGGCAATATGTTATTGTAAATCCCATGTCAAAATTCTTGCCATAAATTTCCATTTACATCATTTCCATTTTCATTTACATTCTTGCCATATTGTTCCTCTAATATTCGAGTTAGTCCGACGTAGTCGAGTGAGTTGTGGTACGCACCTTGAACGAGGGGATTATCACAAGTGGCAGTTGTAATATCATTTTTTTCTTTGCAATTTAAATATTGTCCTCAGAATGAACGAAAAGGAAAGAAAACAATTTTTTCTTAGTTCCTATTGTTTAGATAACGTTTTCACTCATGTTGTTTCTCGTGTAATTCGTTTGTTTTCAATGTGACTCAAGCAATTTAAAGAAGGTACCTGTTTTAGAAGATAAACTAAGATAGATCAGATTACCAAAGACGAGCTACAGGTGTTATTACACCTGTAGCTCGTCTTTGGTAATCGCTATTGCACCATTGACCATTCACATCATGATAGGAAAAAATATTTTCCAAATGATATTACAGCGGAAATGCTATAGAACAAAAGATTGCAAGAGTTTGGATACAAGTTAGATGGGATTAATCTCCCACATACTTCTCATACAGGAAAAGGAGGGAGTAATGTAGAAAAAATAATGATTCTGAATAAATTCAGGGTTTCTTTGTACTTCGGATCAAAGGATCAGATGTAAAACTGAACCGAATAAAAATAGAAATCAGCTATTCAAGGCAACGCACCATAAACTAAGTGTTACTTCAAGAAAGGAATAAATTTCGACTAAAAATGTAGGTTATAAATCACGATACTAAGAAATTACTATGAATAATAGGTACATGTGACACTGACATTACATAAGTAGGTACCTACTTAAAATAATTTTTTTGGCCCTACACAACTTATAAAAAAGAATTCTTTCTTTCAGAACAGTTAAGGCTCATATTGTCAACTACGACTGTTAATAAAAATAGTCTGTTGATCATAATAAAATTAACATTTTTTTCCAGGGGCAACAGTAGCATGCACTCTCACATCAATGTGCTGTATCGTACTCATTGCTGTCGACAGATACTTCTTTATAGTTCACAGCATACGATATGACCACTATATGACAGAGACGAGAGCTCGATCGCTCATCAACGTCTCATGGTTTCTAGGGATTCTTTTTGGATTTGTCCCTGTAATGGTAAAATCCATCTACAAGACTGAGGAAGGCAACCATTGCAGGTAAATATCTATGATATGATTGTGATAATATTACAATTTGGCACGTGAAGGTTTATATCGATAACAAAGCAGGTAAAAAAATGCGTCTCGTATAACATGTAATCATGTGTATTAAAGAGTATTTATGTATATTGATAATGTATATTACTGTATATTAGTTATATACCTAGTAGTAGTGTATTAGTTATAACCTGTAACGGTAGTATGGTCTTCCCTTCTTTGCACTCTACTACTTGCCAAGGAACAGAATTTTTTACAGAAGGAGGTTGACATCAATATACTTTCATCCAATTATAAGCACTAAATATATTGGATATTACCACATTTTTGGCTTTCAGCTTTGTTGCTTGCTTTGAAATAGGTAATGTGAAACTGAAGTGGAATGAAACAATGATGATGCACGTCCGTTCGATCTTGTACATAGTTTTTACCAATATTTGTCATGGTCCATATAAACTAAATTAACATACCTCTAACCGCCAAGAAAAAACTAAAAATCACTAAACTTGTAGATCAAAAAAGAACCAGAAATTTGTTAATATTTTACTATTTACTATCATGTCACAATGTGAAATGTTTGGCAACCCGAGTCTCGGACTTCTCCGTTTGGCGGGAGGAATCCTCCTGTAAGTATATGCGTTTAAAAAATTACGGTTCACTTAAAAATCAATGCGTTCACCTAAAAATTTGCATGAACAGGGACGTCCTTATTCCGGGTTTGCATAGAAATGAATCTAGATTATCCTCGCTTTGTTTGCAGATTCGCTGACTTCAACTGGATGTGTCGAAATTAATCAGTAGCTATACTTAATCTAAAAATGGAAATAATTTTTTTTAAATCCCTCCTCAAAAATATCACGAAAATCGGTTGAGATTTGGATCGTTAATACTGGTGTCCAGTATTAGTACTAGGTAGTTCATGTATTCGTTTAGTAGTAATAGTAGGTATCACTTTTTGTGCACTCAAGAATTTGAGTGTTGGGTAATTTAGTTATTTTTCTATGAAACTTCATGTAGATTCCGAATCTACAATAAAAAGCTGCAATTGACTTCGGAAGGTTAGAGCAAGTATCACTCGAATCAACCAACTCAATCTAATAACCGTTATATCCAAATACCGTTGTTTTTAAATTAAGCGCATTCGTTTTTTACATTTTAGTTTGTTTTATAAATAGATTGTGAGCTTCAATTATTTTTTTGGTAAGAGATGAGTGGAACTATTCAATGATCTAAAAGTAATCTACCAACACATTTCCTCCCCTATTTCGGAACGGTGTAATACCTCCACCTAACTCAATATTCCTCATTTTTATAAACGACATGAATATATGAGGTTAAATTACTGCTAACTGGAACGACAGCTCGGGTAGATAAACTGGTGGGAAAAACGTTTCAACATCGGGTGTGGGAAACAGAACTGTCCACAAGCGGTTACATTAGAGGTTCCCGTTGTTGGACATTTAAGACCACTAACACATTAGCGAACCAGTCTTTCAAACTAGACTGGAACTGACGTTTGGATGTCTTTGGTTCTATTAGTTTCGAAAATAGTTTCTACTAGGTCCATATTAATAGAACCAAAATATTGGAAAAGAGATTATAAGATCAACGTTTTTTATGATATTGCACTCTTTAAAAGGCTGTAAAAATAGTCTAAATAAAAACAAAAGAAAACACAGTAATTCATCAAAAATGGTTTATTATTTCTGAATTAGCGAATAATTTATATTCAAGCATATAGGGTAGAGGGGGGAGGGAGGCAGACTCGAGAATCCATCCTGTTGTAGGTAGGTACTGTATGTTGCAAGATTTTAAAGTTCCGCCTCAGGATGAAATGAAAAGGGGCGTTAAATTTGAAAAATGACGAATGCTTTTGATTCTCAATTTAGAGTTAGTTGTTGTCCATTTACGTACCTAGTTATTTTTTCAATGTACTTTCTTTCTTCTCCATTTGGTCTACGAAGCTGCTTTTTCAAAAAAATTGCATTTTTAGTGGAGGAGAGGGTCGCAGTCCGGTCTGGATGCAGTTGATGTCCGCCTTACTTCGTTTTATTTCTGTTGGGTGTAGAAATGTTTCCGTTGTGCATTTCTTTACCTGATTGCCGTATTATCAAAAATTCAAGGAATGGTGAGAGGTGGGGGTAGGCAGAGGGATACAATGAGATGGATCCTTCAAAAAGTAATGAGAAAAAAATGAAGGTATTCATGTGCGCCAGGCTTTAATTTTATGTGGTCGTTGCTTCTCTGTATAACTTCGGTAGGTAGGTACCTATCGTTTTCATTTTATGGAGGTGAATTAATTAAGTTTCTCGAAAGGTAAGTCCCAGTCATGCACGGATTACTTTATGACATGTTTAAGGTGAAAACCGGATATAACGCTTACGGTTACCTACGTTCCCACCGACTCAGTCGTTTTTAGATAGCCTCCTGGAAGTAGATAACGTTGACTGTATAATACAACAAGCTATCTACGCTCCAGGAAGAATGTTGAAAAATTCAATTAACCACTAAATTGTGATTCCGAACCTCCTAGCGTCGGTAGTTTTAATTCGATCGCAAGCAAACTTAGGAAGGTACCTTCCGATTCTTTAGGAAATCAAGAAGGGATTTAAAAATTACGCCCTTATGTACATAATCATATTACGTTTTGCTCTTAATTTTTCTTTGAACCATACCAATCGGCTGAGAACTGAATGTTCGTCAATTACACCGTGTTGCCAATAGAAAGAACTACAATAATAAAACAGTGATAATAATTAAGCGTAATGAGGCTTGTCACTATAAATAAATAAAAGAAACTTGTCATCTATCTAAGACTTGCATAATAGTAGGTATGCTTGAATAATTTAGAAAAGCGAGCAAACATAATTATGCTAATGATTTTAACGAGATTTAGGTACTTACCCCAAACTTGGATAATTTATACTCATCCACCTAATAGGCACATCAGTATTACCACAATAACTAGGTACAACAATGTCAAATGACTCCATTAACTATGCAAAACGGACAGACAAATGATTAGCTACGTAAGTACCTACGCCATATTCTAAAATTAATGTATTTATTTCGCTGCTTACTCAGATTCGTGACTCCAGAAAACGTGGACATCATGCTTATAGCTGGAGTGTTTGCACTTCCTCTCCTTGTCGCTACGTTCGCCCTCTACATGTCCATTTACTTGAAAGCCCGGACAGTTTCCAAAGCGATGTGGCCCGGTGTCCAGAAATCCGGGGCCCAGAAGCTTAAAACTCGCTCTGTCATCATCGTTTTTCTGTCATCTTCGTGTTTTCTTCTCACGTGGGGTCCTTATCTAGTCTCACTAATGATATATGGTTCTTTCTGCGGATGGAACGAAACAAGGTTAGTGGTTCTTCCATTTATTGAATGACTATTTATATGTCTGCATAACTACCTTTCAATGTATTGAAATGAAGAAAGTTCACTCAGCAAAGTAACCAGGTGGTATAGGACATGCGCAAGCGACAGCTGGGCGAAACGGAAGAGACCATTATAGGCCAAACATTTAAGGAAAAAAGTGGGTTCAGAGAAAAATTTTGCTACAGTTTTGATTTTCTCACCCTCCATGTTTTTTTAGTCAATGAATACGAATTTGAAGTTTGTGGACAAAATGTCGCCGGGGACATTGTTTTTACGGAACTTTACGTCCAAATTTTAGAACTTTCTCAATTTTCGGCCTATATCTTTAACCTTCTGTAGATAATAGTCCCACTAAGGTATTTTGCGACAGTACTGGTGCCATACCTGGCTAAAAATTGCGTGACAAGAAAGATCCAAACATATTGACATTCGTCACCATATTTTAAAAAAATATTATGGTTGAATATATGTCTTCAGAAAGGATAATATCAGACATGCTTACATGCTGCATTTAGCAGAGAAAAGTTCGAAAGAATTTGATTTAAAGTGATAATATGGATTTAAAAGTTTAATGCTCGATGTAATGTTTTGTAATTTTAAGACTGTTTTTATATATGTATCCGAATGGTTGTGTCAGGTGGGCCAAACGAAGTCAACCTTTGGTATTGATACAAGGAATGTTTTCATTTTGAAATTGCTTAAATGTTTATTCATGGGGGGGTGTTGTTCGGTCGAATAAACATCTATGAGAAGAAGAATAAGTTCCCCTCCCTCCCCTCCAGTCCTATACTTGATGTCCAGTTCGTTTGTCAGTTATCCATGGAAGAAGAGAATTGATTGATTTTTCTCTTCTTCCATGTCAGTTATCTAGTTTGTCTGTGTACCCGTACCGCCATTTTAAATACATTTTAGATAGTTTTTCCACGAGTTGTACCCTTTTGTCAATTAAAACCCATCACTTCCATGGAATCGAATAACCTCCTGAGGATAATTTCCACCTTCTTTGGATTTAGCGTTACAACTAGATCCGTAAAGGACTTGAGGTTACTTTAAGGTCCAGTAAACCTTTGAGTTACCGTACAACGTATTGGGACTGACGGATCTACTAGGAACTCTCTAATCATGAATTCCAGTAGGTAATCACTTCCCTTTTCTTGGTGATTCCCCTACAACCATGAAAATGTGACAAGTCGTGGACAAGATTAGGAATATTATTTGGTGCTTACGCTTAGATGGAGGCAATTGGCACTAGATAGAGACAAGTGGAAGGCAATTGTGAGGGCCAAAATCCTTACATTCCTGTAACGGGAGTTTCCTGCTTGACTCCCGGAGGGGCGCCTTTTGACCCAGTTGACTCCTGAAGGAAAAAAAAACTGAAAATCCCTTTTGACTCCCCAGAAGGGGGGGTCTACACGTCACACCACTTCACATGCTCTATTAATACCCAACCCAGTCAGTCTGTTAATACCCCAGATAGTTCCCCTATCAAATTTCTGATTCCTAGTGTGAAAAGGAGAATCATGGTGATAGCAATAGTTTGTTTGTTGGTATTGCATTATTTTTGTGACTCATTTTCCTGACATTTTTTGCAAGTTAGATCTCAGTAATAACTCTATTCCACGCTTTAAAAAAAAATCGTTTCAATATACTGTGGCAATAATTTGTTTCATTTCCACGAAAGACCTTTGTAACGTTTTCGGGAAGTTTGGTCATGGCTAAAGCATGTTCCATGCTGAAAAAACAAGATGCTGAGATGCAAGACATGCTAAGATCCATTCAACGGAATGACTAATAAGTGTATCGTCTTGTAGAATGCTGGGCCTGCAATAAACATTAAAATTTTGAATGTAATTGGAGAGGGACTCACCTGAGCCTCCCCTTGATAATTGACTGATGAACCCTAGACGGTAGATTCTCTTGAATTTAATTACTACCTTTCGTTACTACCTTTTGTACCTACCTACCTAATAACTTTATGTAAGTAACAAACCCATTTCTTATGGGTTGCCATTATTTCAAACCGCACATCGATATTTTTCAGATGAATAAAATACGAATGTTTACTTTTCAGTGACCGCCAAGAAGTTTGTACAACGTTGGAAGAGCTGATGGCGTCTCCTCTCCCGATGCTAGGGTTTTTGAACTCCTTCATCAATCCCATAATCTTCGCATGGTGGCACCGCCCGTTCACCCGAGCTCTGTATGAAATATTCTGCCCCGTTCGTTCGAGAAAACAGAATCATACCAAGTCTGTGGAGGTTTCAACTATCACGACTAACTCCTAGAACGCGAGGGAGTGTCTATTGTAAACATTTCTTTGTTTTTTTTTTTTTTTTTTCTTTACTGTTTTTAAATTAAAATTTAACTACAGGATTTACCGACTCATTGATTCTCAATGTTTTCAAGCGAACCAAACAGCATAAGGTAAATGCACCAATTGATGGTACCTTGAGGACCACTTTTGACTTCAAAATTCAGTGTAAAACTGAATAAGGGCTCAAATCTCCGAATTTTAGTTTTGCATAAAAGCTATGCTTATCCTGAATCCAAATGAATATCGTTTTTAAAAATTAGGGTAAGGGGGAATGGCGTATACCTAATGTAGTGGATTTATATAGGTTTGACTTGGCGTAGGTAGGCCAAGTCAGACATTTATATCCCGGTTATGCGGGTTAGTCTCCAGGCCACCCCCGCGAGGAATGCGGGAGGAACCGCCAAGGTCAACTGGTTTCGCGGACTGAAAGGGGGGATAGTCCGTGTCGCAGCCGCGTGGAGCGCTAGGCTCGCGCCGTAAGTGCTGGGTTCGATCAGTTTGATACTGAGCCGTTTTGTAATATTCCGGCCTTAGATTTATATCTGAAAGGGGAATATGTTGAGCTTGGTTGAGGTACTGAAAAGTATCCTTCGCTTTTTGTGCATTTGGAGTGTATTTGACACTCGGATCGGCCGAGTAAGCCTGCGTCGAATATCGTGGGTATTCGGACAGCTTGGTCGAATCGTAATGATCGGCTTCAGAGCGAGTCTGAAAAGTTTCCTCGATCTTTTGTATAGGCGAGGCTTGTTCGAAAGTTTCTCGAACGAATACGTCGGGCGAGAAGGCGATTCGGATGTGAGGGCCGTGCCTTGCGCTGTCGCTGGGTTCAGCGGGCTCGCCGTGTGGCCGGTAGGGCGCACTGCGTGGGCTACTCGGCCCAGCTTCGCCGTCGCCCTCCTCCCCTTGCAAGGGGAAGTAGGAAGGCCGGCGTTCCATCGAATTGATTGAGTTTTAGCTCGTTTCGATGCCTCTATGTGTGAAAAATAGAGGGTTTTGGAGGTGGACTCGCTTGCCAGAGCGTCTTTCCAATGCTCAGATGGCAGGGTCCTACCTCGTAGCTTTGAAAAAAGCTTCCTTAGACGGTAAATTAGAGCGGAGGAGCTGAGTAATTTACCGGCGTGCCCACAGCGGTCAATTACGAGCTTAAGGCTATGTAATCCGGGCGACACGGCTCGGAACGTCCCTCGGGCGTGCGAGCTAAAGAGAATATCGATAGCTGCACCGGGTGGCGTCCTAACAGATGAACTACGTTGGGCAATGAGCAGGATGAATAATCACTGGACTCGTAGATGCCAATGCGAGATCTGCGTGGAGAGAAGGACTGGCTTGTAGAAAGCAGTAAAAAATCGTTCTTGAGATGACTTCGTGTAGCAGAAGGTTCGTCAGCTTGGTGCGTGTAGAAATCTTCGTACTTCAGAGTGTGTCGTCGTCGAGAGCGGAGAGTGGAATGAAATGCCAGGCTCTGAACGAGGTATTTATAACAAAAAGTGGTGTCCACTTTATGGTTAGTATGCAAATTAGTTTCGTCAACTAATTTGGTACGATCAAACTAGCTTCGGATTGGCTCGCTCAATTTCGTAAATTCGACTGTGCAATCTCATTGGTTCGCACAGTGTTTTCCCAGTATCTGTGCATATGATAGCTGAGTTGGTCTTCCGAGGTGGTTTCCCTGCGTCCGTTGCTTTGACGGGGTCCCCGGGGGTGGCTGAACGACCTTGAGTTTTCCTGTTTGAGGTTTCTCATTCAAGGCGACTTGTTTCGAGATTTTTGTCGCATCTCTCTCGCCCAGTAAATGTTTGGGGAGGTCGCCTTGCGTGTTCTCATTCAAGGTGACTTGTTTCGAGATGTTTGTCGCATCTCTCTCGCCCAGTAAATGTTTGGGGAGGTCGCCTTGCGTGTTATTCTTTAATATTTCACTTTTGGGAGAGAATTTAGTATTTTCTCTCTGGTGAAATATTTTGTTTGACGGAGTTGTAACTCGACGTCTTATAAATATTTTTGTGGTGTGCCTACCTCTTTTTGGTAGCCCTGAAAAGGGCTGTTGAAAAGAGGTGGTGGATTTCACCACAGGGGCCCTCCCAAGACGTCGTGTTAATAACGACGACGCCGGTTGGGGTGATTCGAGCGCCGTTACCCACCTCTCGTCGAATTTGGTAGAGGGGACGTGCCTTCTGGCAGATTTTCGGGGAGTTTTCTCCTTACTTTCTGTCTGATTTTGTGACACAGATTGTCCTTGTGAAACAGCTTCTTCCGAGTGTAGAGTATAAGCTGGTTTGATTTGCTGTTTGGGAACTTTTTTAGTATGTTCGCCAATTTGCACTGTAACCGAAAACTTATCTCTTTTAACCACTTTGAATGGTCCCGTGTAAGGACATTGCAGAGAGGTGAGCTGTGTGGGCACTCTGATATAGACATGAGTACATGTATCCAAATTTTTGGGCATGTTTACGGCATATTTCGTATTATTATGTTTAATATGCGTAGGCCGGAAGAAAAGAGGTTCCGAAAGGTTCGTAGAAGTTACGAAAATGTCTCCTGGGAGTGGTACATCAATCCCGTAAACTTTTTGGAACGGCGTAGTTTCGGTCGCCGGGTCTACTGCCGTACGCATGGCGAGTAGAACTTTGGGAAGTGCGTCGAGCCAATTTTCGTTTTGAGCTTTGAGAGCCTCTTTCAAAGATCTATTTCTGCGTTCTACCATACCGTTTGTTGATGGTTTGTATGGTAACGTGTGAGTATGTTTTACTCCGAGACGTACCATAATGGAATTGAACAGATCTGATTCAAATTGGGTGCCCTGATCACTTGTGATGTATTTAGGTACGCCCTTTGAAGCCACCCAAATATTGATAAAGGCATTTGTGATTGTGGTTGTTTCGATGTTGTTAAGAGGGACTGCCTCTAGCCAACCCGTTGCTCTATCAACCATCATCAAAATGTAACGTTTCCCTCCTTTTGCTAAAGGTAAGGGTCCGGTAATATCCACGTGTACGTGTGAAAATTTGTTTGCCGTTTCAAATTCGGAGTAAGGGAGCTTCACGGAGCGCGTGATTTTTGCTCGTTGGCAAGTTTCGCACGCTCGGACCCAGTTTGAGACATCTGCACGTAGTCCGTGCCAAAAATATCGTTGTTTAACTTTATACACTGTAGAGTGTATACCTGGGTGTCCCAAATTGTGAATTTGGCTTATTATTTCTTCCCTTATTTCGTTTGGAATATAAGGTCTAGGGTGTCCTAGGTCTAGGTTACACCAAATTTCTCCTTGAGAGAATTCAACTCGTGAGAGTTTCAATTTGTCCTCCGCGGTAGGGGGAGAGCGATTTTGTGAATTTGAAATGTGCAGTAGAAGATTGCATTCTATTGCAGCCGTAATTTTCGAAATTTCAGCTATGGGTGGACCCTCGTTCGTCTGTGTTGAAATCGATTTCGTTTGAATTTCAACCGGATCGAAGGGTCTGGAGAGTGCGTCGGCGACGACGTTACTCTCTCCGGAAATATGACGAATGTCACTCGTCATTTGAGAGATGTATGTTAGCCATCTTAATCTCATTTTAGAAAAATGAGCATTCTTTTTAAGCATCGTGCCTAGCAGAGGCTTGTGATCCGAACAAATATGGAAGGATCTGCCGTCCAAGTCGTTGTGCCAGTGAATGCACGCTTGGTAAACGGCGAACATTTCCTTGTCGAACGATGCTTTGTTCTTCCATTGTTCTGGAATCTCTTTACTGAAAAATCCCAATGGTTGGTACGATTTCGAGCCATGTTTGTCTGTAATTTCTTGTTCTAGTGCCGCTCCGATGTGTGTGTCGGACGCGTCACAGACTAATCTCCACTCCGCCGTAGGGTGTGGGTGAGCAATGTTATGCAATGTTGCTTTGATCATTGCTTGCTTTAAGCTGTTAAAAGCTTTTTCTCTCTCTGATGTCCATTCGATAGGTGTTCTGTCATTTTTTTTGTTTGACTGAATGGAGTCATACAGAGGTTGTGCCGTGTGAGCGAATTTGCTCGAGCATGCTCGGTAGAAACCACACATACCTAGGAATCTGCGTAGACTTCGTACGTCTACTGGCCTAGGAAATTGTTCTATGGCTTCTATTTTGTCTCGTTTAGGAATTATTCCTTCCTTCGAGATAGTGAAACCTAGGAAATCGACGGTAGGTTTCGAAAAAATGCATTTATCAAAACCTACTCGAAGTCCGTGTTCCCCTAGTTTGTCAAAAATTTGTCTGAGGTGGTTCATGTGTTCGTTATAATTCTTCGAAGCCACCAGGATGTCATCTAGATATACAAATGCGAAATCAAATTTTCGCATGATGCTGTCCATGTATCTTTGCCATGTTTGAGCCGCTCCGGCCAAACCCATGCTCATTTTCTTAAACTCATAAAGACCGAAAGGTGTAATAATCGCAGTTTTATGAGCGTCATCTGGGTGCATCGGAATATGATAATACGCTGATTTTAAATCTATTGTTGAATAGATTTGCGTATCATGTAAATTCGCTTGGAAAGAGCGAATGTGAGGAGGAGGGTAAGCGTCTTTCTTCGTTTTCGCGTTCAGGAAACGGTAGTCGCCGGTGATTCTCCATGACCCGTCTTTTTTTGGCACACAGTGTAACGGGGATGCCCATTCGGAATCTGATGGTGCAATTATGCCTTCTGAAAG
Source organism: Adelphocoris suturalis (assembly GCA_030762985.1). Lineage (NCBI taxonomy): Eukaryota > Metazoa > Arthropoda > Insecta > Hemiptera > Miridae > Adelphocoris > Adelphocoris suturalis. The sequence goes on from CM061042.1 coordinate 101,577,506, forward strand.
CATTTTTGGGCCCATTTTTCTCCTGCCATGGGTCTTGCTCGGAAGTGTACTGGAGTTCCTTCCGTGGTTATACGGTGGTAAACCCCGTTGTTCTTCCATTTACCATGAATTTTGCTCATTTTATCATTGTATTTGTTAATGATAGAGCGAATGTTTTCGTCCTCCGTGATTTGCACGTCCTCTGGTTGAGGTATAATGTCACGGTGAGGGATAGTAGCTGCAATTTGTTCGTCAGTGAACTTTTTGTTCATGACTGCAGCTATTTTTTGATCGGCATAGCACTTCATTTTATCGTTATAAATGTACTTGTGTTTGACCCGTATTCCGATATCCCAAGATTCGAGGAATGGGATACCTAGGATCGCTAGATCAACTTTCGTGATCATAAACTCGGTGGTCATGTCCCCGAGGCCGATGTTAATTGTTGTGTCAGCTCGCCCTAGTGTATCCATAGGGGCTCCGTTAGCTGCTGTGAGCTTAACGTTGGACTTGAGAATTTTCAAGCCCAATTTTTTTGTGACATTGTGGGGCAGAATGTTCACTTCTGCTCCCGTGTCAATGAGAAATTCAGTGCCATTTATTTTGCACTTGAAAAAGAGCCTTTTATACTCAGTAGACTGCCGGCGTATTGGCTCAGATACACTGGCAGTTATTCGTTTTCCGAACTCTCTGTGTCGGAGGTTGGAACGGTACTCGATCGCTGAGTATTGTCGGTAGAAACCCGGGTTTTAGGCTGGCTTATAGTCGCAGCCTTTCTGTTAGTTTTGGAAGCAGTGTTCGTCTTCCAAGTGCAGTGTTCTGGGTCTGCACATTTGCGAGTTTCGTTACCGAAACGTGCGTGGTTCCGACAGACATAGGCCGTCGGTTTGTGAGGCATACTCTCCACTGGTTGAGGTTTGGACTCAGCTTGTTTCGAGAGGACCTTTTTGAAACCAGTATTTATGGGTTTCGGAGTAGATTCTACTCCTCGTATGTTCAGAGAAGTATTCTCTGTTCTTTACGCGTGTAGCGTATCAGCTAGGTCGAGCCGGGAGGTCGTGGTAGGCTGAGCTGCGACCATACCTCGTGCTTCGATGGGAAGAGTCTCGATCCACTTTTGAGTGATTAGAGCTTCCGAAAAGTACCCAACAGCTTTCGAGTACATCTCGTGGTACTTGGTGCTGGGTTTTTTGGCGAGAGATGTGGGGTCCTCGAGTGCGAGGAGCCTGTCCTGTAAGGACAACCCATATTCTCGTTGGAGGCGCTGTTTGGCCTCTTCGTAGGGTGCGTGGGGTGCCGTGAGGTAAGCTGAGTCGATAGCTTCCCTCATTTCTTCTGGTACCCACTTGTATATAGCTGAGAAACATTCGTTTTGAGTTCTCAGGTGTTTTCGTACGCAGTATTGATCGAACTCGGCGAGTGCACGATCAATATTCTTCTTTTGGAAGACTGGTTTTTGATAATCTCCCATCTCCTCTAAAAGTGCTTGAAAACCACCTTGTGTAGAGGGATGTTGCGTGAGATGTGGGGCGTAGAGGCCCGGCGGGGGTCGCACGCCCGCAGTGGTTCCCTGAAATCCACTAGCTTCATAAGAGGGAACGAAATGCTCCGTGTTGAGCCTGTTCAAAGGCGGGGTCACCATTTGTAGTGGATTTATATAGGTTTGACTTGGCGTAGGTAGGCCAAGTCGGACATTTATATCCCGGTTATGCGGGTTAGTCTCCAGGCCACCCCCGCGAGGAATGCGGGAGGAACCGCCAAGGTCAACTGGTTTCGCGGACTGAAAGGGGGGATAGTCCGTGTCGCAGCCCCGTGGAGCGCTAGGCTCGCGCCGTAAGTGCTGGGTTCGATCAGTTTGATACTGAGCCGTTTTGTAATATTCCGGCCTTAGATTTATATCTGAAAGGGGAATATGTTGAGCTTGGTTGAGGTACTGAAAAGTATCCTTCGCTTTTTGTGCATTTGGAGTGTATTTGACACTCGGATCGGCCGAGTAAGCCTGCGTCGAATATCGTGGGTATTCGGACAGCTTGGTCGAATCGTAATGATCGGCTTCAGAGCGAGTCTGAAAAGTTTCCTCGATCTTTTGTATAGGCGAGGCTTGTTCGAAAGTTTCTCGAACGAATACGTCGGGCGAGAAGGCGATTCGGACGTGAGGGCCGTGCCTTGCGCTGTCGCTGGGTTCAGCGGGCTCGCCGTGTGGCCGGTAGGGCGCACTGCGTGGGCTACTCGGCCCAGCTTCGCCGTCGCCCTCCTCCCCTTGCAAGGGGAAGTAGGAAGGCCGGCGTTCCATCGAATTGATCGAGTTTTAGCTCGTTTCGATGCCTCTATGTGTGAAAAATAGAGGGTTTTGGAGGTGGACTCGCTTGCCAGAGCGTCTTTCCAATGCTCAGATGGCAGGGTCCTACCTCGTAGCTTTGAAAAAAGCTTCCTTAGACGGTAAATTAGAGCGGAGGAGCTGAGTAATTTACCGGCGTGCCCACAGCGGTCGATTACGAGCTTAAGGCTATGTAATCCGGGCGACACGGCTCGGAACGTCCCTCGGGCGTGCGAGCTAAAGAGAATATCGATAGCTGCACCGGGTGGCGTCCTAACAGATGAACTACGTTGGGCAATGAGCAGGATGAATAATCACTGGACTCGTAGATGCCAATGCGAGATCTGCGTGGAGAGAAGGACTGGCTTGTAGAAAGCAGTAAAAAATCGTTCTTGAGATGACTTCGTGTAGCAGAAGGTTCGTCAGCTTGGTGCGTGTAGAAATCTTCGTACTTCAGAGTGTGTCGTCGTCGAGAGCGGAGAGTGGAATGAAATGCCAGGCTCTGAACGAGGTATTTATAACAAAAAGTGGTGTCCACTTTATGGTTAGTATGCAAATTAGTTTCGTCAACTAATTTGGTACGATCAAACTAGCTTCGGATTGGCTCGCTCAATTTCGTAAATTCGACTGTGCAATCTCATTGGTTCGCACAGTGTTTTCCCAGTATCTGTGCATATGATAGCTGAGTTGGTCTTCCGAGGTGGTTTCCCTGCGTCCGTTGCTTTGACGGGGTCCCCGGGGGTGGCTGAACGACCTTGAGTTTTCCTGTTTGAGGTTTCTCATTCAAGGCGACTTGTTTCGAGATTTTTGTCGCATCTCTCTCGCCCAGTAAATGTTTGGGGAGGTCGCCTTGCGTGTTCTCATTCAAGGTGACTTGTTTCGAGATGTTTGTCGCATCTCTCTCGCCCAGTAAATGTTTGGGGAGGTCGCCTTGCGTGTTATTCTTTAATATTTCACTTTTGGGAGAGAATTTAGTATTTTCTCTCTGGTGAAATATTTTGTTTGACGGAGTTGTAACTCGACGTCTTATAAATATTTTTGTGGTGTGCCTACCTCTTTTTGGTAGCCCTGAAAAGGGCTGTTGAAAAGAGGTGGTGGATTTCACCACACCTAACTTTGATGACGCACAGGGCAATGACTAGTTAGTGTTTGAAAAAATTATTCGACCTGACGATAGAAAAATTAGCCTAGTTTTTATTGCTTTGTCTATTATTGACCCAACTATTGCTCTTGAGGTGTCATAACTAAAAAACCAATAAAAGTTCTTTTTACGGTATTCCCCCTAAAGTCGGGTAATACCTACCATACATGTATGGGGGTAATAACGTATGTTTCGTTTAAAAAAATTATTTAATTTTATGTGATGTTCAGAAAGATTTTGAAGGTAATTGTAATTGAAACAAATACATTGATAAAATATTTAACATTTTACAATTCGCAAATCTAATTTGCATACATGGAGCCTAACTAGTCTTTTTAGGAACATGATACAGTTGAAAAAACTCCCTTGAAACTGGTAACTTTAAAAGTAACGGTTATATTGCCCATATCAGAGCCAAGTGTGGCATATGTCGCACAGCCCATGGAACACATCATGTGACAAGAGTGACCGCACTTCCTGCACTTTTATAGTGGACCACCGTCTTCGTGCTCTTGATACATGAAGCGTAATTCAGACACATCTCCAGCGTCATCAAAATCATTGTCGTTGAAAAGATCTCCTTCCAAAATGTCTCCCCAGCCACTCTCGCTGCTCTTCTGCCTCTTGCTTGTTTTTCCTGGAAACGACTTTCTCCTTCTGAGCCCCAGCATTATCTTCTTTTTTTATTCTCGCCTCTCTTTTTCACCACCCTCTGCTTCTTCTGATTAGGAAATTCAACAGCTCTGCTTGTGGAAGGTTCGCAGTCCATACTAAGTGATCGCTTTGTAGGCTTTTTGCTTGCTGTTTTGGATTCTTTTCCAAGTTTCTTGTTTTGTTTCTCGAGAAGGGCCTCTTTTCTGGGAGTAGCAGTGAGAATTTCAGATTAAATAGTTTAGTTCGAGCACTCCCTATCTTCCAAAGTGGTCCCGGGGAGGGCAACAATTCAGCAATGCTCACGCTTGCTGAGGAGGGGCTGTCCCCCTTGGGACTGCCTTTATCGGAAACATCACAGGTTACAACAGGTGATACAGGATAATTCGTCGGAGCATGAGCAGCCAAAAGTTCGTCGTCCCTAAAAATGTTCCTATTCATCGGAAATATTCCAGTGCTTCGAAAGCCAGATTCAGCCTGACCAATTTTGGCGACTTCGCTATACGCTGCGCTGAATATTCCATCCAGATCATAGGGGGTTATTTGAATGATTTCAGAAGAATCTGTTCCTCGCTGACTTCCCAACTTCATGAAATCGTCAGATTTCCTTTTAAAAGCTTGCTTTAAAGGGCCGCAGAAGCTCACATCAAGTAGCTGGGTCCGATGGGAGGTGTGAGGGGGAAGAGAAACCAAAGTGATCCCATTTTCACGGCATATGGTGTTGGCCTCCAGTGAAGTATGGCTCTCATGGTTGTCCAATATCAATAAAACTTCATTATCTGCGCTGGCGTTAGAGTACTTGATGAAGTGTTCCAACCATACCATAAAAAGCACATCATTTGACCACTCATTATCAGAACAACGATAAATGGCTCCTAGAGGACCGTTTTTCTCAAGCCTGATGCGCTCATGGCACAAACTACAGTTACATTTTTGTCGAGGGCTACTGCTCTTTTTGCCAGCCTTGCTTTGACCTGGTTCCACTCAACCACTTCATTTGCAAGTGGTTGAACCAGAAAAGCTACAGCTTCTCTCAATTGGGAATTGTGCGCACCGAATTGTAATAATATGCTGCGTCATTGCTCAGCGTTAGTACCACTAGGGCCAGCACTTCCCTTTAGGATATGAGCAACCTTTTCGTTGTGGCTGGCTGAAATGTCCACATCCACCAACACAGGAATTGTTTCCCATGTTTGAAACGTTCCTAGACCTGGACGGAACTGGTCAGGATGTTTTTTCTTCAACGTCTCTAATACTGTGCTCCTGTCTGCCAGCAAATCATATGGATTCAGTACCCCTCCTCCTGAACGTTCTGTGAGCCACCTCGTCGCATCTCGTAGTCTGCCTTGCATAACCAAGGATTTGAATACCCGAATTTTGGGGTTTGTATTCTCTTTCCGGTGAGGTCCATTTTGCTTTCTGTCGCATCATTCTGCTTCTTGTAGTAATTCTTCATATTTTCCAGCCGCCCAGAGTTTCATCCGTCTTTGCAAAAAACGTATGATATTCTCCCCCTTATCAACCATTCTTGTTCTTTGCAGTAATGTTGAGCATAGGATGAAAATTCTTTCTGAGTTTCTTGTATCTCTTGTGACTGCTTGGATCTACTCTGTTAATATCGAACTGCCCCTTGTGCCCCTTACGCCATCGAGATGTCCATATTGAGTAATTCTGTCCCTCTGTATTCAGTGAAGGTGCACCGAATCCTTCCCTGAACAGTTCTTGAATAGCTTAAGAAACTCCGTCATCCAGTTCAAGATCCTTGAACGTAACTGGTGGAGGGTGTTCCTAAACGGTTGACCGCAGTTGACCACAGTGTTCTCCAACTCCGATTCACATCAAATTTTACCCAAAGTCAGAAAGGGCGAAACGAACAATCTGTAGAAGTTTCAACCCCCCACCCCTACGAGTAATAAGGGTAAAACTACTTTGACCAGCGTTGACCGTCTTCGACCACGGTGCTCCCCTACTCCGATTCACATCGAATTTTACCCAAAGTCAGAATTGGGCAACACAAACAATCTGACGAAGTTTCAACAACCCACCACCACACCCCTACGAGCAATAGAGGTAAAACTGCTTTGACCAGCATTGACTGCCGTTGACCATGGTGTTCTCCTACTCCGATTCGCTTCAAATTTTCATCAAAGACGGGAAAAGGCAAGACGAACAATCTGCCAATTTTTCAACCCTCCACACCCATTCCCCTACGAACAATAAGCGTTATACTGACCAGATTTGACCACGGTGTTCTCCAACCTCGATTCATTTCTAAATTTAATAAAATACGAAAAATAGCAAAACGAACAATCTGTCAGATTTTTAACCCTCCACCCCACCCCCCTACGAGCAATAAGCGTAAAACTGACCAGGTTTGACCTCCCGTTGACCACGGAGTTCTCCTTCTCCGATTCTCGTCAAATTTTAATCAAAGACAAAAAAGGCAAGACGAACAATCTGTCAAAATTTCAACACTCCATCCCCACCCCCCTACTCTTAGGATTGAGATAAAAATCCCGTTCTTGCGCCAAAAAAAAAAAAAAAAAAAAAATCAAACTGCAATCGAAAGGATGAGTTTGTTGGCCAGCATTTTGTTAAGGCACATTAAATTGGTCACATTTCAAAAGATGAGCTCTCAAAATCACTATAAATGGTTAAATTAGATTTTAAGCAGAATTTTTGTCTAAAGTTATCTATTAACGATGAAGTAGAATATTAAAAAATCAATGTTGTAATTCATGCTGAAAAATGTACTTGAACTTCATTAATTTTCCCTATTATTAATAGACAAAAACCGTAAAAAATTTAGAAATTTAAAGTCTGTTTTAAAATGCCAAATATTATTTAAAACAGGGTTTTTGCCATACAATTAGTAGGTTGTTAGAAATCCCTTTTTACTTATAGTACTGAGATTTCTAAACAATTTAACACAATAAAGTACGATAACGATAGCGAGTCAGGATTTGGCATTTTCCGTCAAGGCTTCGAATGGACCGTCAGCCACCAAGACACTTTGAGCTGAAGAGATCCAGTCCTCATCAAGATCACTAGGACCACCACCCGGGAAGGAGGAGACTGTTGCAGCTGTTCTGAAGAATACTTGAAATACTTCAAGGTTGTATTCGATCAGGCAAGCAGCATAGAACATTTTTCCATCAAAAACCGATTTGGTGAAGAAAATGACATGCAACGTTTTTCCAGCCACCCATTCAATCACACACACACACACACACATATACATATATATATATATATATATATATATATATATATATATATATATATATATATATATATATATATATATATATATAAATTGCTATGCAATTCTTAGGCCGATCCCCAACAATTTTTTTGTAACGTCCGTAACAAAAATCCAGCACCTCCAAGCAGCACATCGTGGGTTCGAATCCCAGCCAGGCTTGAAAATTTTTTTATATGAATTTTTTATGTAAAATGAACGAATAAAAATGTACAAAAGAGAAAAAAACTATTTTATTTTTTGAGCGTTTTCAGGCTAAGAAATGCATAGCAAATTATCATCGTTTTCTACACAGTAGAAAAGAGAAAAGATCAGGGGGTCCAGGGGGGCGAAGCCCCCCGGCGAGGCGCGAAGCGTTAAATTTTAGGGTTCATTTCAGTGAGGTGAGTTAGTTATTCTTACAGGGTATAAGTCCTCTTCGTATTCTACTCGTTCAATGACAAAATAATTTATTTTCACTCCCAGTCTTCCTTCATGAGATGGGCCTGGTTGAGTGCCCCTATCTTGGGACTTCTTCTCTGGGCCATTTTTTTCTAATTCCTTCACCTTCGTTTCTCTTTCTCCTCTGTAACTCTTGCTTGTTCCTACTTTTCTTCATCTGCTTTATGTTTTTCTCCTTTCTTTCTCCGCCATTTTGTCTCCTGTTCAACGCAAGAAGCGTCTGTTTCACGCGGATCTCCTTACAAGAAAATGCGCTATCATGTGATTCATTTTGTGAGCACTGATCTACTTGTTTTTCTTTCTCCATCTAATTTTGGTGTAGGTAACTGCTGTCTTCTTCTTTTGGAAAAATAATGCTCTTTTGAATGGCGATGGTGACTCGCATCCAATTTTCGGCCTTCAATCATTATCATCTTCACTGTACCTACTGAAACAGCGAGCCTTTCTGCAGGCTAGCATCTCCTTTAAAACTATAGAGCTCTGGACGTCCAGAAAGTCAATCGGTTTTGTGTTTGAAACAGACAGTAACATCATTAGGATCAGCTTTAAACAGAGTGTGCACCTAGTGATTGCAAACGTGCCATCAAATGGAACGTGGAGTGTTTTCTGACCCTATCGATGGTACTCGGATTTTTCTCTTTTTTTCCTATTTTTAATAGTATTTGACAAATAAATGTACCTAGTTTTTTTTAACGTTATACGAAAATTAGTTAATAACGTACATGGAAAATAAATAATTTCAACTAGAAGAAAATCACATTTTTAACTTACCAGGCACTTAAAGGATTGATCCCTTTTAGCGAATTTTTGAAGAAAATTAAGCTATTGCTCTCGCCTCAAAATTTGAAGAATGTGAATTTTTGAAAAAATGTTACCTATGCAGAAATCCGTTTCAGGCTATCCTGAATCAAATTCTGAAGTTTAACGCATTTTTTTATGTATGTATATATGTATGTGTCATTCCAGACGATAACTGTCCGTAGAATTGCGCTAGAAACTTCAAACAAATTTTAAAATGTTAAGGACACAAAACGAAAGTTCAAGTTCGTTGGCCAGCATGATCAGATTACATCTTCGGGTTGCAATTTTCAAAAATGTAGTCAAAAATTTCAAAATAGCCAGTTTTTTGCGATTTGTTGTGCGAAATAATTTATTCAGCATACTAACATGTGATATATTCGGAATCAGCGTAAAATTTCCTATAAGAATATGTATCAAGTTTTCAAAAATTTCAAAGTTGAAAAATCAGTCAAAAGTAGAAATAATGCCGTTCGCTAGTTGTAAAAATCGGTAATATTTGCATGAAACATTGTCCAAATTCAGATTTAACTACTCTTATGGAAGTATCCCTGTATAACCAATCCTAGAACCATGCTGTTTAAAACGTAGGTAGTAGGTGCTTGTTTAAAAAAAAAAAAAATGTAATCACAACTGATGAGTTTACTCTGTGAAATATTCCGTCCTCCGATTGTCTCGGTCGCTCTCTTTATTGTTTTACGCTCAACTGTTTTAGGACTTGATGTAGCTTTAATACTGACTGTGGCTTAGAGAATATCAGCCATGAAATTACGAAGAAGTCCTATTTATTTGAGTACTAGCACGCAGACCCAAGGCCTTGCTCCGCTTGGCCGTCAGTAACGTTAATCTCAAGGTTGAAATCTACAAGATTAGTTTAATAATAATAAAGTATGAGTACCTCCTAATTATCTTTATATATAAATATCTTTGAGTATTAATAAGATGGAGGGCTATTAGTGATGTTTCAGGCAGTCAAACCATACGTGCCACTACTGTCGTTTGGCTTTTGAATTGACCATGGGCAAAATGGCCGAACACTGATCAGCTGATGTAAGATGCGATGTTGAGTTTGGTGAATGAATGGGGATTGTATACCTAGGACATATTTCTTATTTAAGATTTATATCCTAATTGTGCACCGTACATGTAGACCACTTTTTAACACCATAAATATTTCATATTTTTTACACTGTGGGAATGAGTGTTGAAATGACGCCAGTACATTCTAGTGGATGTTTGATGAAGGTAGATCCGCTGTTCTGAGTGTGTCCCAAAAAAAAATGAAATAGGAGGCACCAAGATTTGGGCATTGTAACCAAAGTATGAAAATACTAACATCTAGACAGTTATGTTTACATACACAATTAATACTAAAATGCAACAATAATAAGTAATATCAAACAAAACTTGAATTACAATGAACTGCTTTGTCATTTGAATTTGAAAAAAGCGTGGCGGGAACGGGTCAATTGCAAAGCCAACGCGACAGTAGTGGCACGTATGCCTTGACGGGGGAACAGCGTTGAATTCAGAGCAATGGCCCTCCATCTTATTAATACTCAAAGGTCCTTATCAACGAGAGTTGTTTATTAGGCTGTGGCGGTAACAACAGTTGCCATCAATTCACGGTCCTAACATCGAGGAGAGTGATTTCTGAACGAAGAAATTGAAACTGAAGAACTTAGCGGACTTTATAAATAATTCCGAATCAGCACGGCCCCAAGTTTGTTGCTAAAGTGTCGGTAAGTAAGAAACGTAGTGATGGGATCTTTTTCTGATCAGCTGAGTGAGCTAAATTCTTTCCTGTTCACTGTAGGAACTTGAAATTTATAGGGAGACTCTCTGCGACATTCAGAGACGAGTGAAGTGATGGGGTCTTTTCTGATCAGCTGAGTGAGCTAAATTCTTCCTTGTACACTGAAATGAAATGAAATGAAATTGTTTATTTGTAAAAGCCTTCCGGCGGTACAAAAGTTTAAACAACACATAGGTAATCAAGGTAGAATATTTAAGCAGAAAGAGAGAAAGAAAAAACAATCTCTACGTTAAATGAAAAGAAATAGTGCAACGAATCATACAAGAATTAGATATAGATATACAGAATAGACATAGTGCATAGTGAGAAGCAGATGAAGAAAGGGTTACACAAAGAACAATACGTTATTCAATGTAGTATAAAGAATACATTATAAAGAAGAAAACAACGCAAGTACATCATTATAAAATCCCACGAGGTGAGAGAAGAAATAAAGGCGAAAATATACAGAAGACAGAAAATTAGTACAAAAATCCCTCATTCAAGAAAAAAACCCTAGTCCTTATACAATTTTTAACGAAGAAGAATATTTTTTTGCAATGTAGTATGTCTTCAAGAGAGAGTAATGAAGAAAGCCTATCAAAAGATAATTCATTTTCAAGAAAGAAAGAGTATCTCTCGCCACGAAGGACAGGGCAAACGCAGAGGAAATGGAAGACTGAATCAGGCAAATTATAATTACACAGTGGGCAGTCTACAGTGGGATCAAATTTCACCACAAAGCCTGGTACACTCAGCTTAGCATAGAAATTTCCCGTTAGCCTGACTTGGGCGAGAAGCCTTTTAATATGAATTCCCATGTCAAAGTTGAGATAAGAGGGCGATTCGTCCCCTCGTGGACAATAAATCTTGTATATAGGGCTGAATGAGGAATCCTGGTTACGCAAACCATCCGACCGTCTCCAAAACAGCGCAATTTTTTCCAATAAACTATCCCGGTTAAAATTATGGTAATCCTGGGACGACCAGATGCGACTCTCATCATGTTTGGAGAACAAAGCGCACATTTGGGAGGCCCAGTTGTACTGAGGGTCAGGCTGGGAATCATGTAGAGCAAGGAGGCGGTTAAAGCAGAGCTTAGGGAGCCTAGAATCTTCCATAGTTCTTAGTTTCAGCCACCAGTTTAGGGCCAATTTTACAATTGTAACTTCCAAATGTGGGATTGCTAATTCGATGCGAATGAAATAGTCCGGAGTATTATTTGGAAGGAACAGAATAGTTTTGTAGGCTCTGAGTTGAATTTTTTCAAGAACATCGCAAAGCGAGACACCCCATGATTCTACGGCGTATAGGGAGAATGATAGAACCAAAGAACTCACCACAATTTTCCACGATGAAAATGGGCCCCCACGGACTTTATAAAGCATAGGCAGCAGAGCCCGGGCCGCCGTCTCTCCCCTCCCAACGCAATCTTTAGCATGTTGAACAAATAGACCGGAGCTAAGAAATTTCACTCCTAAATAGGTAGAGGAACTGGCAATAGGGACCTCTGAATTTCCACAAAAAAACTTATAACGAGGTGATATAGTGCCATGCCTTCTGAAAACAACCACATTGGACTTCGAGTGGTTCACCTTTAAGGCATGCTCTTCACAGTAAGAGTTAAGGCTCTCGAGAATTTTCCTCATCTCTGCATAGCTATAAGATAGCAAACAGAGATCATCGGCATACAGAATTGAGATAACCTCGTGATTGCCGTCAACATCCAAACCCCTCAGACCCCTTTCCCGCAAATAAATGTCCAAATCTGAAATAAATAGGGAAAAACAGAGCGGAGACAATACATCACCCTGCAAAACACCCTCCAAGACGCGATAAGGTTTAGAATCAACGCCGTCCACACGAAGCTTGAAAGACGAGTTGCTGTACAAAGATTTCAGAGTATTTATGAAGTTGGCACTGACATTGAGATTATACAGCTTAGCCCAAAGTTTATCATGAACTAAACTGTCGAAGGCACGGGAAAAATCTATGAAAGCCACAAACACTTTCCTTTTAGGGAGTCTAGTATTTATAGAGATTAAACTTTGTAAGGTAAAAATATTATCGACACACCCACGTCCCTTACGAAAACCGCACTGGTTCTCCGGGAGAAGATGATGTTTTTCCACAAAGGAGAGTAATCTGTTCAACAGAATTGAATTGAAAATCTTAAGAATTGTGTTAATGAGTGATATTCCTCTGTAACTCTGGGGATTTGAAGCGTCTCCTTTTTTGTAAAGCAAAAACGTTCTTATTTGGCCTAGAACGCTAGGTATATACCCTCTACTCAACAGTAAGTTGAAGAGGCCCAAAATAAAGACGAGCCAGCACTCCGGGAGGTTTTTATAAAATTCATAAATCATGCCATCCGGACCCGCTGCTTTATTACTTTTTAAGGAGTTTAGAACCTCAGTGAGCTCTTCCATCATAATCTCCCCATCCAATGCAGGGTCAAAGGCGCCACAAAATCTCACATCATCAACATCAATGGAAGGGATAAGGGAATCATAAAATTCCTCCACAACTTTAATGTCCAATTTTGAAATATTCAAGGAGCGCTTCCGAAGCCTACATACCGCCGACCAGAAGTATCGTGAATTCCGAGAGCTTGCAAATGATTTCTTCAAATTTTCAAATTATTCTTTCTTTTTCATTTTCAATAATAATTTATATTCCTTCTTAAGTTTGAGATATTCATTCAACAAGACGTCGCTGAAACCCCGCCTTTTTGCCTTCCTATAGGCCCTTCTCATAGCATAACGCTAGGGTTGGGCGATAGTCGATAGTTAGCACTATCGATAGGCCGATACTATCGGTTAAAAACTATCGAATGCTATCGATAGTTTTCGATAGCTGCTTCTTTTTTTTCCAGCCCTATTCAGTAAATAATTTCAACTAATTTAATTAAATTCAATTACCTACCTACTATTTGAAATTTGTAGGATATAAATTATTAGATTGTAAGATGAGAAAAAACTAATTTATTTGAATTTTAAAAAAGTATTTACAATTTACATGTTTACAATGACAATTAACAAATTAAATCTTCAGAAAATAAAAATAACGAAATAGTTAATTTTAAGATTCAACTGTGCTCCTTGAGCCACATATTTCCCGAAAGAAAAACTAGCATTTCTGCTTTCCTTTGGCTCAATCCTGTGCGTTATTACCCTCAAACTAGAGGGTAATAGATTCATCGATAGTGGACACTATCGATAGTGACCATCGATAGGCATGACCTATCGATATATCGATAGTAACTATCGACTATCGCCCAACCCTACAAACGCGAACTCCTACAAGACGAATCGAACCATTGGTTGCGACCTTTGAGTATTAATAAGATGGAGGGCTATTAGTGATGTTTCAGGCAGTCAAACCATACGTGCCACTACTGTCGTTTGGCTTTTGAATTGACCAGGGGCAAAATGGCCGAACACTGATCAGCTGATGTAAGATGCGATGTTGAGTTTGGTGAATGAATGGGGATTGTATACCTAGGACATATTTCTTATTTAAGATTTATATCCTAATTGTGCACCGTACATGAACACCGCTTATTAAAACCATTAATATTTCATATTTTTCACACTGTGGGAATGAGTGTTGAAATGACGCCAGTACACTCTAGTGGATGTTTGATGAAGGTAGATCAGCTGTTCTGTGTGTCCCAAAAAAAAAAAGAAATAGGAGGCACCAAGATTTGGGCATGGGAACCAAAGTATGAACATACTAACATCTAGACAGTTATGTCTACATACATAATTAATACTAAAATGTAACAATAATAAGTAATTATCAAACGAAACTTAAATTACAATGAACTGCTTTGTCATTTGAATTTGAAAAAAGCGTGGCGGGAACGGGTCAATTGCAAAGCCAACGCGACAGTAGTGGCACGTATGCCTTGACGGGGGAACAGTGTTGAATTCAGAGCAATGGCCCTCCATCTTATTAATACTCAAAGGTTGCGACGCAAGAATAGTTTCCTGGCTTTGGGGCTTTTTATTAACTTTAGGTCGGTACCACACACTTTACGAAGAGAGCTTACTATAAAAAGGTACATTGCGACAGGGTCCCTCGGGACGTTCTTCAGGTTTGTAGCCGAAGACTGCATCGCATTTACAAAATCTTTCTCCTTATCGGGCGACCAAAAAAGTTTTTCGTCCATAAGTACTTCCTGAGGGGAGTGAGTTCCCGCTGGAGAACTCCCGATGCTTCCCAGGGAAAGCCTACAAACCAAGTGATCGGCACCAGAACCAATGTCTAGAACTTCAAAATCATCTACAATATCAATTAAGTTCACGTCAACCCAAACCAGGTCCACCAGACTCCTCCCGACATGCGATACAAAGGTAAAACTACCATCCGGGTCGCTGCGGGACCTCCCATTAGCAACCAACATGCCACATCCCTCTCCTTGTACACTGTAGGAAGTTGAAATTTGATAGGTAGGACTTATATCGTTACTATAATGTGCTGAGTTCCTGTTAGGTACTATTGTTATACGGACTAGATTAGGGCTTTCCAAGCCCTAACAGGCCTCTAGCTCATTCGAATCAGCACGGCCCCAAGTTTGTTGCAAAAGTGTCGCCGTTCGTCTCTATACCCGCCTTGATCGTGTTCTAGGCAATCCTTATCAACGAGAGTTGTTTACTAGGCTGTGGCGGTGACAAAAGTTGCCATCAATTCACGGTAAGTAAGAAACGTAGTGTAGTTACTAACATCTAGGAGAGTTATTTCTGAACGAAGAAATTGAAACTGAAGAAATTAGCGGACTTTATATATACATAATTCCGAACGGTCTTTATATATAAAGACCGTTCGGAATTATATATAAAGATTCCGATTTACACGCTTACAAAGAAACAAAGAAGACTCGAGATAGAATTACACCATCATCTCACCATTCCCAAATTCTGAATTCCTCGATTCATCTTTCAACTTTTTGTTTAGTCTCATAGTGGCGAGGACCACCTCAACTGGTGATATTTATTTTATTAAATTACGTAAATTTTGATCGGTATTTCCTCTTTTTTAATCATTTAATAACATCGCATTAGCTATAGGTAGGATGCCGCAAATAGGTAGGACTTATATCGTTCTATAATGTGCTGAGTTCCTGTTAGGTACTACTGTCTAGATTAGGGCTTTCCAAGCCCTAACAGGCCTCTAGTTTTTAATAATTTGATTCCATGTTTGTCTATCAAAATCATAAACTAAAATTTCTCTACACCATCAATAGCGACTGAAATGTCGAAGATTTCTTCAAAAATTCGCTCATGGGGTCATGCTGCATGACTGGACTTTTTACTAGTGATCCAGTGTTACCGGTTTGTATTTCTCTCTGCTAATACACAGCAACATCAACTGTTTTGGAAATGTTTGAAAATGATTTCAAGGGTCCTGACGTATTTTTAGAGCTGCTCATATCCTTTCTCACCCCCTTATTTTAGCCAGAAATCTGGGAAAGTGCCGTCAACTGGAGCAGTGCCATCGCCCTCTTTAGGACACTAGTGGGGCTATTTGAAATCTTTTAGTTAGTGTCGTGGTTTGATCAGAAGCACTTGCGTATCTAGGTACCTACCAATTTGACTTGTGAGCTCCCTATCTAGACTTTGCTCTAACTTTCATAATAGGTATAGGAAAGTGGATGGAAGGACTCCCCAGAACCCAATGCCCCGTAGAGTGAGAAGTACCTAACGCCCCGGAAGAATCCCGTGGCCTTGTAGAGGGCAAAGGATAAAGGTATTACCTCTGAACTAGCGTGGCTCTGTAGGGAATAGGATTAGAAGTACTTACCCACCTATGTACTACTGCCTGGAATAAATGAAATCCCATAGGGGTAGTACCTATGGAAGGGGAAGCTTAGTTGTAGTAGGATGAAAAAAAATTGAGTTGATTTTTTTTATTCCCGGCTTGGCTTAGCCCACACTTTTGAGTCCATGGCAGATGGAAGAAGAATGGCGAATTTTGACAAGTGGAAGTGGTAGGTTTCGATCACCTGACCTTCCACTTGTAACGGCGTGGGGTAAACTGACAGGTAAGTACAATTATTGTCGAATAGAGGGGCTTGTGATGCTAACTTGGAGATTATATCAAGCTACAATAATCACAACATTGATTAATTATTTTCAATTGTGAACCTTAGAAACCAGCCATGAAAAAATATAGGCTGAGATGCGTATGTTTCAAGATGCGTAGATGCTAACAAAAAATTAAACAATCCACCCCTCCTCCTTTTAAAGTTGTTTTAGCGTGAAATACGCTTCTGCCGGGACCTAAAAGTTAAAAATGTCACAAAATATTGTCACGAAAAAACGAGACAAAATTAGCGGCGTTTCTAATTGCTTAACAAGTCAACCTATGAAGCTGAAATTCGTAATGGAGAACCCTTGCTAGGTACCTTCGTCTAGAAATGGACCATGAAGTCTAGAGCCCCCCCAGATCAGCTGAGTTAGATCCGGAGCCAAGTTCTTTGCTATTCAACCTATGAAGCTGGAATTTGGAATGGAGGCCCCTTGGACCATCAAGAAACTAATCACGAAGTCCACAGCCCCCTTGATCAACTGAGTAAGATCCGAAGCTAATTTCTTTGCTATCCAACAATGAAGCTGGAATTTGAAATGTAGGCCTTTCAGGACACCTAGAAACGAATCGTAGAGTCTGAAGCTCCTTATATCAGTTAGCTGAGCTCCAAGCTAATTTATTTACTTCTTAACCTATGAAGTAGAAATTTGAAATGGAGAACCCTTGGGATGTCTAAAAACGAATCATAAAGTCTGGAGCCCCCTAGATTAGCTGAGTTAGATCCGGAGCTAAGTTCTTTGCTATTCAACCTATGAAGCTGAAATTATAAATGGAGGCCTCTTGGGACATCTAGAATCGAATCGTAAAGTCTGAAGCTCCTTAGATTGGGTGAGCTCCGGAGCTCATTTCTTTGCTATTCATACCTGTGAAGCTGAAATTTGAAACAGGACGTCTAGAAATGATTCATAAAGTAACAAGCAACCCAGATCAGCTGAGTTAGATCTGGACCTAAGTTCTTTGCTATTCAACTTATGAAGCTGAAATTTGTGATGGAGGTTCCTTAGGATATCTAGAAACGAATTGTGAAGTCTGAAGCTTCCTTGATCAGCTGGGGGAGCTCCGTAGCTATGTTATTTACTATTCAACCTATGAATCCGAAATTCGAAATGGAGGCATCTTGTGGCGTCAAGAAACAAATCGTTAAGTCTAGAGCCACTCAGATCAGCTGAGTAAAATCCGGTGCTTTTTTTTCTTAACCAAACCACTGGGCCAAGTTTTACAAATTCAAATCTAGTTACATATCTGTAGTGGATTTAAATATGTTTTACTTGGCGTCGGTAGACCAAGTGGGACATTTATATTCTGATTATGCGGGTTAGTCCCTGTGTTATTCCTGTAAGGAATGTGGGCGGATCCGTCAAGGTCAGCTTGCTCGGCGGGATGAACTGAGAGATAGTTCGTGTCGCAACCGCGTGGAGCACTGGGCTCGCATAGTGGGTGCTGGGTTCGATCAGTTTGGTACTGAGCCGTTTTGTAATATTCCGGCCTAAGATTTATATCTGTAGGAGGAATATGTTGAGCTTGGTTGAGGTACTGAAAAGTATCCTTCGCTTTTTGCACATTTGGAGTGTATTTGACACTCGGATCGGCCGGGTAGGCTTGCGTCGAATATCGTGGGTACTCGGACAGCTTGGTCGAATCGTAATGATTGACTTCAGAGCGGGTCTGAAAGGTATCCTCGATCTTTTGTATAGGCGAGGCTTGATCGAACGTTTCTTTAACGAATACGTTAGGTGAGAAGGCGATCTCGTCGTGAGGATCGAGCCTTGCGCCGTCGCTGGGACCGGCGGATTGGCCGGGTAGCCTGTAGGGAGCGCTACGGGGGCTAAGAGGCCCGGCTTCGCCGTCGTCTGTCTCCCCTTGCATGAGGAAATAAGACGGCCGACGTTCCATCGAAATAGTCGAGTTATTAGCTCGTTTCGATGCCTCTATGTACAGAAATAGAGGGTTTAGGAAGGTGGACTCGCTTGACAGAGCGTCTTTCCTTTGCTCGTATGTCAGGGTCCTACCTTGTAGTCTTGAAAAAGACTTCCTTGGACGGTAAATTAGAGCGGATGAGCAGAGTAATTTACCGGCGTATCCCAGCGGTCGGTGACGAGCCTAATGCTACGAAACCCGGGTGATACGGCTCGGAACGTCCCTCGGGCGTACGATCTAAAGAGAATATCGATAGATGTACCGGGTGGCGTCCTGACAGATGAACTACGTTGGGCAATGAGCAGGATGAATAATCACTGGACTCGTAGATGCCAATGCGAGATCTGTGCGGAGAGAAGGTAGGCCTTGTAGAAAGCAGTAGGAAGCCGTTCTTGAGATGAACTCGGAATGCAGAAGGTTCGTCAGCGTAGAGCGTGTAGAAATCTTCGTACTTCGAGGTGTCGTCGTCGAGAGCGGAGAGTAGAATGAATTTCGGAGGCTCCGAGCGGGGTATTTATAGGGAGGTGGCCGCCCCCTGATTGGTCCGCTTAATTTCATTAATTCGACTGTGTAATCTCATTGGCTCGCACATTGTTTTCTCAGTATCTGCGAGTATGATAGCTGAGCTGGTCCTCCGGGGTGCTTACGAGCGTCCGTCGCGGAGCCGACGACCTTGAGTTTAGCCGGGGACCTCGGGTGCTTTCTCTGCGTCAGTTGTTCAGACGGGGTCCCCGGGGTGGCTGCTGGACCAGAGGTGGTTGCTTGCCGCCTCTTGGTTGGTTCGCCTATTGTCTCTCGTGTAATCAGTGTTTCTGATTGGCGAGTAGGCTTGTTTGAACTGTCCTTGCTAGCTTTAGAGGACGTTTGATTCTCTGTTTGAGTTTTCTCATTCAAGGCGACTTGGTTCGAGATACTTGTCGCGTCTCTCTCGCCCAGTAAGTGTCTAGGGAGGTCGCCTTGTATGTTATTAGTTAATATTTCACTTTTGAGAGAGAATTTCGTATTTTCTCTCTGGTGAAATATTTTGTTTGACGGAGTTATAACTCGACGTCTTGTAAATATTTTTGTGTTGTGTCTACCTCTTTTTGGTAGCCCTGAAAAGGGCTGTTGACAAGAGGGGGTGGTTTTCACCACAATATCATACAAGGATGTTTCAGGAATCCAGGTAGGTACCTACTTATTTATTTATAAATGTACCGGTAAGCTTTTTGCATATCACATTATGCGGGTAAGAAAGTAGAGAAGGGGGTTTAAAGGTTGAATTGCCCAGAACTAGATTGCCACACAAATGGTGATTGACGGTAATGGAAATTGATATCCCACTGCTGCCACCATTTATAGGAAAGCAAGATCCTAGTAGGGGGAAAGAAGAGGAATTATGAGATGTAGTTACCGGGAAATTAGTTAGGTACTCCGAGACTAAATAAAGTTAGGTACCAAGGGTTCCTAGACAAGGGGAAGTAGTCAGGAATCAAAATCCCACCACTGCCACCATTGGAAAGAAAGCTATGATGGTTATGGAAAAGGGGAGAACAAGTTGCCAAGGAGTCCCAATATCCTAGACAGTAGTAATTATAAGATAAGGGAACTATTTGCCAGAAATAGGGCTGTCTCCAACTCTACATTACCGCTGTCGCAATATAGAGGAAACAATGGGTTGTACAGGGTGCTTACTGTCTCTATATATCAAACTAGAAATATGTTAGCTGAGAAGGGGAATGTTTTAGAGAAATTAGATACTAGTTAAATAAATGACTTTGGACTGATTTTGCTTGAAAGGGAAGGGTGCCTGCAGTGGTCTTTCGGCTAAATAGAAAGACAACGTTACCACACGAATAGCTGAATACACTAACTGTAATGAGATGATCACTTACTGTGGTTTTCACTTGGGAGTCTCGACCGACAGTGTTGAGATGATGGGAGTTACTCAGGGCTGAAAAGTGTGTGCTCAATGCGTTAGTCCCAATGAGCCGGGAGTTGAAGGCTCTTATGATTGTGTTTAACGTTTCTTTCTTTATCACAGAAGGTGATTTCTCAAAGATATGAATCTGAATTAATTAATGAATTAGTGGCTGTACACACCACAGTCACGAATCACTAGCAAGCTACTCAAGTGACTTTTCAAGAAGGAGTCAGGGTAATTAGGGAAGAAAAGATAGCTTTTTCAATTCAACATATAAAAGCGCTAATACGAAATGTACAAAAGTTTTTTAGCTACTGGAAAATTTGCGATAGAATATGCGTTACCTACTTACGACTAATGGCTTATTACACAATAGCTGGAAATGAGTTACTATCAAACAAAGTGGCCGTTCAAGTGTTGTGAAAGGATAGTAATGACGTTAGGTGGTACTTTCAATATCAGAAATTCGTTACTCTCAATAGTTGCTTTAGACAAATACGTAGTTTTTCTAGAATTAGGCAAAATGCTTAGCGGTAAGAAATTTGTTACTTTTGGTGTATAACGAAGCTCAGTGGATATGAATTACTGTCATTGGAATGATTTGAGTTTCTTGCTTGGTTTAATATATGATTAATTTCAAAATATATAATAAATAATTTTCAAATACATAGTATGCGTTTCTTCATCGACCTAATTGCTCTTATGTGCCAATGATAAAAATTACTCTCTTGGAGACGAACATGAAAAAGTTACTTTACTGATCAAAAGTGCCCGATTACTATATGGGCGTTATCTTTATACCAGTATTAGGTAGTACTTAGTTACTAAAACAAAAAAGTATAAAAAAATTACTTCACCAATCAGTTGCCCGAGTTTCATAGTTGCCCGAAAGCATCACTATTCTGGACATTATCTCCATACCAATGAATAGTTACTTTGATTAGAATATAAACAAGAAATATATGGCAATGAAATAGGAAGATGGTTTGTGTTACCTAGTTTTTCTTACTGTCAGGTATACTAGCACAATACAAGTTACTACCTAATTACAATGGTCAATGGGAAAACTTATATTTACTACCTGATAACTGCTGTGGTGATCTTCCAGGAGGCAGTAATTCGTTACTACATGTCGGGAGGGGGGGCGCTAGTGGGGATTACCAGTCTATTTTCTATTTGCAATGCACAAGGGGATTGGATGGCCAAATACATGTGGGTGTTCGGAAAGTTACTTCAGGGGTGCCCACAAGGGGGGGTCACGACGCAAACTGCGTCGTTAAAATTTTTGGGGGGGGTTAGAAAAATGAGTATTTTTAAAATTTTTTTATGAACAAGTAATAAGATTTATACTAACAATTTGCTAGCGTCAGCTGTTTTCAATTCGAATTACTTTATTGGATAATATGTTGTAGAAACAGGTATTGTGCGCATGCGTTGTGAGTGCCATAATGACAGCGGTAATGTCTATGACACTGCCGCGCCGCACTGGGTGTGCGTGGTGAGAGTGGTGATGGTGACTAGTCAGTGATCTAGCGGGCAGCTCCCGCTAGAGCAGCATATAACTAATAACGTTAAATATAATATACTTTGGCTTGTTTAGCTATAGTAGCCTAAATGGTGTTTTTTGAGCAATGTATATAGTTACTGTAGATAATTGAAATTCTACATATACTTATTGTACTTGTTTTACTGTCAATTAAAAATTAATTACTTACATTTGTAAAACAAGAAATACGACATTCTTTATCTCATCAGTGTATCATTTACATTACCTATTTTAATAAATATTTTAGTTGGGGGGGGGGGGGGGGGGGCTCGAGTCGTTGCGCTTGGGGGGGGGGGGGGGGTGGGCACCCCTGGTTACTTTATATGGTAACGCATTGGTTTGGGTTTGAAAGGAGGCCATGCCAAACAATGGGCTTCACAGGATACCTATTCCATAGTGGTTTACAAGGACCGAACTCAACTGAAGCTACAAATGAACTGTCTCGAGGAGATGCCGCTCATCGTGAAGACACCCCACTCCTTTTACTCAGGTGAGCATCAATTAATTGCCCTACCTGTTGGTACCTAGTATACCATAAACCGTGTATATACCTAGTATACCATAAACTTCAATATAATATTTAATTAAATCCCAAAAAACATTATTTTTCAATTAAGAAATACTATGTGTGTATATTCACTTTAGATGTTCAATCAATTTGTTTTTTCTCTTAAAAAAAAAAGTTTAAAAATACCAGCATTTTCGCTTAGGCACAATGATGAAATATGCGAAGATGCGAACAAAAAATATAAACAAAAAACTCAAATCACTCTGATTCTGAGCTATAATAAAATTATCTGCAGTGGCATACAGAAATCCCCCCCCCCCCTCCCCATGTGTCCTCATTACCTACCAAGAATTCCACTGGAGTTTTGGACTCACAGATTAAGCTGGACTCACGGATTAAATCAGCCTGGAAGGAAGGAAAAAAGAAGACATTTCTTTAGAGGCACCTTTATAATTTCCGAGAATACCTATTGTAGGTTCAAAGTAGCCTAATACGGCTGAGTAGGTACCTATATATAACAATCCCCAACCTCTTGTTCCAAGAACGAACGGGAGAGTCTCGTTCCAAGAACAAATGCAAGCAGTGTCAGATCTCATTTCGATTTAGATCTAGCAAAAAGAAGGATCCAAACGGCTGGATCTCAACCTACGGGGTAGGGTCATCCCTAGTAAAGGGGTTCCCATCTCGCTTTGATCTGTTCCTTCAACACTTTTTTCAGTGATTATCTCTACGAGACAGGCAGATCCAATTCAAAAAATCCATGGTGCGTTCTCGGCAATTTCGTTTCAATCCATGTGGATGAGTAAAAATGGGAGCGGGTACCCATCCATTTCGATCCCACTGCGGATCCGATCCTTGTATCGTTACACCCGGAACAGTCCACCCCTAGCCACTAGTGCAGAACTAATCTGGCTTGGCTAGATGAAGTGCAGTGGGCACGAAAGTCGCCTGCAGATCGCTTAAGAACTTCCACTTTACTGTTTCTAGATGTCGTAGACGTAGTGGGCTGTATAGTACCATTGGTTAGCATGAGAATGAAAATCCTACTGTTTTTGCTGGCATTCGCTTGAATAAAAGCTCGGGTTTTAGTGTTTTTCTCCACTAAGAAATAGTGTTTGACATTTTGTCTTCATTAATGCCCAGGGTCATTGAGATAAAATCAAATTCAAAAACTCGGGATATTGAATTTTTTCATGATGGGGTCAATTGACTTTTTGATTCATGTATCATGAACTCCAAGTCCTCAAAGAGTGATGCTGTAGTTTGCATTGAACGAAAACATCTCTCAGATGACAGGGCTAGCTGATCTCCCAATCCTACCATTACTGGGCAGAGCAATTTGTGAAAGACTAATCCCATAGGTAGTGCCGTGAAGACGCAAATTGGACTACCTAGGGTGAAGGCTAAATACTATCTATGTTCAGGCACAATGCGAAAAAAATAAGCACCTCCAAGGTCTAAACTTATGTTGTAACCATCTACTTCTATGGAGCCATAATTTCCAGCAAAGGCTGGCCATTTGTGAATTCCAGGTGTCCCATTGAATTGTGCAAAATGTCCTTTGCTCAACCTCCGGTACCGAAAGGAACCAAGGCAAGGTTGAGTGCTTTGGCTACGGCTGCAGAGCACTTGAACCGACCACACCTGGTACCTCCAAGCCAACTCATCTCTTTTGGTTACGGCTGCAAAGTACTTGAACGGACAACACCTGGGACTTCCGAGCTGATTCCTATATTGTTATAACGATCTATTTTTAACGGATCCATGATTCCCTGCAAAGGTTGACTGTTAATAAATTCGATGCATCCCAACGAACTATGCAAAGTATCCTTTGCTCAGCCTCTGGTACTAAAGGGGACCGAGGTGAGGTCGACTGTTTTGGCTAAGACAGTAAAGTCCTGGGGCTGCGTTATAATATTAATTCTCATTGATCAAAAATAATAACCGACTTGCCTTTATCAATGTACTATATATTTCATGGAAATCCATAAGAACGAAGAGGGGGCCGAATAGATGTTGAGATGATGCATCTATTCGACTCTGTCTAGTCGTTTTCTCATGGTACCTCACCTTTGTGGGATGGAAGAAATTAAAGTAAGTAAATAAATAATAAAAAGAATAAAGTAAGAAACTTTCACCTGCGAGGTGGGAAAAATATGTTCCTATGGATAATAAAGATTTTTTTCAAGGTTTAAGCGGCACCTCAACAAGATTATTATTATTTAAAATTTTGGAACAACGGCGGAGTCTCGTTAATTATTCAGAAATGAATTAATTAACCCAGATCAGACGCTAGCGGTACCAGAGGATCCTTCAGAAAATAGCTGAAGATTGAACCCAAAACTCGGGCTACGAGAAAATGCAAATGTAAATTGGTTTCCTGGAAAGGTTAAAACCTTGGTACTTACAGATTTTCGTATCTTTTCGCATGAAATTCAATGATCAATCTATATATGGGGTTGGTTATCGTTCTCATTTAGTATAACGAAAAAACTGAAAAAGTTACAGGGTCATTTCAGCCAGGAGTGTAGGTCATTTCGGTCAGGGAGACTTCATGTATGTACTTCTTTATTTTCTTTCTGGTTAAATGAATGATTAGTGAGATTACTGCACTCGTTGAAATTTGGCTCAAAAATCTTACACCAGCCAGAGATGTGACTGTAATTTTGGCATTGCTTTCTATCAACCCCAAAGGTGGCATTTATTTGAAATATTAAGACCACGAGGTCTCTAAAACTTTTGGAGTTCAAAGAATCTAACAACCAGAATCTAATATCCAGTTTGCTGTACGTTCATCTATTCGTTCTGCAACATCTCAATCTGACATGGCCCCCAAATGGTACTACAAGACAAGAGGGACTTTTTGGACGTTACACTGGGTCAGCCCATGAACCAATGGTGAGGCAGCGTTGGGACTCACAGCTAATGTGGGAAGGAGTACTAGACCTTCTGCTCACTCCTCCGCATTCCGAGGGCCACCTGGGGTTGTAGCAGAAGCCTCCACTAAGTGTGTAGTGTAAGTGTACCTATTTATGTTGTGTCACGTGCAGTGTGAGAGTTGAAGGGAGAACAGCGAAAAAGAAAGGTGAGGGAGGAAACGATATAAAAACCCAACAGGCTTGATCTCCTGAAGTGAGTGCAGATAATAAATAACATTTTGATGTAGTGACACCTCAGGATCCTGTTTTTCTAGGAATGCAGGTAGGTAACAATGAAATATATTAATATATATTTCATTTAATAAAATGTACTAAATTGTACTAACTTATGTATTAAATAAAATTAATTTAAAAAACTGACTAGAAAGTAAATAGGTACTTGATTATCTTTATTGAAAAGAATGAAAAATATATATTTACTTTCTCAAACAACTAGGAAAAACATTGTTCTTTTTACAAAAAAGCAACAACAATGCAACCTCTCAAAAAAGGAAGGAGATGCCAATAAGTTACACAATTGCCTACAATTTGCTATACATTTTTAGCAAACAACTTTCAAAGTTCATTCATTCACTCGTAGCTTGTTCCCAAATAGATGTTCTTCTAATCCCAACGGTTGGCCGAGCTATAGTGCTAAAAGGATTTTTGTTCACTCTGATCTTAGGAAGTTGAGCACAAACATCATCATATATATTTTCAGGGATTAAACGATAGGCCGACAGTACTTCTAACTTATCAAGGATTTTCACTTCTACCAAAATCCGGGGTTCAATCTGGTAGCACCTTGAGATTGCCAATGATTTCAAATGGCTCATATTTTTCATAATTTCTCGAAACGTATTTACAGAGAGAGATAAGCAATCTGAAATGTCAAGCGCTTCAATGCAGTGACACCGTTTCACAAGGTGAACTAGATCTTCATTTTTAAGTTGTAGTTGTGTGCCTGAAATGTTCAATTGTTTGACGCCTGGTGTTAAATTGTGACAGAGTAAGGAGAGTGCAGAACAGTCTAATTCCGTCCATGCCAAGTTGAGAGATATCAATTTTGGGAGGCTTTTTGTCAGAACGCCCATACACTCAGCATCCAAGCCAGTCGCCATAGCAAGGTTTAGCGTGTCTAAGCATTGATTTTGAACTACTTGATTTATAACTCGAACATCAATTTTCAAGCTTTCCAGAGACAACTTGATAAGAAGGCGCATTTTGCTTAGAATACATGCCAAATCTTCAGTTGTGATCCAAGCATAACTGAGATCGAGGTACTTAACATTTGATACAAATGACTCAAACTTACAAGTTAAATTCGTTGACAAAATAGGTGAAGGAAATACTGCTGAATTCAGTCTTAAGACTTTCACACCTAGAGCCAGAATGTAGCCAATTGCATCGATATCAAATCTCTTATATGTCAAGTTCAGACGAGGCCACAGAACCTCATCCTTGCACAGCTGTGAAAACCTGTGACAGGTTTGTGACAAGGAGATGAGAGATTTGTGGTTCAGATACCAAAGGATCTTCATGACTATCTCATCTGGCAATAATTCAAATGGATTGCTCCTGGACGAATACTCATCAGTGCTTCTTCTCTTATAAACTAAATCTCGAACTGGAACAGGTTTCAGAATTTTTCTTTCTTTGAAATCATCTGCCATTTTTTTATCGTAGTCGTTGTAAATGTTTGTTGGTTCATAGTCTTCTTCATCTGACAGCAAATCAACACCCAAATCAAACAACACTTCGGGCTCAAATCTTGAATCCCTCTGGACCTTTTTACTTGGTTGAAGTCTGTTATTGTTGTTTGATCTTGTTCTCTTTCGCGACGCCATCTTTGTAGATTGCCTTCCAATACCAAAAACTGATAACGTCACCTATGACGTGATCAGATGATATCAATAAACCTGAAAAAAAGGTATGAAAAAATTGTCAAGTTATATTATCAAATGAATAGACGAAGGTTTTGATAATAAGGGAACATTCAAAGAAAGGAAATGAACATTTGATTAATCTTTCAAGAACCTCATATTCACATTCAGTTAATAATCAAGGAGTGCTTGATGAAGGATTTCTTCAAAAATCTGTTAACTGCGTAGGAGGTTATGTACTTCATCACATGTTATATCATAGATACATTACCATTTATAATTTTTTGGAGTATCTTAGTAGTAAGATCGGCCTACTGTTTTGGATTTGGACAAGATTATGACGAAACTCAATCATGAGAGAAAAGAACGGCATAAAGAGTCTCACAGGCTCTTAATATTTACAAGCAAAATAAAAGTGAAATTCACAGCGGATTATCAATTAAAGGATTGAAGTCCTCTGAAAAGCTGAATTACTGCCAAATGCTTCAAATTTAAAAATTAATAATCAGGTTATTCAAATTTACAACTAAAATAATAGGATATATAATCCTAAGTTTTATAATCATTTTCATGCATCATAATTTACATGAAAATATAATATTGAATTCGACCAAGCAAAATTAAATTCTAATTAAACAAATTGAAATTTAATATAAACCAATTAAATTTAACATTTATAATTGTATAACCGCAACCGGCACAATTTTTGTTTTAAAATCAAAATTATAAATGAATATTATTTTTATAAATAATCAAAACTATGAACTAAAAATAAAATTAATTTATTTTAAAATTGAAAAGTTATATATATAGTTAAACCATTTACTATTATTTGTATGAACACAAATGGATCAATTAATAGGAACAAGGGCTAGAAGGGCGAGTCACGCATGTAATACTTGAGATCTGGAGAATGAGAAGATGAACGAGCCTGTTGAATGATTGATTTATTGTGGCTCTCCAGACTACAAATACAAACACAGGATGTAAGGCAGGAGAGCAAGGTACATACACTCCAATAATATTGCTATTTTAACTGTAGTTGCTTATTGACTTCTCCCAGAGGTTTCTCCAGTACAGTACTGAGGTTATAAGTAATAGAATAAATATACTGGTGCGTGAAATGTACGTAGATGATTTGTTTTATCTCATTAATGATCAGTAGTTGGGTCTTAATCCCGTGGTGTGTACTTGGATCAGAGGATCTTGTAAAGCCCTCTCTCCACAATGGACAATGCCTGCCGAGTAAATTTGCCTCTCATCAACTGGCCGACGACGAGAACCAAGAGCTGTGTAGCTCTGCTCTACCTTGCCAACTTCGTTCTCCAATACATTTTCATTTTGTTTTGTGATTCGGGGCTTCTGGGGTATAATTTGTTGAATGAGCAAATATAAGTTACCTATTAACTGATGTGTCCATTTCCCGGCATGTTTCCTACCAATCATACGAAGATTTGTTAGGGAAAAAAACCACTAATCAAGAAGAGATGACGGAAGACAAGATGGTGGATCGTTTGGATTAATATGTGTTTAGGAATCAATAGAACCTTTAAAATAATACAAAAATCTTTGTTTGAATAAAGAGAATATTATTTAGAACAAATTCTATTGCTACGAAATTTAATTTTTTATTAACTTCTGTGCACCCAAAATATGTAGGTACTCAAGTTTCAAAACAATGTAACATTAACAATATCATATGACAATTTACGAAAATTAGCTCATACGATCATGCTGTATGATTGGAACTTTTTTATATTTCACCTTTTGAAAATAAATAAGTATTTTTTTTCTTTAAAAATCGATAAATATCAACAGTTTGACGGAGGAAACTGAGATTACCCAACTTTGTTTACCTAACATTGGTGGTAAATGATTATTTTTTTTCTTTAAAAATCGATAAATATCAACAGTTTGACGGAGGAAACTGAGATTACCCAACTTTGTTTACCTAACATTGGTGGTAAATGATTACGATTGATTTAAATGAATGAATGAAATTAATCTATCCTCTTTAAGACCAGCTGAACCCCGTTGCATTTTATACAGTTACAAATATTAATTTAAATCAAGTTCATAACCATTCATTTAAAGGATTTTCAATACAAAGTCCAAAATAATCTTACAAAAATAAACAGGTGCCTATGTTTACTTACACTGAACACCGTGTTACTTTTATGAACAAGATATATATATATATATATATATATATATATATATATATATATATATATTATTATGAACAAGATATATATATATATAGTCATTTTGTTTTCTTGAACACTCAGTATATAAATTCTTGTATTGATTTTTGAGGGTTGGTCAAATGAATAAACGGTTTATCTAGGCCGACATTTCGTTCAATTTATTGAACATCTTCAGTGCTTAGAGTGTTATCTTCAGTGGCTTCCTCTCCTACATCACCACTCTGGTACACCATAAAACATACACTTTTTTTCTTATACAGAACACTTAAGTGAGTACGGAACGGACAACAGTCTATGATTATTTGTCTATGAACATCGATAATATCATTCAATGATTTAATGTAAGAAATAAATAAATAATTCCTCGTTCAGCCGTGATTTCATAATTAATCATTACTTCACGACGGGAAAAAGAATGAACGTAAAATAATCGCAACATAAATCAATGCTCCAAAGATGCTCTAGATAGGGATGCAGAATTACCACCGATTAACGACATTACAACCCCCCCTCCTCAAATCAATTCAAACCTTATACACTTAGAAAAACAAAATTTACCTCGTACACTGATCACTAACATGGTGTAGTACGAACGAACACTGATCACTAACATTGCTCCGCACGGGTGAGTGTTAACACTGCACGGGCATCATCATAGTGACCTCCCACAAACCCCGTTTGCAAACGGTGTGCGCTCAGTGTAAATGCGCCTTAACCATACCCATCCCTAAACCAAGCAAAGACCCTAACACTTGAAAAGTTCTAGATTGCATTGTACCAGGTATTGTACCATCAGATGATCAACTTGGGTATACAAGATTGTTTTATTGCAGTATGTATCCTCTAATATGGCGCAAAATCATGATCAAGTACCAAAGAAGGGTAGTAAGAGAAAGAAGAACCAGCAAAGGTTTAGCCCAGGGACCAGTACCTACTATTACTGATCTGCTTCTCCATCAATATAACGACTATCAAGGACATTTGTTACATTCTCAAGGAGAAGAAAAGCAACAAGGAGACAAGCCATAGAACTCTCTGGTGTCATGATCACGAATGCAAGGGTCTATAGAATATTGGGAATGCAATCAATTCAAACCTACCATCGAAGTCACACATACACCATGTAGAAGGCTCATGCAAGATGAGGATCAATATAACTCGCACTGACGTACATACCAACTTTGGTGCAGACACAAAAACTGCGATCACATTATATACTCACTTAGTTAGATCAAAAATGGATTATGAATGCTTCTTGTATGCCAAGATATCAAATAGCCACTTGATTAAACTGGGTAGAATATAATAACAGCAATAAATTCTACTCCCATCAGCGCATTAGAGGCAGAGACAAAGACAACGCTCCTTCTTTTTTGAAGAAGGTTCCTGGCTGATCCGTATCTAACAGGTACTAAGATCTCATCTCCCGCAAAAAAATTTATCGTACATTAGCATCTTGGTACTAATAGAGCCGTATTGCGTATCAAAACCTACGCTATTATTTGTAAATGTTTTTTGCGGCATCGCAGTATACACAAGGTTAATGCCCAACATTTGTCGTGCTCCTCTTTACTCATTTCCCATGCACTTCCAAATGAACAAAATGTAACAAGCGGATATCCCGAATCCTCGCAACATTAATCCCCAAGATTTCTTCCAAGAGAAAATAAGGGTTCATTGGGAAAGGTCCACCAGTCTATTTACTGACGGATCAAAACAGACCACAGGCCCTGGAGCTTAGACTGCTTTGATCACAAAAACATGTGTTTGGTAAATAGATGGAGTGGATTACGATGTGAGTGTAATGCAACCTGACTGTATTTCCAAAGTGTAGGTAAAGTAACAAGCTACGTAACTACGTGTAACTATGCTATTCGTCCAATGAAGCTAAAACTCCAAAACGAGCCCATTGACCATTGAATTTTAATAAAGAAGAAATGACTGTGAAGCGCATTTCTACAGCATATGATGTTGATGGTATTTGTGCAATTGAAACCACCATTGATAGTAAACAGAATCTCCTTGTACCTTTCTATGCCACAGCAGGTACATACAATGATGACATTAGATACTTCTTTGCACTGAACTTGATGGCATTGACGGCAGTCCAAAATCAGCAGTTTTTTGTTCTAATAGAATATACAGACTGTATAGTCCTGCTGTGTACGATTGACAAAGTGAGGACTACACAGATCAGCTGAGCAAGCTCGGTAGCTCATTTCTCTCTCAACTGACCTAGAAGGCTGAACTTTGCTATGGAGCCTCAATAGGCCTGCTGTGTACGAGTGACTAAGCGAGGAACCACCCAGATCAGCTGAGTGAGCCCAATAGCTCATTTCTCTCCTAATAGACATAGGAGGCTGACATTTAGTTCAGAGCCTCTACATGCAAAGTGAGGAACCACCCAGATCAGCTGAGCAAACTCGGTAGCTCATTTCTGTCTCAACAGACCTGGGAGGCTGAACTTTGGTATGGAGCCTCAATAGGCCTGCTGTGTACGAGTGACAAAGTGAGGAACCACCCAGATCAGCTTAGTGAGCCCGGTAGCTTATTTCTCTCCGAATAGACCTAGGAAGGTGAAATTTATTAGGGAGCCTCTAAACGATTGACAAAGTGACGAAACACTCAGATCAGCTAAGTGAGCTCGGGAGCGAATTTCCCTCCTAATAGACCTAGGAAGAGCCTGGCTGGGATTCGAACCCACGAACTCGCGCTTTGCGTCACGGACGGTACAAAAAAAATTGGGACGTTACAAAGAAAATTATTGGGGGTCGGCCTAAGAATTGCATAGCAATTTATATGGGATACCAAATCTGGCAATAACAGTGTCAACCAATCCTCGAGCCAATGTTTCCGCCCTGATGTCTGCAACGGGGAATGCTTCAGGCCATTTTGTAAAATAATCAATCACTACCACAATGTACTTATTCCCTTGATTTGTGATTGGAAGTGGCCCTACAATGTCCATCCCAACACGTTCAAATGGTGAGCCACTGGTGTATGTCTTCATTGGTGCCTTTCGTTTAGAGTTGTGTCTTCTCCGACATGTATCACAGTTGGCACAGTATAGTTTTACATCCTTCTGGATGCCAGGCCAGTAGAATCTTGTTCGGATCACTCCAAGAGTTCGTTTGTATCCGAAGTGTCCCAAACCATGGCTCGCACTCAACACCTCATCTTTCCTTTCCTGGGGTACCACTATCTGCTCTATTATATGGGTACCTGTATCACTCTCCCAAACTCGTACCAAAATACCATTTGAAATCCGCAGGTTTCCAAACATGGCCCACAGACTCTTTGCCACAGGACCAAGAGGTGAGACTAGCTGCCACAATGGCCGCTTACCTTCCTCCACCCAAGTGTACACAGGATGCAGCTCAGGATCTGCTTTTTGTGAGGCTAACCACGATTGACCATCAACCTCAAGTCGTACCCTTTGGACGACAACATGGCTTCCTTGCTTCATTTCTTGGCGCAGACAATGTTGACATTCCACATCAGCACAAGGCCTTCTCGACAACCCATCAGCATTGAGATGTTCCTTACCATCGATGCACCATTTTTAGTTGTATGGACTCAAGATCTGTTGCCATCTCGCCAATTGTCCATCAGGTTCCTTGAAATTCTTCAACCATTGTAATGAGGCATATCGGTTCGAACTATAAACTCTTCTCCACTGTCAAGGCCGTAAGACTGGAAATGACGAAGTGCTTTTATCAAACTTAATAACTCCTTTCGTGTCGTGCAGTAGTTCCTTTCTGCCTTAGATAAACACTTGCTGAAGTACGCAATCACACATTCTTTACCATTCTGAACCTGTGATAGCACAGCCCCAACAGCTCTGTCTGAAGCATCAGTATCCAGAATGAACACTTTACCATGAATTGGATGGCTTAGGATTGGTGGTTTCGTGAGGGCCGACTTGATATCCTGAAAAGCTTTTTGGCATTTATCATATTTGAACTCTGTTTTAGTAGTATCTCTTCCCGCAGAATCCCAGACATGGCTCTCTGAAATGTGGCTGGCGCGTTACACAAGCCAAATGGCATTGTCTTGAAATGCCAGAGGCCACGAGGTGTACAAAATGCCGTCTTCTCCCGGTCATAGGGCGTCATTGCTATTTGCCAATAGCCAGATTGGAGATCCAAGGTGGAGAACCATGAGCTGCCAGCCAGTCCAGCCGTCAATTCATCGATCTTGGGAAGAGGGAAGGAGTCTTTTCTTGTTACATAATTTAACTGACGATAATCGATATCTTTTTTTGACACTAATACAATGGGACTTGCCCACGGACTTTGAGACGGTTCAATTACCCCAGTTTCCTGCATATCCCTGATAAGTTTGTCAACTTCTTCCAAACGATGTGGCGGAATCCTACGTGGTGCTTGTCTTATTGGTGGGTGGTCTCCAACATCAACAGAATGAGTTATACTGTTAATACATCCCAAATCTTTTCCATTTCTAGCAAAAACATCAGAATACTCCAACAAAAATGTTTTTATTGCTTGTTCTTGTTCCTCAGACAGACCTTTTGGCATAACCTGTAGCATATGTTGTGGCAGCCCTCCTTCTTGTGCTCCAGAATCATGATCATTGCAATCATTGTCCAGTGGGGACAACTCATGCATACTCTCAGCTTCGTCTTCTTCAACCTCTGCTCTTGCACTTAAATCCAAGGATTCCATCCGCTGCCCATCAACTAGCACTGAATTGTTGGCAGGATCGATTACACACTGCTCCTTGCTCAAAAAATCCATTCCGAGGACACAATCCTCATGTATATCTGCAACTAAAACAGTGTGAGGTCGTTTCTTTCCATCTCCTAAGTCAAACGAGACACTGCGCCTGACCATGCACAGGAATCATTTCTCCTGAAACTGTTCTGATCAATGCTTTTCCATCGTTCGTCACTATAATCTGAGCCCTTTCTGCTGCATTTTTATTCAAAATTGTTCTTGTAGCACCTGTATCCACGACCAATTCACAAGGACATTTATCAATAGTTCCATGCAATAACAATGAGGATGCTGCCGCTCTATATATACTGTATATATAGCCCCTTATATATGCGTTTATGAAACGAAACAACTGGTGGCTATATATATATGCCAAGTGTCCAACTAGTATATCTGCTAAATCTAGGGTAACTGTATTGCCCTATATATCACTTCTTTGGAACTTATATGGGGAAATTATATATATATCACTGACACCGGTCTTACTTGCTGCACTGTCTCCATTCTCAGTGCTACTGCAATCGCCTCATCCATTGACTTAGGGCCCACCATTAAAACTTTCTCCCTCAGACTCTGATCGTGTAACCCCCTAACAAACAAATGAACCAGCATACTTTGTACTTGGAGAGATTTCAGGTAAGGCTCTTCTTGCCAAAGTTTTCAATGTTTGGTGAAAAGTACTTATATCTTCCTTATTGTCCTGTACCCGCGACATTCATGAAGCGCTGCTCTTGGTGGCGAATCCCAAACCTAGCATCCAATGCCTTAATCAGCACATCATAGGTACAAGAAGGGCCTACTTGAGCAAGGACTTCCCTGGCAGTTCCTGAGAGTACTGAAGTGAGAGCAGCTGCCTTGTCCTGATCATTCCAACCGTTCCTTTCAGCTATCGTAGAAAACTGCAGGTTACGATTCCCATTCTTCAGAGCCATTGAAGGGCATTGGTTTAAGTTTAATTGTTTGCCTGGTTACTGGTGGCATGTTTGTAGTTATAGAATATTTTTTATTTAATAGGTAGGTTATCTTTTTTTTTACAGTCATGAGTTCCAATTTCAAAAATATTACATTTAAATAATAAACCCTTGAGGGGAAAAACAATGGATCATGGATATGTCAAAGTTGTAGACATTACTACGCTCTGTTGGGATGTTGGGAAAGTAAAAATGGACATTACTTTCCACTCTGTTGGGATGTTGGGAAACTAGAGAGTTTTTGGTGACCACTAACGTACCCTTAACGTCACCCTACCGTACCCAAGAGTACGTGACCTTGAGGGGACGTTAGCAACGTCGTACGTTAGAATGGCTCATTTAACGTCACCCGTTTGGGGACCTAAAGGCACACGTCACCAGCCTAACCTTCCTGTAAATGTAACACTACTGGGCACCTCAAAATTACTCGAATACTGGTGAAATAAATAATAGTAGTTTTTCTTTTCAAATGCCTTATTACCAACTAATTTTGTTGATAGCGGGTAGGTTTTTGAACACCCCTCAAACTTGGTTATTTTTCGTTTCAAGTCGCGTAGATAGAAACCGAATGTGCCATCTGAAGTCCGCCTCCGCCGTCGCGCTTTATTAGCCTTCAACTCGATCGGAAAAAATCCGTTCTTTTGCGCACAGGCTCTATTTGGTCGATTAGAGCTTTGTTTTTATTATAATTTCACATATTTTAAAAGAGGAACCTGAGTTTTAAGACACTACTTCTTCGCACTATTGTTCTTAGTTAGCCTGATCTCAGCTGTTCTCTCGTGAACATTGCGTGAAGTGCTGCCTCCACTGATGATTATCAGGTAAAATCCTGGTTCATTGTCATAGAGATGTATACTTTTTCATACTTCTTGATATATTACCCAACCGAAAACCCAAAAACATGAAGTTTGTAACGACTAAAGACCTAAAAGTGAAACTAAATCGCGGTGTTTCCCACTTGAGGCTTACTATCTTTGCGTTAAATCCATGCCTTGTATACGAATTGAAAACTAAAAATGAGTAACTATCCCGTATTTGTACTGAGACTAACATAAAATTCGAATTTAGGATTGAAAATCGGCATTTCACAGCGAAATAAAGAAGTCGATTAGGCAACCAGTAGACAACAAGATAGCTGGGAAAAAATTTCGCGTTACCCTACCACCGTTAACGTGACATCAAAATTAAGGCAACCGTTCTCCCGGCTCCTTTTGGGTTAGCATCTTCGTAACGGGTGACGTTGAGTTGAAGTCGCCAAAAACTCTCTACTAAAAGTGGACATTACTTTCCACTCTGATAGGATGTTGGGAATGTAAAAATGGACATTACTTTCCACTCAGTTGGGATGTTGGGAAAGAAGTACCTACATTGCGGTAGTACCCCATTGATTTCTACCTAGCCTTCACTTTTTGAGTTAATAGAGAGTTTTTGGCGACTTCAACTTAACGTCACCCGTTACCGTAGTCTTGAGGGAGCAAACGAAGATGCTAACCCAAATGGAACCGGGAGAACGGTTGCCTTAATTTTGATGTCACGTTAACGGTGGTTGGGTAACGCGATATTTTCCCCCCAGATGTCTTGTTGTCTACTGGTTGACTAATCAATTTCTTCATTTCGATATGAAACGCCGATTTTCAATCCTGAATTCGAATTTCATGTTAGTTTCAATACAAATACGGGGTAATTTCTAATTTTTAGTTTTCAATTCGTAAACAGGGGATGGATAGTAAGCCTCAAGTGTGGAACACCGCGGTTTAGTTGCACTAATAGGTCATTAGTCGTTACGAACTTCATGTTTTTGGGTTTTCCGTTGGGCAAATTATCAACAAGTATGAAAAAGTATTTATCCCTATGACAATGAAACAGGATTTTACCTGACAAAATCATCAGTGGAGGCAGCACTTCACGTAATGTTCATGAGAAAATAGCTTAGAGTTCAGCTAAACTAAGAACAATACTGCGAAGAAGTAGTGTCTTAAAACTCAGTTTTCTCATTTAAAATATGTGAAATAATAATAGAAACAAGGCTCTAATCGACCAAATAGAGCCTGAGCGCAAAAGAACGGAACTTTTCGATCGAGTTGAAGGCTAGTAAAAGTAAAGCTGGACAGCGGAGGCGGACTTCAGATGGCACATTCGGTTTCTAAGCGACTTGAAATGTAAAATAACCAAGTTTGAGGGGTGTTCAAAAACCTACCCTCTACATCAACATAATTAGTTGGTTATGAGGCATTTGAAAAGAAAAACTATTATATTTACTTCAGCAGTGTAGGGTTACATTTACAGGAAGGTTAGGCTGGTGTCGTGTGCCTTTAGGTCCCCAAACGGGTGACGTTAAATGAGCCATTCTAACGTACGACGTTGCTAACGTCCCCTCAAGGTCACGTACTCTTGGGTACGTTAGGGTGACGTTAAGGGTACGTTAGTGGTCACCAAAAACTCTCTATAATCTAAAGTGCCGGAGAGTTGCATTTTGTGTGGATAAAAAAAAGTGTCGCGAAAAATTCCTTGACCCCCAGCCAAAAGACATATCCGTGTCAAAGTCTATGCATCGTCTAGTACCTACTGCTTATAAGTACCTACTACTCAATAGTACCTACCATATAGTACCTTCTTTTCGCATTATTAGTTCATTATGGTTACATATTGATATTAGTTTATAACTTAGCGTAATAAATCAGCTTTCCTTGACCCAACAATGGCTTAGGGATCATGAGATGTAATGATAAAATTAGAGCATTCCAAAAAATGGCGAACGATTTTCCTGCTATGAAAACTAAGGGAGTTACATTTCGCTAGTAACGCATTGGTCGTACGTAAAAATCAATAGAAAAAGTGCCGGAGCGTTGCATTTTGTGTGGAGAAAAAAAAGTGTCGCGAAAAATTCCTTGACCCCCAGCCAAAAGACATGTCAAAAAGGAAAAATACCTCAATATTTCGGCGACTTGCTCTAATCACGAGTAGAAAGATACATATTTATATATAGTATTTCCAGACAGTAACTCCCTTAAAATACGGCGTAAAAAATTCGTTCCAACGTAGAAAAATCCGTCTTGGCAATATACAAGAATAGTTCATTGGCCAGCCATATCGCTTCAAAATTTCAGGTTCAAATTGACAATTTAGTGTCCCAAAAATGCTTCTAAAACTCGGTTTTTTGACAATAGGGTATGTGGGTTGTCACAGTCGAAGTATTTTTCTGCGCTGAGTCGATTGCGATCACTCCCAGATCTCTAAGATTCATAAATAAGCGGGGAAAATTTATTTTTAGATGAAAAACGCCCATAATTGACCAAACTTTCGAGTTCGGCTGCGTATTCTAACATTTTCTTGGCGATCTCGTCAGACTGCTGTCCCCTCAGCTTTATTCACGACTTTTCTTGCGAAAATTATTTTAAAGACAGCAGACAACGGATACAAGAATGGCCCATTTACCTTCATACACAGATACGAGCCACTAACATTAAGAAAACTCTACTTCCCCCTTCCCTCTCTTTCTCTTTCTTTCTATCACTTTCACTTTTCGCCTTATTTTGATGTAACAATCACTTTTCTTATTTAATATGGACACAATCCAACTGTTTAATAGGAACCTACCTTCTTCAGAGCAAGGCAGGAATGAGTAACCGTTTCTATTTAAATAGGTAGGTTCCTATCATCACACTACAACCTAAAAAATTCCCCCGACAATTCCGTTATGTAACCAATACAATATTCTGAACGAATGGGGAAGAGGATAAATACCTAGTTAAGGTAATCAACTTCTGATGTGAAATACCAGGGACTTTCTCCTAGTATTCTGCTGTTTTTCGAGAGGCGCTCCATAAAAATCTCATACTTACTGACCAAGAATCTCAAATAAACATTTTGTTCGTTGTTATAATTAATATGTATAATATACTTACACCATAAAACAAAGAAGCAAACTAAGTACCCGGGAAGGTACTATAGAATATCGCAGTTTTGGCATGTAAGTATTAATCTTTATATATATATATAAAAGAAAGTCGTGTTGGTTGCGCTGTTTACAGCTCAAGAACGGCTGAACCGATTTTCATGAGAGTGGGCGCAAATTGACGTGCAAGTTCCGGAAGAGAACATAGAGTATTGTAAAATCGTCTAAACTTCCTCCTTCATCGAGAACCCGGTTTATGGAGAACCATGGTTTATGGTTTCCAAGGCCAATCATATGGTTCCATAAAATTAAAGTGATCTATGATCTATTTAGCAGACAGAAAATGAATACAGTTAGAAAGGTAGGTGGGAGAATTAGGACTTAATTAGCTACGACGATGCCTAGAGCCCATCAGCTGAGCAGCTTCTAAAGCTATTTCCTAAGATATTTACCCTATGAAGCTGGAATTCAGCATATAGCCTCTGCGGGACTTCATCTTGATGATGCTACGGCCCAGATCAGCTGAGTAGCACCTAAAGCTGATTCCTACGCTATTTACTCTATAAAGCTGGAATATGGCATGTAGCCTCTGCAGGACTTCAACTTAAAATACACTGCCAAGGAAATGGCACATGAGCTTCCTCGTGACCTTCACAGTACGTCACCATTAAATTCTAGAAAACTAGAAACGACCGGTTCTGGCATCAGGGAATTAATAAGGTGGGAAATTGGAAGCTGAATGGTACATATAATAAATTAAATTAATAAGGAAAATTGTGATTTTAATATGGGACCATCCAGGATGTAGTCCGCATGTTCCCTGAAAATTTCGTCTAAATCGGATCAAAACTGAAGGAGTTTTTAATTGATTTACAGGATCCCTGAAAATCTGACCGAAATCCGTTCACAATTGCCTGAGT
This sequence comes from Adelphocoris suturalis, assembly GCA_030762985.1. Classification (NCBI taxonomy): domain Eukaryota; kingdom Metazoa; phylum Arthropoda; class Insecta; order Hemiptera; family Miridae; genus Adelphocoris; species Adelphocoris suturalis. Next base: position 101,617,387 of record CM061042.1, read on the forward strand.
TATGACCGAAACAAGAAAATTTTGTTTGCGCCTGCGCAGAGGCTACCGTTGATTCGATCATGACGGAACTGAAAGGGGACCATGTAGAGCTATACCCGCACGATCCCTAAAAATTTGAAGAAAATCGCATCAAAATTGTGGAAATTACGGCTGTTGCAAGGACCGTAACAAGAATATTTCGTTCACGCATGCGCAGAGCGTACCGCTAATGCAATTATGATGATTGTCTTATGGGACCTCAAGGAACCTTACCCACATCATCCCTGAAAATCTGACCGAAATCCGTTCAACATTGACCGATATGACCATCACAAGGAATTCACGTTAGCGCCTGCGCAGAAGCTACCGTTGATTAGATCATGATGAAGTTGATAGGGGACCATCTAGGACTTAACCTGCACGATCCCTGAAAATTTGGTTAAAATCGGATCAAAATTGTGGAAGTTATGGTTGTTACAAGGAAATGTGGACGGACAGACAGACAGAAACGGAACCTAACTTGTTCAGGAGGCTCTGAAACGCAAAATGCAAGTGGAAATTTTGATTTTGGAGCAAAAAAAAATTTTTTCATTTCGAAAGTGAAAACAAAGCTTCCGCTGCCTTGCAGTCTCAGAAGCAAAATAAAATAAAAGAGAGTTGAATATTCTCTCATGTTCACCCAAGGGAGTAGAAATTTGATAGGGTCACCCTCTGGGACATCAAGAGAGGAATAAAATTATGGGCTCTTTCCTGATCAGCTGAGCGAACTAAATTCTCACCCTAGGAATGTGAAATTTGACAGGGAGCCTCTCCAGGACAGTTTACGACTGATGCAATGATGAGTTCCAACCAGATCAGCTGACTTAGCTAAAATCTCTCCTATCCACCCTGAGAATTTGATAGGGAGCCTCTCTGGGACATCGAGAAACGAATAAAATAATGGGCTCTTTTTCTGATCAGCTGAACGAGCTAAATTTTCTCCTTTTCACCCTAGGAATGTGAAATTTGACAGGGAGCCTTACTAGGACATTTAGATTCGAATGCAATGCCGAGTTCTAACCAGATCAGCTGACTCAGCTAAATTCTCTCCTGTTCACCCTAGGAATTTGAAATTTGATAGGGAGCCTCTCTTGGTCAGCGAGAAACGAACAAAAATTATGGTCTCTTGCCATGAACCATCACTTACAACGAAGTATCTTTCATTGTCTCCGAAAGGCTGGGCAATACATCAACAGACACTAATTCAAATACCCGTATTCACTCTTTATTCGTACAAGGTACTTGATCGTTTATATTCAACGTTTTCGTCGCTCCAATTAAACAATAAATTTTAATGAATAAATTATTGATATTTGTAAACACGACTGTACCAATAATATGTTAGGGGGGGGGGGGGGGGGGGGCAAATTCCGCTGGGTCAGCTAGTTTTATAATAAAGATAATGTTGGGAAGAAGGTACATAGTCATGGCAATACTGTTCTGCTTGCTTTTGTACATGTGTTCTGTAGATTGGTGTAGCCAATAGTAGGTACTTGTCAACATGATTCAGAGGTGCTATAGGTATAACTTTTTATCATTTAATAATGATTAACAGGACGTTTCCATTTGTTTTCGTCACGTCACGGTGAGGTTTTCTATTGATTTTCACCTACAACCAATGCGTTACTAGGGAAATGTAACTCCCTTAGTTTCATAGCAGGAAAAACTTTTTTGAAAGCTCTCATTTTATCGCAGCACCTCATAAACCCTAAGCCTTTGTAGTGTCAAGGAAAGCTGATTTATTACGCTCAGTTATAAACTAATATTTCTAAGTAACCATAATTAACACTAATAATGTGTAAAATTAATCATTATTAAATGATCTGACTGTAGAACCGTAGGTCTACCGTCCGTTTTTTTAGTCATCGGAAGAATTGGGACTCAATTTCAAAAAGCAGGAAAAAATGGGACATATTATTTGGCGGGATGTGACTCAAAAAGCAGGACAGTGGATCACCTTAGGAAACAGTTATGTTGCAACTATCTTCAACCAAGTTCAACTCACCTTAAAAAAAATCAAAACGGAGAATAAAAATATGTTAACTAAAATAGGTAAGTTGTTTCCATTTATTCACCTGTTCAACGTCATCATCCATAAGGTACCACTGCGAAAACATTGAATACCATCTTCATGCTGCTGGGCCACAGCTAGCGTCTACAAAAGTTTTTCTGGAGTTTCAAGTAATGAAGAATCTCTAAGAAATCACATTTGGATTTTAAATTGCTAACAATTAAACTGTCCACGAATTCATCAAGTTAGGTACTTATGTAGGTAGAGCTGATCTCAGAATTCTCAGATGAGCGCGAACATGATGGACAAAATGAAGAAGGTTCTTCAAGGTTATCGTGTTTTTGAATGGAGGTAGAAGGTTATGGATCTAGTAAACAGATGGAAAACATCGGACCATGCTTGTGAAAACAAAGAATGTTATTCTAAACTTTTGTCGCGAAATAACGCCGCTACGACCGCTGCGGTCGACGTTCGAATGAGAACTTGATTCTGCAATTTTTCACTCATTTTTCTTGCACCTTAATTTATTCTAAGAATATTGAGATACGATTCAAAATTCTAAAATCTAAAATGAAAAAAATTCTAAAAAAAAAAAAAAAAAAAAAAAATGAAAAATGAAAATGAAAAAAATTCTAAAATGAAAAAAATTGGCGTTTTGTTCTTAACTTATCCCTGTGTTAGGATTTGAAGTGGTTTTGCCAATTCGAGATTGTTTTTACCCCATAAATCGCCTTAGGAAAAAAATCGGCCCTAGGTACACAACCTTATCCTACTGTTAATTCTCCCTATCTCCTCCTCACTAATAAAATCCGTCATCAAAATGAAATCCCCAATTTTTCGCACATCTAAATCAAAAGGTTGGATAAAAATTAATAATAACAGAATAAATAATTAATAAAAACATATCTATGAGAAAATGAAAATGTGATGGAATCCACCCACCTCCACAGTTTCTCTAAAGTCAGGATTGAACAAGAAGAAAACAATCATATAAATTGGATGAAAAACTTTAAAATATAAAGATGAATTACGGGTAGTAGGTACTTATCCCACCCTTCTACATTTAAATACGAAATTCATGAAAAGTTTTCAAACCTTGACCGAATTCTTCAGTGAACGAAATAACAATCACAAAAACCAGTTGAGAATCAAAGCTGGTTGTCAAATGAAAATACCAAAATACCTCTATGTTGTTGCAATTGGTCGGGATGCGGCCCAGGGAAAATAAATGAATTTATTAATAAATAAATTCATTTATTTTCCCTGGGCCGTATCCTGACCAATTCCAACAAATGCATCACTTAAGGCCGACCAAACTACTAACAAAATACCCGTAGCGGATGCTGTTGGAATCAAGCAGACAGTGAGCTTTGGAGGGCTATTCGCAGTCCCAAATAAGGATGCGAGCCTGGCGGCAGCAAAATGAACTAACTAGATCCTGACTCCGACTCTTGTGTCATTGAAAATCGTATCTGTCCCTAACATACTTTGAGACTTCGTTTTCTCTCGTTTTATTTTCATAGGTTTTTTGTGTGATGGGGAAAGAGTCTAAGGTGCTTGAAGAACAAAGGTGCTTGATAAATTTTGAAAATACAGTGATATATGTATGCTCTAATTAGAAATTGTTTTTTGTTACATGGTCAAATGCTGCCTCCCTTCCCCTAATTAGGTAGAGTTACCTACGTATCTACATAGGAACCTAACATTATATGCAATAGTTTTGAAGTTTACCTTACTGTGAATGAGGATTGGTAGAATAGTGAAATATCGTTAAGAAATGACAGGCAATACAAAATCGAGAAAATCTGGATTTAAAAAATCGACCAGAACACAAGTGCCTCTCATTTGTTTCCCGAACAGAGCATGCAAAACTACCTGGTACTAATTGGAACACAGGGATTCTGCCAAACCAAAACCCTACATTTGTGAATGCAGTACATTCCTATCATTTCTCTACACTGCACTTTTATTATGTAATTTTAATAAGAATAGGTAGATACCTACCAGAAAACCAAGACTGCTATTAGGGACATGCTTACACGATTTGCTATTCCCAGGTTCGCAGGCGCATTTGAAGTGGGATATAGTCTTGAAATCTTGCAAAATCGTTGCATTTATGGTGTGAGGATGTTTATTAATTGATAAACTTTGTGGAACAAGTGCATAAGTGCTTTTAAGAAACCACACAATATTATATGCTGAGCATTTTAAGCTGTTCTCCTTTGGTGAAATTATCAGATTCTGTTGTGCATTTTGCGTGATTTATGTATAATGTATAATCAAATCTAGTTTAATAATTTCTATGAAAATGTAAAATAAAATTCAACTTGAATACTTTTAATAGCTACGTAAAACCCACTAGGTACTAGTTGTAGGTACCTACACATACTTGTAAATAATAAACAAATAAACCTTTTGAACTTCTTATTCAACTTCCAGTGCTTAATTTTGTTGTCCAGTTTATGGACATGACCGTCATAAGTGGTTTTTCAGTTGTTATTCATGATGTATTAGTAAATATTCAGTAAAGGAATGGTCATTTACCTTGTGCGAGTTAAGTCGAGTCAGGATCTATCCCGCCATTATCGACGTGACGGTAGGATGAACTAGAAAAATCTCCCAAGTTTAAGATGTCGATAAAAGAAATTTTGGACATAATCTTGATCACAAATTGAAATATTAAGTAATAAAAGGTCATATAAGGAATACAATCGAGTTGGTAGCACACCATTGTTTTCCTGGTCCTTCCTGGCAGTAGCGGCTTCTATGGTTTGACGACTCAATTGCCACTAATAGCCCTCCATATTGTTTATGGTAAAACACATTGAGAGAAGAGTGAAAAGTGAATTCACATAAGCAATCATACTGCAGCCATTCTGCCAGCAGCTGCAGCCACTGTGTCAAGTCAGATAGCTCTGAAAGTAGTCCCGTTTGATTCAGCTTATAGATTAATATCGATTTCATATCAACCACGTGTTTATAACCAACCACGCTTTATTTATAAAATCTTGCAAAATTTGGTCTTACATATAAATTACCTACCTACATATATATATATATATATATATATATATATATATATGTAGGCCTGGAGAATCCGGCCTAGAGGGGCTCTTCCTGTTGACGCAGTAAGAGCCGGAGGAAGGCTAACGGGCCAGAGGCCAGGGGGAGACACCCAATACGTCAGGCACGGTGGGAAAGTGAACCAGAGGGGACGAGCCTGAGGATGGGCGCAGGCAGGATCCTCCGTATCTGTTCTTTTGAAGTTTTGAGCCTTTTGCTATTGTGAGTGATCAGTCCCCCGGAGTAAGGCCCTTGTTTATACGGCATCCAAGTTGTTCCCCGTAAAGTGCACCCCGTCATTTGCCCCCCCCCCCCCCATTCAGGTGTATTACAATTGAAACATCGGAGACATAGATTATGCTTCTGAAATATTTATTCTAAAATATTCGACCACATCCAGGGAGCTCCTGTGCCCCATAGTTAGATAATTTTTGTCCTACGGACGGTCACGAACTGTAACAAATCGACTCTTGATCCACTCATCATTTAACTCGGATTCATCAGAGGTAAAGATATTACTCAATAGCCGTAAGAAATTCAGTTTTCGTTATTTTAACTGAGAACCTCCATTTTTCATTTCAGATTTGAATTCTACGTAAAATTTCATGAAGGAATATCCCATCACTTGATTTTTTTTAGCAAATTTTCGTAAACAAAATAAAGCTGTTGCAATTGACTTTAAAAATCAATATTTTCGAAAAATGTCTTCATTGAAATTCGGATTGAGTCATTCTGAAACGATCAAACTGAAATATATATATATATATATATATATATATATATATATATATATATATATATATATATATATATATATATATATATAGTTTTGATGAAGGATGAAAACACTCGCGTGTAATATTATTTTGAGATATTACAGATGGTTGGAAAATATAGGATCTTCACCAGAGCTGACGCGACGCCGAAATATTCTCTCAATTTTGTAAGTTATATTTATGTGTTTCCTATATTTTCCAACCATCTGTAATACGTCAAAATAGTATATATATATATATATATATATATATATATATATATATATATATATATATATATATATATATATATATATATATATATATATATATATATATATATAATATGTACGCCGTTGGAATTCCAGGACACACCACCCCCTTGGACTCTAGCGCGTAGAGCTCTTACTCCCCCACCAACGTCTTTCCTATCTCCAGGTACTTCAGGTTTCTTCGCTATCCCTTCTGCGCACCTCCTCGGCCACAATTCCTTGTCAGTGCCAATGGCCAAGAGAGCCGACGATTCGTCTTTCATAACGTCCGCCATGTCACATGACGTCCTCACTGACCTCTACAACGTACCGATCGATTCTGACATCTACACCCTTCCTATCGACACCATCAGGCCTCACAACAATCACAGGAAAAGACACTACAGCCCTGATGAAGATTTATAAATAAATCGAATATATGGAGTGATGAAAACCTAATCTACTGACTGAATCTCAAGATCCCTCAACTTCAAATTATTATATACTAGCCGCTCCGGCTCGCTTTGCTCGCCTCCACGTCCCCCCATTAAATTGCTCGCTCTGCTCGCATAGAGTGCCATGTAGGGAATGTTGCTCGCTTTGCTCGCAAAGTGTAGCATGTAGGGAATGTTGCTCGCTTCGCTCGCAAAGTGTGGCATGTAGGGGATGTTGCTCGCTTCGCTCACAAACGGCACATCCCTAAGGGTAGGTTTAACCTGTGTGGGGTATGTTGCTCGCTTCGCTCGCTCGGTACGGCTGTATGTGTAGGAAAAACCCTGGAACCCCCCCCCCCCCCCATTAAGTTGCTCGCTTCACTCGCAAGGTGTGGCTGTACACATGCGATGTATTACAATTGAAACATGTAGGGGATGTTGCTCGCTTCGCTTGCAAACGGTAAATCTCTAAGGGTAGGTTTAACTTCGGTATTTATTCTGTTGAAATGTCGAACGGAAAAAATCGGATCCTTCAACGCGCGCGTCCGTAGGCCTGCTCGCAACATTGTGAAACGGCGGCGGGCTCGATTAACTTCTGCTATTAATCGCTTTGCCTCTTTTCCCCTCGCATTTTGACCGACTTCCCGTCACTTTTTTCAGATTCAGATTCGGCGGGATCAAACCTTTATTTCACCCGCGAAAACCGTTCCGAAAAAGTACCTTTATGGGGTATATTTTAATCGGAAAAAACTCAAGTTTTTCGTGAGATTTTTCGAGAAAACGGGTCCATACTCTAGCATTTTTTTGACGCATTTCCCGATACTTTTTTCGCGATCCGATCGCGCCGTCGTCTTCGTCGTAGAAAAACCTACGAAACCGGTATTTTTCCGGAATTTTCGACGGCCGTTTAGAGGGGTAAAGGAAGCGGGGAAGTGAAAAAAGCTCACATTAACCGTTACTTCGACCCCCCTCCCGCCCTACGGCCCATGGTTCCGGTGGGATTAAACAATTTTAAATTCGCTTATACACCCTATCGGAAAATCCCAAGAAGATCCCCCCTTTCGTAGACTCCCCCCACTCAGCCGTTTGGCCGTGCATAGACACGACAGACAAACAGACAGACGGAGTTTCATTTTTATAAATAGTATAGATAGATATATTAAATGTGTGTGTGTGCAATTCCAGACGATAACTCTCCTCATGATTGAGATAAAAATTCCGTTCTTGCGCCGAAAAATCAAACATTCAAAACGAAAGGATGAGTTCGTTGGTCAGCATTTTTTGAGCACATTAAATTGGTCAAATTTCAAAAAACTTGCAAAAAATTCACTAAAAATGGCTAAAAATTGTTACATTTATAATTTTCAGCATAATATTGCTTAAATAAAGTTTATCAAATTGAAAATAGAACATTGAAAAAATTTATTTATTTTTTTGAATACGGGGCAAGCTAAATTAACAACAGCATTTAATTACAAATGATCGGTTCAGAATTTACATGTCACAATGAAAATATAAGATAAACAAGAGAAAAAAATTAAATCAGCAAGAGAGATTCAGTTTATGATATCAAAACAATACCGGGGACGTAATAATAAGAGACTTGAGAGAATTTAAAGAGTTCGTGAAAAAATCAAAATCAGGATGGATGTTCAGAAGGAGATTCGCAGAGTGAGGAATGCGGTGCAAAGGACGATTTTGTAGATAATTTGTTGCAGAAAACTGAATGAGGAAGATGGCTGACTGACGACTGGAGATGCGAGGAACTGAGAACCTAATTTCTGCAAGCAGAGGAGGGCAGTCGATCTCACCATTCAAAAGCTTATGAAGGAGCGATAGGTCGGCCATGCCACGCCTCACCCCAAGTGACTGGAGCTTGCATATCTTTAGCAGTGAAGGGTAGTCGACGTCTTCCGAAGGAATCCCGAGCTTAAAGGCCACATTACGCAGAAACTTGTTTTGCACTCTCTCCTGCTGATACCTATGAACAGCGTAACGCGGGGACAAAATTGACGATGCATACTCCAGCCCAAAAACCGGACTAATAATAGTAAAAATAGTACACAATTAGGCTGATAAATTTACTTGAATTTCATTAAAATTTGCTATAAAATATATAATGATATAAACAAACTGCAAAAAAGCTGAGAATCCAAAAACTCTTTTTGAATTAGAATACTTTTTTTGTAATAAAAAATTATATTTAAGAATTTCTTTGCACTCAAAAAGCTCAAATTTCAATACTATTCAAATTAATATAGTACGATAGCTTACGAAAATTTGCTCATACGCAGACAATCATGTTGCATGACTGGAACTTTTCAAGTGCGCGCAAACGGGCGTAATTTCGCTCCAAAAGTGCTCATTTCCGCTCTAAAAGTGCAACTGAGTTTTTGAAGATACTTAATTACCACATGTAATACATGATTTTGAAGCATTTTTTCGTGCTGAACCCCGTCACGATGCCCATTTATTGATATTTGCAACAACAACTTGGGAAAACACCGAAAAACCTACATTTTAGTTCGTCATGTGCTTAGTGGAAATGTGTTAGAAAAGTGCAAGTCTGGTCAATCTTTCGGTATTTTCCCGCAAACGCAAACGCAAATGGGCGCAGTTCCACTCTAAAAGCGCAATTACTGAGTTTTTAAGATAATCAATTGCCACGTGTAATACATGATTTTAGAGTATTTTTTCGTGCTGAACCTCGTAATGATGTCCATTTATTGATATTTGCAACACCAACTTGGGAAAACACCGAAAAATTGTAAATATATATATTTATTTAATGAATAAATTATTAATATTTATCAATTTTCAATTACAATTGAGGTTTTCCTCTCACTTTATGAAGTTTTTGGAGGTTTTTCTGGTTTACCGTTGTTTTTCCTCGTAGGTACTAAAAAGCTCGATCTATGGCTGCACCATCTTCTAGACCAAGGCCTCGAATCCGATGTCTTGATCCTCTCAGCCAGAGGGAAACCACTCGATGCACTGAAAACTGGGTCTTGACCCTTACCTAGGAGACCACATGAGTGTAAGGCTTTGACCATTTTTTGGAAAGGGTGTGGGCCATTAAAAAAAAAAAAAAAAAACCATCATACTCCTTGTGAAAAGTTCCGTCACAGGACAAGACCAGCGGGGTGAATGACCCACACAGGCCCTCAGCAGCTTCGCCTGTGCTGAATGTTGGGAGATCGCTGGCCAGTCAAGGTAGGAATAAGAGGCAGCGTCGGCGATCACAACGCGGGTGGATATCAAACGCTGGCATCTCACAGTCCCACACCCCATGTATCTCAAGATCTGCAACCTGCCTTGGGCTTCCGTCAGCTCCTTCCGGTAGAATTGGCTCTCTTACCACTCGCCCCCACACCAGGTTTGCCATCATCTCGCACTCATCTCGAATGAGGTCATGGCCCTGCTTGACCAAGCCCCCTTCTTACAATTGGGAGTGTGATTTAGGTCTATTGGGGTCCCACATCCATCGCACGATTAGGCATGCCACTAGGCTCCCGACCATATCGAGCCGCTAAGGCGTCATGGAATTGGGATTTCGATAAGTCGAAGTTATTTGACGCCAAGGGGACGACACTCAACCATTGTGAAGCTTCCTTCGTTCTCCTAATTATTCGCTGATGCCTCTGGTTTAGGAATATGAGGATCTCTTCAGCTTTCTCCTTCTCTCTCGTTTTTCACAATGCCCTCTCTTGTAGTAGTATTGACGTTACTTGGTCTGCACTATATATACATACATGTATACTTATACTTCCGCTAGGTACCTATAGGTAGGATCAGAAGCATTTTTAGAGAGTAGGTATTATGATGTCTCAGGGGCGTACTCTCAAACAATTTCAAGTCTATACCTGCAATCAAAATTGCGGTGGTAGTCACAAGATAGTGAGGATAAAGTTAAGTATTGACACAATATGCTGACCAATAACAGGAAAATTAAACATCAAATCCAACATTGACTTTAGGAACACGAACACACAATCAAAATTCGTGCAGTGTAAGCCGAAAAATAAGTGACAGTCTGTCAGATGGTACAAAGGCATTCTATGGGGTTGGAAAAGAGCTGAAGGGAAAAGGTGAGCATGCGTAAGCACTTATGCGGATAGGAGGGGAATTTCGGTGGTTACTGAACTATGGATAGGGAGGCGGCCACCTCCCTATAAATACCCCGCTGGGAGCCCTCCGAAATTCATTCCACTCTCCGCTCTCGACGACGACACCTCAGAAGTACGAAGATTTCTACACGCTCTACGCTGACGAACCTTCTGCATCCCGAGTTCATCTCAAGAACGGCTTCCTACTGCTTTCTACAAGGCCTACCTTCTCTCCACACAGATCTCGCATTGGCATCTACGAGTCCAGTGATTATTCATCCTGCTCATTGCCCAACGTAGTTCATCTGTCAGGACGCCACCCGGTACATCTATCGATATTCTCTTTAGATCGTACGCCCGCTGGGACGTTCCTAGTCGTGTCGCCCAGGTTTCGTAGCACTAGGCTCGTCACCGACCGCTGTGGGCACGCCGGTAAATTACTCAGCTCATACGCTCTAATTTACCGTCCAAGGAAGTCTTTTTCAAGACTACAAGGTAGGACCCTGACATACGAGCAAAGGAAAGAAGCTCTGTCAAGCGAGTCCACCTTCTAAACCCTCTATTTCTATACATAGAGGCATCGGAAACGAGCTAATAACTCGGATATTTCGATGGAACGTCGGCCGTCCTATTTCCTCATGCAAGGGGAGGTAGACCACGGCGCGGCCGGGCCTCTTAGCCCACGCAGCGCTACCTACACGCTGCCCGGCCAATCCGCCGGTCCCAGCGACGGCTCAAGGCTCGATCCTCACGACGAGATCGCCTTCTCACCTAACGTATTCACGAAGGAAACGTTAGATCAAGCCTCACCTATACAAAAGATCGAGGCTACCTTTCAGACCCGCTCTGAAGTCAATCATTATGATTCGACAAAGCTTTCCGAATATCCACGATATTCGACACAAGGCTACCCGGCCGATCCGAGTGTCAAATACACTCCAAATGTACAAAAAACAAAGGATACTTTTCAGTACCTCAACCAAGCTCAACATATTCCTCCTACAGATATAAATCTTAGGCCGGAATATTACAAAACGGCTCAGTATTATTCTAGGGAAAAATTGCATAAGGGCTAGCCCCAGAAGTACGAATTGACTTCAGTTTGCAGTATCCAAACTTCCGTTTCATTGACTAGATGATTTTAGAGCCATGGAACATACCTAGCTATTAGTTTTAATCAGCATGTCACAATAAGCAAAACCTATCTCTTGGTTTATTGAGTGTGAGCCAGTGTACTGTTTCCCCAGAAGGAATGTAGTGTAGCTAGCAGCTTTCTATCCCGATACTGGCAGTAGCTTCATTCTCAGTGTAGGTCCGAGCAGTTGCAGTTGAGTTTTGTCATTCACTGTGCTAGAACCCACTGTTCTGAGTTCGTAGTGGGAATGCAGTAACAGAGTTCTGACAGTTCCCAGTTCTTTGTGGAACTGTCAGAATTTAATGCCAGGCTGTCACTAACGAATTGGCATTTCTAGCATCTCAAGATTGTTTGCAGGGTTGAATGTGGTTCCAATACATCTAGACTGCTTAGAACATTCATCCCAGTTTTGAAGAACTTCAGTACCGAGAGTGAACCTCTAGACTACTCAATCCATCCATCCAATAGGATTCTTGAAGCCCCCCCCCCCCCCCCCTTCCCCAGTCCATGCAGACAAGCCCTGACCATCTGAGCAGCGTATCCCTCACAGTATAAGAAGAGGTTGGTGGGGACAAGATCGGAATATACCCTTACCAGTTAGTTCCCAAGTATTGAAGCTAGGACTGTTATATTTTAGTATCCTGAAAACCTATGCCTTGTTTGTTAGCTCTCCCCAGTCAAGTATATAAGTATAGAGTTAGTGAAGTGTTGAGAGATAGAGAGCCAATCAAATGGACTGTGGTCAGAGAGGACTGATAATCAAGTTTTCCTGGCCACAATCTCCCCTTTAAGCAAATTCGGTCAATTGCTACAGCCAATGTCTCCAGCCAGAATTTCCTATGGGCCCTCAACAGTGTGGAGTCATAGCGTAGCATGACAGCACTGATCACCATCAGAGTTAGGAATAGTATTTTGTACTTGATGACATTGAAACATGCTAGACAGAGTCACTTTCTCATAACTTTCATAGATTTAGTAGAGCCACAATCAAGCAATAGTATTTCAACACCAGTCGCAGTCACACTACATACCTAGTTCCACTATCTTAGACTTTGTGTTAGGAGGGACACTCTTTGGTAAGAGTTATGCATTTAAGCACCAAGAGGAGGTAAGTGGGCGGGAGCAATATAAACCTAGTTAGGACATGGCAGGACACGAACTTGATAAGCAATCCCTCTTGAGTCTCTGATCCCATACATCCACAATTACAATATTCATCATTGTCCAACCCTCAACTATCAGCCTTCCTTGGCTGAACTGGGATTAGCACAATGACAAGGTGCACCCATCACAGACTCACAAGTTGTTCGCCAGAACGTCTCTGTGGAGTGACGTCATTGTAACGGTACACAAACCCCAAGAAGCTTGGCCATAAGTCCGAAAGTGGTTAAAAACATAAACCTGTTTCCTTGCAGTGATATGAAATAAAATATTATAGGATGTTTAATTTACGCTCTAACTTTATTTACATGGCTAGGAAATTGCGCATTACAGAAAAATACAAATATACATAAGTAAGACAAATAATTCATCAATATTACAATGCTTGTATTCCATCCAATTATAGAGGGAGAAATCAGAAACTAAAAAGTAAATGTAGCTTCTAATTTGAAGGACGATCGAAGTCATACGATAATAAATTTACGCTTTCAGCTGTTACTAAATTACGATTTTTCCTATCTATAAAACGGGTTTTAACTTTGTACAGTCAGTGGGAGAGAGGAAAATTTGAAACAATAACTATAAGCAAATAAAAAATTGCCAAAATTAGTACTGATTCATCAGTGCTTATCTACTTATCCGCCCAAATCACAATTCGTTTCATACTTTAAAAATAATCAATATTATCATCACCCCCTACACAATAAAACGGTATTTAGTGCAAATCTTTCGCTGGATTTTAACAAATTGACTCTCGAAACGCCAGTTTTGTTCTCGTTAATTTTCATTCCACAAAAGTGCAACATTCGACACCAACAGGTTTTCAAAATAAACCGATCATTCCAATGGATTTTAAGGAACGGTTTATTGTGTAGTAAGAAAAATCAAACGAGTGGCAGCTCCAAAAAATGACTAGTCGACCTTGACTACGCTGTAGATCTTTCTGACAAACCAGAAACAAGCGAAAAATCCAATTGTGCCTGCAACAAGATGAGTAAAGTTAAGAATTTTTTCGTTTTCATATCCGAAAAGTGAAACCAATGCTTCCGCTACCTTGATAGACTCGGAAGCAATAACATGTGAATTACCAACATAAAATAAACAATACGCAAATAATTTTTGTAGTTCTGAAATATATGAACTATTTGAATGAAATACTTGAACGAGTAAATTACCAGTTAGAAGGAAGAACAAGAAGACCATTATCAAAGTGTAGCCAAAATACAAGAAAGTAGAGGCCACGTCCTCAATGTTGAGTTTTGTGACAAAGTAATGGATGCAGTAGACGAACAAATACATGGCTGTAAATCCACTGGTCAGGAAACTTCTCCACCACCAATGATAGTCCTACAAATGAAGGTTAAAATAATATAATATTCAATTCAATTCTTTAAAACACATAGGACATTTAAGTTACCACCTGATGGTAACTGTGTATTTCATATGATGTTGTAATATGTAATATATTAAGTATAAATAAAACATTAGTATTTGATAAACAAATTTTAATTAAGTTTCAAATTACAATTTATAAAAAAATAAAATAGACGCATAAACATTGAAATGGAAAGATGGCAATGAAATGAAAATGTATGCCACAAGAACCAAAAAATTTCCACTCATGATCGCATGCGCGAATTTCCGTAAATTATCGTATTATTTATAATGCTGCATTGTTTTGAAATTATTTGCTTATTTTGAAATTTTAGTACTTTGAGTGCAAACTAATAGACCAATTTATGGCAACAAAACTCGTTTGTAACATTCTGCAATTCAAAGAAGATTTGGAACGTTTTAGCTTTTTAGGGAGTTTTTTTAAATAGAATTATATAGTAAATAATAATGAAATTGGATTAGTTTTTTCTTCGTGAATGTTTTATGCGAAAATTTTATAATTTTTTAGTTCGTAGTTGACAAACTTTTTTTGGCATTTATTCTGCTAAAAATATAAATGTAACAATTCTTGACCGTTTTTAGCCATTTTTATTGATTTTTTGAAATTTGGCCAATTTAATGTGCCCAAAAAGTGTTGGCTGATGAACTCACCCTTTCTTTTGGAAAGCTTGATTTTTTGGAGCAATAAAGGAGTTTTTATCTCGATCTTAAGGAGAGTAATCGTCCAGAATGACATAATATATAAATATATGAAAGTGTTAAACTCGATTTTTTGTTTCAGAATGCCTCTAAACGGATTTCAACGAAGAAAATTTTCGAAAATTTCGATTTGAAAAATTTTGGAGCCATTGCAATAGTTTTGTTTTCTACAAAAATTCGCTAACAAAGTTAGACTTATACGCAGGGTGTTCCAAAAACACCCCCGGAATTTTTGAGCCTACTTAAAACGCTGCAAATTATTACATAATGGTTTATTATTTCTGAATCAGATAGAACCAGCATGCTGGCATGGTTTGATGCTTGGCATGCTGGTTATTTCAGTAACCAGCATACTCTGGGGCTTTCGCCAGTCTCTTTTCTAGTATCCACCTCTGTTCTTCCTCTCAATCCACCCCCCGCTCACCCCCCTCACCACCCACCGTGACCCCCTGCCAAGCGTGCCAGGCGTGCGTAAGACACTTTTTCGCCCGTTTTTGGCCCATAGCATCTATGCGAGTAAAGCGATCGGGATGGTTAAACGTTAGGACCAACTAGACCCCAAATGGAGTCTATGTGCGAAAGAACGGGTTTTTTAAGTCAAATCTTAGGCCTTTTATGGACCGGACGGCTGGACGGACATTTCAAATTTGGATTCTACGCACCTTGAAACGTAAAGTGACAAAGTTTGAGGGGAGGTTATAAAAATCTTTTGCTATACGATCACATAGGCTTATTATTGGAAATAATAAACCAAAATCGAAGTAAATTAAATATTGGTCAAACAAAAAACCATTGTTAATCTAATCTAAGACTGCGAATTAAAATAAAAACGATAACTGACAGATGCAACATAGGGTGTCACAGATCAAGTTACGAATCATACAACTCATCTCGCCGTAACAATAAGACGATTATGATATAAATATTGCATTATTTTATTATGCTATATGTTCTGCACAATACTTACCTCAGCACATAGATGGAAGTAGCAGAGTAGAATAGTGGTTTCAGAACATGTGATAACCAAAATCAGAAAGACTAGGAACAAAAATCCAAACATGTAGTACATTTGGTTCGACCTGAAAGAGAGATAATGTGATATAGAACAAACTTAAATCATAATCAACACAGCAATCAGAAGCAATTTTAATTCAAAGAAGCCGACAGCTTATATAAGGTCTTCTATTCATACCTAATGTTTTATTATTATTGTTATACATGTATGCCATTTATTCAACCATGTATCATGTATTTACCTAATTGCTCAGATTTGGAAAAAAATCATTACTACATTAGAAGAATGTAGGGTACAATTTCAACCTATAGGCTCAACCCAAATGTTGCAGAGTTATATAACAATAATATATAATATAACAGAGTAGTATAACAATATAATATTGTTATATAACAATATTTGTACCTCACTGCCTCGTGTCACATTAGTTAAAGCAATTGACTAAAATGAGCTAAAAATAATTTAATAAATCTTGGGTTGATAAATTCCAAGACAAGTTGGGGTATTATATTTGGTACACTGAATAAATATAATAGCAGCTTTGATTGTGTAATTTCATATTCGATCAGTGCCAGTTAATATCACCACAGCTTTTCCACTTACTGCTCAATCTGAACCATGACTGAATACTATAACTGAGCAAAAGGGTTGTTCCACTGTGAGAGTGGCAGAAATGGAAAAGTTAACGTCCTCTAATATTTGGTCTATTTCCTGGAGACAGGATACTCCACCTAACTTCTCTAAGCCCAATTGATCGTCCTAACGCTAGTGTGAGAGGTGCTTTATACTCCCACTCCAGCTCCATGCTGCTCATGCAGACTCTATGCTGCTCTAGTAGATAATGTACCTACATACTGATCCATTCGTTAGTCCCTAACTTTTGGGATTTTTAATCTATTGTAAAAATTTAAACATGATTAGAGCAAAAATTATTATAACCCAAAACTAGATTGAGCAGCTATGCAGGCTCAACCATTCCTTTAGTTCTTTCTGTGGCATCGTAATGACTTCTCAGGTATTTACGCCCTTCTTTAAGAACAGATCCCAGCTCAAAGCTCCAAATCTTCAGTTGAATTCAAAGCTTGATGTACATTTCTGAATTGTTTTTAATCAACTTAGTACTCAAGTAATCCTACGAGTTTTCTCGTTTTTTTTTCTTATTTTTTTCCCCCCCTACAGAACATTTACGTACCAAAGTGAGTTCAATATAAAGAAAAGTTGGATGAATATGCAGCCAAACGGCAAAACACCACCCATGATGATGCCAGGAAGAGGTTGAGTGTAAATTGACTGGTCTGGAATCTGCCTAGGAATTTGGTTCGTTCGTACAGGATGCTCAATTGGCTGAAAAATTAAATAAACAGATCAATTATTGAGTTACCTGCTGATTATTTAGGTCGTTAACATATTTCCAACAAAAACAACTTGATCAAACATCATACTTATAATAAATAATAATAAAATTAATACTTAGAAAGTTACTTTTTCACCATTCGAGTATATACCTACTCTACAAACTTCAGGCAATAAGTAACTGATTGGAAAATTCATAAAATAATTAATCATAGTTATCGTTCCTTACCCTTTTTCGAAATCCTAGAACCGAGCCAACAAACGTGAGAGGGACAGAGACAAGAAACCACAAAGAGAGAAGAGCAATAAGCGTGGAAAATGGGACTGCTGCCGAACTCTCGTTGCCCCACAATATCAAGTTCATTACGAAGAACAAGCTGAAAACCATTCTGAAAATCAAAGAAATATTTTGCATTTTTTAGACTGTAGATACTTACTTTTTTAAATAGACAATCATTCAATCGCGAACCCAATCACATTCCAGTTACGCAGAGGAATTTACCCACTCGCAACTGTATTGGAGTTTTTAAATGTTTAGTTGGTTCCAGTGATAGGTATTATGATTTACTTAGTTAAAACGCAAAAAACTAGGACGATTCAGCAAAAAAACTAGAGTAAGAAAATAGAAGAATAACTTGTGAGCTGAATCTTATTTTTTAAATTAATTAATTCATTTTTCATCACAGAACACCCTGCAATGAAAGATTATGCAGCAGAGCCCCAATTACCCGTGAGCGAATGATCCGCGGTGCAGATTATCCGGGAGTGCCACGAAAAAAAATTTCTATTACGAAACTTTATCTTGACGACCTTTTTTTCGTTTACTGTTCTTTATTTTAGTGATTTAGATCTAGAGCAAAGGTTTCTACTGTACTGTACATATTTCAAAAGTTTTAAATATCATGTTTTTTTGTCAAATAAAACATAGTTTTTATGCTCAACTATTTTACTTCCTCACTACTGAAGGTAGGGAAGCTTTGTGTTCGTGATTGAAGTCAAAAAAATTGTTGTCCTCCAAAATCAAAATTTCCACTTGCTTTTTACGTTTCAGAGCTTGCTGATCAATTTTGGTTCCGTGTCTGTCCGTCTGTCTGTGGTAAATCCTTGTCACGCCCGAAACTATACCAAGTTTCAGTACGATTCCGATGAAACTTTCAGGGATTATGCGGGTTAGCTCCTAGACGGTCCCCTATAAATTTCATTGCCGTTGGGAGTAACAGTAGTCTGTTAATCTCTATTATTTATAAGAATGCCATCTGTTTGTTTGTCTGTCGTGTCTATGCACTTATAACTTCCACGTAATTGCTCTTCAACTAATTCTATATGTTCATGTTAGGTACTGTGTGTGAGGAAGCTATGCCGCACACCCAACTTAGCACTCTTATTTTCGTGTTTTCATCTCATTTTATAGAGAATTTCTGTAGAAAATGAACTAGTGCAATGGCTCGGAAAGTTTTAAAATGAAAATTTTTGAAAAATTTCTTCATTGAAATCCGTTTTGAGGCATTCTGAAACAAATCCTAGAGTTCAACACTTTTCACACACGCACGCACGCGCGCGCGCGCGCACACACACACACACACACACGGGCGCGCGCGCGCGCCAGTTAGGTTGTAACGGGGGAGGACAAAATCAGGAAGAGGTGAAGGGAACTAACAGGAAAGGAAGTTTATCGGGGCAGGGATGGTAATGCGGACACTTAACCAGAGGATTAAAAGTGAAGTAAAGGTCCACTTTTCAACATTAATCAAGAAGGTTAGAATACATACTTAATCATTCCTTAGGAATTACGATTATTTTATTTGCTGTATTATAGCCTAGTCTTGTAGACAGAAGAAAATTTGCTTAATGGAATATTCATAGTTCAGTCAAGCATTAACTACTAAAAAAAGGTAATGCATTTGATCATTCAATTTTATGGGCAGTGCATTCGGGGTTCAATGTATATGTGCTTACATACCCAGGGCACAGCATAGAAGTCAACAGAACATTGGACTTCCACTTTTCACCACCAAAACTCTTGTACATTCTTGCAGATGTATAACCTGCAATTGTTCCGAGACAGACGTAAACGACCAGCGCACAAGTCATGAGGGCTCCACGATTAGCAGGTGAGAGGAATCCAAGGCAAGCAAACCCTAAACAAACCAATATAATAATGTACCAACTGCATAATTTAACGATAATTACCAAATAAGTTACAATATGATTCGACACTGCTGCAGATATTTGAAAACGCCATCAATTAACAACGATAGCAATTGTTATTGAAAATGATGGCTTGATTGCAGATGTACGTACACCAATGCTAGCTCTTTATTTCTGTGGTAATTTGAAATCATCGAGATAGATTCTACTTAATCTGTCGTTTAACAATAACATTTTCAATGTTACACAAACACTATGCACACTAGGAAATGATTAGAAATAAAGATGAATTTTGACCATCTTGCAACAGGGTTAATTGTCAAACAACAGATTAAGTAGAATCTATCTCAATGATTTCAAATTACCATAGAAATAAAGAGCTAGCATTGGTGTACGTACATCTGCAATCAAGCCATCATTTTCAATAACAAACACTAACTGAAGGTACTGCAGAGGGAGCTCAGCTTACAAGCTGAGCGTGATTAGACAGAATAAAAGCTCTACAGGGGAGAGGAGAGAGAGATATATATACAGTTGACTCTGTATGCCTGTTTATCAAGGAAATGGTATGGTTTCATCTCCTTCTGCTCATAGAACTCAGCCTCCAAGGAGACTCATCAAAGAAATGTGAGCTGTTATAATAACTTTGGCATGGTCGTTATTGTGTGTGCAGACGACATAGACTGTTCAGAAAACTCATTGCAAGTTTTTAGATGCTCTAAAGTTCTCAATAAAGCTTATTTCACTTATTACATCTATTTAAACACCAACCAAAAGCCAGTTGAAAAATGGGTATCATGGAGATAATACAGTGAAGTCCTCAAAGCACAAGTTCAACTTGCATACACCAAAAGAATCGACAAAATATGGTTTGAGGCATTCCATCCATGTACCGTGATCCGTGATATCCAGACCTTCGAGCACTGTCTGCGTGTAGTACAGACGTCTGAATGAGGATTCAAGCGATGAAAGAAAACCTTTTGTGATCGTTTGAAAAAAGTAGCTACTAAACTTCTTTTAGAAGGAAAAAACTGCAGGTGTCAAATCAATATGAAGATTACATATTGTTTTCACTATTAGAACTAGGTAATAATAATTAATCCAAATCACTTAAATATTATAACTTAAAATAATAATAATAAATGCACAAAACTAGTTTAGTAAGGCGCATACTTTGTTCATTGAAGCTTACCAAGGGTTACCAGAGTCATGAAAAATATTTGTAGACCAGAACCGAGGAAGACCGAAAGAAGCATGCCTTTTCTGGGTGGGCGGAAAACATCTCCGTGCACCAATTTCCAGCCAAATTCTTCCTGGACATCCTCACCAGAATCGATCTGAAAGAAATACACAGTATGAAGTCCTACATACACATGATATTTTTTATGAAGGAAGTTACCAGGTTTTTCTATTCAAACAGATGAAATATATAAACGAAAAAGCTTTGGATATTTTTGTATACTGAGATACTCCAGGGCAATAAAAAACATGAACTGATGATATCAGTAAGATGTGATAATATATTATTTTAGGATTTCCCTGTGCACACTTCCCTGTGAATTTCATTCTGCCCAGACTCCTTTTGGAGTAGTAGTGTGGTGGTTGGGTGTCAAAAATAGCAAATACTAGGCAAAACCATAGGAAAAATATGAACTTCCTTCACAGATGCAGCCAATAGTGTCCGGTCCGCTCTCGGAGAGTGCGCATCGTGTCCGCGAAACAGAGTTATTTTTTACAAAAAATTGTTTGCTTTGTTAGTTTTTGCTTGTTTGAAGTACAAAAATAGGGCATATCGAGTTCCTGACAAACGATTCATTGACTTTCAGCGTGCCGTTCTACAGTTTTTCTGACTTCGTAAGTGGCTTTAAATTAGTAGATCGCTGGGCAGTTGACATCTTGTGACCGGTGAAAGAGGACGGATTGACGGTTGAAGTTGAGAGGGGATCGATCAAGGTCATCTTTCTCCCACTTCCTGAAATTCACTCTCACTCACAAATTCTGTCTTTGAGACGCGATTCTTCTGTTACCTATCAGCGAGCACGAAATAGAGGTGCAAAGGCCATTGCCTATTTGTTGGTAAACTTCGGGTGGAAATTAAACCGTGTCCTACACTTTCTTGTGTTGACTAAATACTTCAAAACTATTTCCGCTGATTTGTTTTCGTTACAATGCCTACTACAAGAAGGATGAAATCAAAAACGAAAACGAATATTGACAATTTTGCCAACATCAGTTTCAGTAATGGGGTCTTAATGGGGTTGTTTGATGAGATATATGGAGAACTGGAATTAATCGCTGAAAGTTGCCCAGACTCTGTTTTGATACGTCTGACTGCATCCCTAACAGATCTTTTCAAATATGCGGAAGATTGTGGCAACGAAAATATCACATTTCAAAATAATATCGACACGCTCGAGAATGTATTGTCGAGCTATAAAGATAAATTAAATGATTCGGTACAAGATCATTACAGATTGGAGGATGGATGGATGGATGTTGGAGAGAGTGGAGTTAACAAATAAACTACAGAATCTCGAAAAATGTATTGATGACAATTTAAGGCAACATTGTTCTTCAGATTCTAGTACTCAAACATATAGTGATCAAATTTCTGGTTCATTTGATACTTCTCATTTCCATCCTTCAATTATCTCCGTCCCCCATGATAAGATCCAAGCAGAAGTACAGTTAATGGAAAAGGATGATAAATTACCCTCTGAATTTTTCAGTCCCAAACACAGAAACTTTCTGTTTTTCTAAAGTCAGTGGTCTGAACATAGTTTCAGCAATAAAATCTTTGAAAAATTCTTCTAGTTTTGACATTTATGATATGAATTCTAAAATTATGAAAGGTGTTCTCGGCAATGTTTTAACTCCATTAACATTTTTGATAAATGATAGTATCATGAACGGCGAGTTCCCTAATGCACTAAAGGTATCCATAGTAACTCCACTTTTTAAGAAAGGTGATAAAGACAAAGTGGAAAATCATAGACCAATAGTCAAACTACCCGTTCTATCTAAAATTCTTGAGAAGGTTTTAAAAGCTCAAATCACACTACATTTTGAGGTAAATTGCTTATTCAGCGAAAATCAGTTTGGACGCAATTCTTCAACTGGTGGACTATATTTTGGATGGATTTGACTCAAAACAATTTTGCTTGACTTCTCCCTTAGATATCACAAAATGTTTTGACTGCATATCGCATGATCTTTTGATAGCTAAGCTTGGGAATTATAAGTTCTGTGCTAGCGCCATCTCCTTGATGAAGTCCTACCTTAGTGACAGATCACAATCAGTTTCTCACTTGGGGAGATTTTCGAATTATTCAATCGTAGAGATAGGTATACCCCAGGGTTCCGTTTTAGGACCGCTGCTTTTTTTGATTTTTATCAATGACCTTCCTTCTATAGTACCAGATCAACTAATCCTGTTCGCAGATGACACATCACTTATAAGCAAAATGCCGTATATTGATGAAGTTACCTCCTCTCATTCTCTCCTCACAGATCAGGTGATTGACTGGTTCAAAGCTAATAGACTTGAAGTAAATCGATCTAAAACGCAATATCTAATGAGCTCTTTAAAAAAAATTTCAAATGTAGATGTTCCTCTTAATCCACCGTCAGTCAAGTTTCTGGGGCTTAATATGGATCCAAAATCTAACTGGTTAGAACACTGTTCAGAATTAGCGAAACGCTGCAATTCAGCATTGTTTCTTTTAAGAATGTTAAAACAGAAGTTGAGTAAAAATGGGCTTCTGCAGGCATATCATTGTTGCTTCCAAAGTATGATAAGTTATGGTATAATTTGTTGGGGGCATGCCCCGTCATCTTCTCGTATATTTTCCATACAAAGGAAAACTATACGTGTCCTAGCTAACATTGGATATAGAGATGATTGTTCAGCAGCGTTCAAAAAGTTGAATATACTTACTTTACCATCAATCTATATACTTGAGAGTGCTTGCTACGTGAGAAAACATCAAAATAGTTATGAGGTTAGAAATGAAATTCACGACTATTCAACTAGAATTTCTGACCTGTTATCTTTGAAAAGGAATCGGGTCAAGGCTTGTCAAAATGCAGTGAACTATTGGGGAGTCAATTTTTTTAATATCCTACCACATTCTTTCAAGAGATTGGAATATAGAACATTTAGGAACAAGCTTCGATTGTATTTATGTAATTCGGCGTTTTATAGTATTGACGAGTTCCTCAAATCTAGTCATACAAGTTTGAACAGTGATCTAGTTTCGTAAAAGTGTTTAATTTTATATGTGATTGTTTAAATTAATGGATTCATCAAGTTTATATGTTGAATTGAGTTTATTTGTACATACCGGTAGCCATAGATAATGTGTTTGTCAGCAGCCGAGGATATTTATAAGAGTACTCGCGCTAGCATTTTAGATAAGCTGTGATATAATTTAAAGCCTTTTGTTAACTCTTAGATGTCTTGTTTTTTGTATGCATTTTGTTTATTGTTGTTTGATACTGAATGATTAGTTTTAACTGTATGAAAGAATATTTAGTATGCATGTAATTTATTGAATGCTTGGCCGTGTGCTTGTTTGTTTTTTGGGTTTCGGCTTGGGGTTCTCGGTCGGCCCGGGGGCGGTCTCGCCTGGTGTTGCTTGAAATGGAGCGATCGATTTAATCGCATCTAAGGGTGCTCATCCAGAAATGGGTGGGCACCCTCGGGAGGCCGCCATGGTGGGTCGGGTCCGGGCTCGGCCGGGACGCCCCGGCCGAGCCACTTTTGGGATGGGCAGGCATCTCGGCTGACATTTTCTTTAGAATTTTTTTTTCTTTTCTTTTTTTTCTCTTGCAAGCAAGACTATTCACAGTTTTTTCTTTTCTTTTCTGGCTACAGAGTTGGTATGTATTTTTTGTTTTCCTTCTCAAAAGTTTAGGTTTTTGGTATTTCTCCTGCGAAATCATGTGATGTCAATTTATAATACTAATATGACAATTGTGATGTACACTGTACTTCCACAAATATACTCTCTCTCTCTCAATACTGGAGATCTAGAACGAAGTCATTTGGACATCATTTCATTGAACGTGCTTCCCACAGAGGCAGGGAATAACAAAATTCGCTAATCTAAGCAAAAGATTTAATAGTGATGACTCCAACTCGGGGGTAACCGGCGGAATCCTCTTTTTAAATCAAGAGGGAGATTAGAAGCCAATTATAGTGACTAAAACTCTTTTCCAATGGAAACTCCGAGAAGTGATTGAGTGAGCGAGTCCCTGAGTACACGTGTTCTTTCTAATCTTTCACCCGCAACATGCCTTAAATAGGGTAATATTTAAAATCTATATAAATTGGCGACAAGAACGGTTTGCTACTCTCGGATGCTCGTTCCATTGTTTTCCTTAGTGGCAATGAGTTATATCGGCAGATTTCGCTATTCCCAATGGCTCAACCACCAACCAACCCAACTTTCAAGGGCGCTGTATTTCAACCATAATGTCAACAATTTTCGCGTAATCTTATCCTGATTAATTATTTGTGATGGTGTCACACAAGCCAATGCTATGTTATAAAAAGCAACCTAACTAACTTCTTCGAAGGGACATCCTACAAGCTGTTAGGAAGCCTTTGTGTCCTGACCGCAATTCACAATGCGAATAATACAACACTAATAGGTCTAATGCAAGAAAATTTCAAATTTTCATTTTTATATTGCAACACCATTGCATTTTTTTAATGCAGCCACAGGCGACTCACCCCCATAAACTCCAACATCAAGTCAACCACACAATCTCATTGAGAAATTGTGTCCCTTTCATGAAGCACTAGCTAAAGTTAGACAGAGCGTACTGTTCACCAGGGAAGATGGAGAGAGCTGCTGTTGGTGACAACGTTTGGACCAGGGACTACCGGGACCCCATGCATCCATCATGGATTCCAGGGAAGGTGACTTAAGTCCTTGGGAGTTGAACCTATGAAATTGCTTTGAGTGAAGACCAGGTTTGGACACATCATGTAGACCAGGTGCTTCCCCGAACTCTTAAATCAACGCCAAAACCTCTGAAGCCTCCTCAGGATCTTGAACCACAGGAGAGTCTACGTTCAGAGTCTCCTCCATTTCGAGGATTTCAATTCCTGAGCCACCGGCGTTTTTACTGCCAAACCAATCTTTGAATCGATCCAATGAACCACCTCAGACCGATTCAAAACCAAAAGCAACCCAGAAGATTCGTCCCAGGTTGAACACTGAAATGAGAGATGTGACCAGTGACCATAAAATTGTATTTTTTTAGGAAGTGATATTTAACTTTTGAAATTTTGTATTATTTTGGATGCCCTATTTTTGTTTGTAGGGAGAGATGTTGCATACTGAGATACCGCAGGGCAATTAACGAACATCAAATAGAAGTACCTAGTTGATATCAGTGCGATATTCGAACTTCCTCAAACACACGTGTTCATTCTAATCTCACCAGTAATTTGCCTCAAATTAGGTAATATGTAAAAGATTTTGTAAAACACCTTCGTTAATTTTTCTATCAAAACCCATGGTATTGATTTGCAAATAGGAAGCAAACCTTCTACCCAGCAACAAACAAATGAGCGGTTCGTTGAATTCGATTAATTAATACAGGCAACTTACTTGGTTGTATCTGGCAATGTCTTTATGAAGGGTACGTAAGATAATCATGGCAACCATGCCAGACAAAAATAATACTATAACTAGGGAATTCAGGATGCTGAACCAGTGAATGTTAGTATGCGACATTGACTCCAGAATATAATCCCATCTTGAAGACCATTTCACAGTATTATTGTTCTGAAAAAAGAAAAAGGAGATAAAACTACAATACTTACGATTATCTGACAACATGGCATAACATTAAGGGGGGGGGGGGGGGGGGGGGGGGGGAACCACGCATGTTGGTAAATGTGATAGTGGTAGAGATTAGCTTGGAAAAAAATAATAATTGAAAGAATAGATACCAAAGTGAATAATTAAGATAGGTAAATAAATAAAGTATTCATCTCTTTTGTTAGTGTTACATGCACAGTGAGGTTTGTCTAACCTTGATAAGCAAGTGGTGTAGCGAGCAGTATGTTCCTGAGCTTTTCTCTAGAAAAAAATGAGCTCGAATTCTGCCACAGTATCTATAATTTTTGGGCCTTTACATTACGGCATGAGGCAGCAGGACCTAAACGTTAATACAAAACCCTTTCGACACTGACCGTAAACATCACATTCCTGCTTATCCCGCTTGTAACCTACCAAGTAGGTAACTTGTATCTAGTTTTAGCGAAAAGACTGCTATATTTGGGTCCATCAGTTATTTCTTGGTATTGAACACTTTTTTGCATCCAATAGTTAACTGCAACCTGAGCTTTCAACTCTATTGTCTCTCCTTCCTTTCATGAAATTGTCGTTCTATTTCTAGATATATTGATTGATTAACAAAGGTTCTACAATAAACATCGTTTGATAAGTTCAAAAACCCATGTTCCATAATGAGGCAAAGGAATAGGGACTTTTTGAGAAAATCGTAGCACTGCTAGTTTGGCAAAAACATTTTTTTTCTTCATTCTTTAAAATTGATTTGAGGTTAAGGGCCAATAATTTGAAAACGTTAGGTATATCAAGGAGCAGCTCCAGCACTTAACAATTCTCATTATTAATTGTTCCTTAATAAAACCTTACGGGGTCTGCATCAAGATCCATTTTCAGCCAGTCCTTGTTGAGTTGGTAGTTCTGGGTTACCTTTGAGAGGAGGTGCATTCCTTCACTCCCCCTCAGCTACCTAACTTACCCAAGAGACGTTCAACAAGCAGCCCTTAGTTCGATTGCGAGATCCTAACCTCTCTAGAAGGTCCTAATAAATCATTGTATCGTATTTTCTCAAATAGTTATTGTTAATTATAAAACACGCTTCCTGATATCATAAGACAGTTCTAATTTACAACATCAGTAGTTGGAATTCACGCCCCATAGTACGGTTAGTGCATAATTATTACTTTTTTTTCTTGGCCGTTTCCACATGGACTCCTAGTGTTGCAGTAGCTTACGCAGTGCCTCGTGACGCAGTTTTTTGGACTATACCCCGAAGTAATTTTTTTTCTTTCAATATGGGTGAGTGGGAACTCTACCTAACCGGATAATTATTCCAGTGATGATTCTCAGTTTGTGAAGCCGATCCTTCAGTCTTGGCTCTGCCTTCACTGCTGGACCAACGGGTAACGGAAGGGCTGATTATACCTGCTTCCAGTAATACTTAGATATATTGACAGACAGCCTCACGGTCCCTAGGGTGCAATCTATAAGGGCGTTTACACGTAATTCTGGTTGGATCAATATGGAGTTCAGTAATGTTAACAGCATCGCACAGGAGACCCTGAGTAAAATGAGGGGCATACGATTTTAACAATGAACGAAGATGGCTTAAATCAGCTGGGTTAGTGAAAGAATTATTTAAAGGCTCAACAAGGGGTGAAAAAGTGCCAGATTGATCCGACAAAGGCCCCTATGTGTAAAAGTTGTCCATCAGCGCAGTGAATGGAAAACACTTTTGTGAGTGTTATAATATTGGGATAGAGGTAAACTGAATGATAGTGGTTACTGAAGAAGAGTATGAATGATTGATGGTGGTTTCTATTTGCTAACTATTAAAAAACACGTAAATCATGATTGAATAAAAGGGGTAATGTTCCAGATTGTGATTGAAAAGTGCAGCACTAGTCAGATTTTTCAAAGTTAAGAGTTATAAAGTTTCTGAATCTGAACGAAATTATTACATAACATTCAATATTACATTAATTTCAACAAAGTGTTGCCAAAAAAATAATGATAGTGAAGCGGAGTTTCAGTGCTGCTACTTTTCATAGATTTTCTACTGTATCCATGCCCAAGCGGCAAGTCCATGGAATGAATTGTTAATTCTTGAGGGTGATATCGACTTCGTCAAATATATTTTAGGGTATTTACTCTGAAACAGAAACAATTGATTGAGAGTACTCCGGAGTTACCTAGTTCAGTCAAACTGGCTCTCAGAGTAAGATTTTCGAGTCATAACAGACATAAAAAAGCTAATTTAACAATATGTAGGAACTTACTATGTACTTGACACTGTATGTGTACCGAACTGTCAACGTTTCTTCGGGGCCCAAAGGAGCTTGCTTAATGGCCAAGGGCTCTTTTGAGGCACAGTCAAAACTCCTATGGTTAATACTTTTTGGTGTGGCTTTGACAGCTGAAAAAAGAAGTGGTTACATTAGAATTATTAATCAGTACAGATATGTCAATAATAAATACCAATACGGTTATGAAAGAATATAGTCTAAGAAGTATCAATGAAATCACTTACAAACAATTCTACCACCCTTGGTACCAAACGCACTTCCCCAATCTTCATTTTCTCCACTATGGTAAGTTATAACCAAGTCAACATGATTGAACAGGTAGTATGTTCTAGGATTTCTGTAATAATTCTGCAATGAACATGGATAAAAATGTGAGTGAACATTTTTTGAGGCGAATAGTATATACGATAGGCAGAAAATAGTAACTTTTTATTAATCAAAAAGAAGCAGTGGATGTCGAAAAGCTATTTCAAGAAAACAATGGCCTGCAATACAACTCCGTGAACCAGCCACCACCTAATAATCAGTTCACCACACCTGGACCTATTTTGTTTGACAAAATTGAGGAGTACCCAATGGGTTCCAATCATTTTCCAATAACATTAACCTTTCAGCCTTCTCAGTACTTCCGCTAATCAAACCAATTCAGAAGTAGAAAAATAAAGACACCCACTCGGTAGAATATTGTAGTGTGATTAGCTTGACATTTTCTTGTTAGAAATTAGTTGGAGTCTAGGCAATGCTCACCTCAGTAATATCTACTATACTAAACACGCAGATGCATCCCAGGTGGCTCAAAAAGAACGTTCAATGCAAAAATTCTGCTAAGAAAACCCAAAGTTAAAGTTGAACAGTTCTTTCAAAGACTCATCCTAGGTAAACACCATCCCTCGGCTTTAACCCTGTTCAGTTACATCCTCGTCTTCTTCCAGAAACGTAAAGAAAGGTATAAAGGGATATATAAGTTGTTTGAACAGCCCTGTTGCAGGATGGGCAGTGTGACAGCGAAAAACTTTTGGGCCACTCTTTTTATACGGAAACACAGAGAATGGCGGCAGCTACCTATGAAAGCTACAAAATTGGCTCTTTCCTAGGTTATAAGCCAATAAACAAAAAAACTGCGCTTGTCTATACGTAGGTTCCTCAGTGAACACCTATCTCAGCATTGCGCCTGTCACTTCAAAAATTTTGTTACACCACTGGCCTCCACGTTCCCCAAACCTAACTCTGTGTGATTGTTAAGGATGTAATTTTCATCCCCTCCTTGCCTACAGACATTAAAGAATGAAAGAACGCACCACATCTTCAGTGAATACTGTTAGTGGTGACATACTCTTATCTAGTTAGTGTGCTGTGCCCTAAACGGAGGTCACATATACATATTACTAGAACATTAACACATAAACTAGACTTATTTACGCACATTTTAAGCTTCGTATGGTGTGTTACAGCTCTCAATTTATCTCAAAACATGACGCTGTCACCTCCCCCTCCTCTTATTCTTTATTCCAGAAAACACGTAGTCAATTTGGCAAGTACCAACAAATGTTTTAAATTATGAAGAGATGACGTCAATGGGATCAAAAGGCGTATTTCTCTTTCCTCAGACTGGGTATTACATAGGTACTATGTATTTGACGGCATGATGAAGCAGATAGAAAACTAACTTGAGATGAAAAATTAACGGAGTTTCTTCCCTAGCAATGGAGCGGTTGTGCGTGAAGTTTGTTAACATTGTGTTTGGCGTTACAGGAATAGTATGTCGGAAAATTTGGCTGGCCCCCAGGGGTAAGACATATCTATGTTATAAAACATCACAATCTATTCACGAACATAGGAATAGATGAGTGGAGTCCGTTGAAATCAGGCGCCTGATATTCAACTCGAGATGGCCAGGCACCGGGAAGTCTCCGGGAAGACAGCACCCTACAGAAAAGGAGCTCTCTTGAAAAGTTGCTATTGCCAACGTTTTCTATTCTTCCTGTACACTTTTAACAAAAACTACTCAACCAATTTTGATGATTTCTTTTTTTTAATTCTGTTTGGCTGGTTTGGATAAAAACTTCTGCAGAATTAGTTTTTCCGATAGTTCAATAGATAATTCCAGATAAAAAATTTAAAATAGTGCTAACTTCCTAAGATAACACGTTATGTTCTACTTTATATTCTATCAAGGTTCTACTAAAAGACATAAAAGACACACCAAATTAAATTTTAGCATGAAAAAACATTTCAATGTATTTTTTCTTGCAATGGGGCTCCGAACCTGAGGATTTCGAGGTAGAGCGCAGCACGTAAACAAGGACCTTACTGATTTGCTCTTCTTATGTTGCCTATAAGGGATGTCGTGGCAGACACAAGTTGTTTTTATTTCTGTGTTTCTTCATTATAATAATTTATTTATTAATAATATAATTCTCATTTTTAACCAGTATTGATGAGATTGATGGTACAGCAATAGTATAGCGAAATGGGGTGACCGAAGGCATCAACAAGGAGAAAATCATGTCAACCACTACCTTCCTTAAGTAATCACCTCCAAGCGCTTCTAGCAGCGGACCTTGTCAGTTTGGAGCCCCACTACAACATATGTAATATGTAACTGACAAACATATGAAATTGACAAATTTAGTTCAGTATGTTTTTTGTGCTTGGGGAATTTAGAGAGCGAAAAAAGAAACAACCCCATAAGTTGAGTAGAACCCGGAAAAATGTGTAACTAAGTACTAGGGAAAATTATAGGGTGGCACACTCCACTCACACAGTCATATGCAACTTACATTCATATTACAAATGTCTTCTTGGCGTCGGTATTCACCAACAAAGCACCCCATAGGAAAGCCAGGTATACAGCATTGTCCACCGTACTCAATGTAATAACACCAGGTTACTGGCATATTATCTATAAAACATTATTGACAATTGGTTAGACACATTGCTCCAAATGAAGGGATTTCTTGTTTGATCTGAATTTCCTAGAGTGGGGAAACATGACGCTATAAAACATCTGACAATTTTGGCCTAGATATATTTTTTTCCTTTATTTATCCTGAAGGACCAAGGGAAATGTATCATTATTCTTCTTCAGATAGGTATTTTTTAGAGCAGAGCGTTTTGGAGAGAAACTGGTTAGAAATAAGAATGATCACCGTAAATCCAATGGTATCCGAAATAGAATTATTTACCTTCATAGAAATAAGGAATGTTGCAATGATATTACTTGTTTACTATATTTTACAATAATTTTAGAACATTTTATAAACTATTCATTACTTCCAGAGCTTGAAAACTGCTACATTTACGGAGTTTATCTCAGCATTTCACCTAAAGTTGAATGTTGCCATTGTAATACCCTAATGTGGAGCCTTTTACTAGAATATGTATATGCTTTATTGTTGAATATTACAGGGATATCCAATTTACAATCCTAATTTACACCTTTAAACAGGCACTAAACACGATTGTGACATAAATTCGTTATTGGGAAGTTCTCTCTTTTCAAGATCCCCGAAGAACAGGAAAATAGTAGTATTTTGGTGGTGTGTAGTGAAGGAAGATAGTTGGTATTTTGTACAATAAAATATTAAGCAAACTGGAAATTAAGTAGTTGAAAAAGTATAATGCAATAGTTGAACTACTACTGATTTGATAATATTATGTACTCCATTATCAGTTAGATTAATACTGTAGCGCTTACCTATTTACAATAACATCATAAGTTGTATCACAACATAGTTGTGTTAACAGATTGGAAATAAAAAAGCACTTTGGGATTGATATTCGTACACAAGACAATGGGGGCAGGCCGGATCCAAACTGCAATCGCTCCAAAATCCTGGCGGTTTGGAGGTAGGGTCGGTCCAATATAGATTAGTTGATTTGTATAGTTTGGTGGTCTGGATGCACGCAAGCTCGCATCTCACAATTACATAATATCAAGTAGTCAATCCCTTACTAAAATATTCAGATTAGTTGGTCATACTGCCCAGGTTCGCTGTGATTGCGATTTGAATCTGGCCTGCCCCCACTGTCTACTTATTCGTACATGTTTTACTTTACCATCTAAGTAAAGCACATTATATTATTTCACAAATATGTACTGTGATCACAAGCAAAATGTGACTCTACAAACGAAGTATTTACTCACCCACAATCCAATGGTGTTGATAGTTGAGCATCATTCCTTTCTTTAATAGTGCTAGTTTTTTGGCATCCTCAGTGGACTTCCCAGTGTAATTCTTAACACAAAGGGTTTCACACGCCATATCCTCCATGAAGTGAAGCTGTTAGTACAGTATAAGTCACATTAGTGGAGTCATGTAAATTGAACAAATTATTTTGTATTAGTAAATTATGCACATTGTTTAAACGCAAAAAAAAGTTAAGAAATGAAGCACCTAGGAACTCCTTATCAATCTAACTATTCTGCACAAGAGCCACATGGATCTGAGTACTATTGATAAATAATTCAATAGGCCTGCTCCATGTTTTACCCATCTAACGCGTTTCATTACACACAAATTCTTTCATTTTCAAAATGGGCAAGAAGACATCAAGGAAATGAAGAAATTCTAGGATTTTTCACACTAAAACAATTTAAATCCCAAAAACAGATATATTATTTTCATTTCGGAAGCCTATATAATGAATAAAAAGGAAACTGCGATGTTTTCGAAAATTTATTTAGAATCCAGGAAGAAAAGAGTTTTATCCTCAAGATCCTTACTCAGTAAAACCATACTTAACTTACTGAGGATGATTCAATTTTTCTTAATTCAAAAACTAAGGAGCGGATAATATACACCAGGATACTATACTACGTAAGTATCTTAGAGGTATTGAATGCCATTATAAGTCTCAGGAAACCCACAATTGTTGGAGGGATTGATTTATCCAACCATATTATGTTAACTACTGCGAAGTGCGTGGCCAACAAGCTGAGTTATGAGCATGGTTATTTGAATAATTGTGTACACTCAGGTGATCATTCTCAATAATTGATATTGTGAACATGATTTTTTTTTTACTTTACACTCTAGGAAGCTGTAATTTTGTATGTAGCCTCTTCAGGACATTTACTTGACGATGCCCAGGGTCCGGATCAGATGAGTGGCTCTTAAAGCTATTTTTCATGCTTTACACTCTAGCAAGCTGTTATTCCTTATTTGTTTTGTAAATATAAATTAATTGGTTTCGGAAAATGAGAAAATTAAAACCAGTAATTCGTCCTGACTTATTTTTCAGTAAGGGCCAGTTCCACCAACGGGAATTTATTCTAGATTCTTGTAACACAGGATCTAGATAACAACAGCGAGTCAGTGTTTTGACCGTTCCACCATCAATTTTTACAGGATTTGCTGATTCACAGGACCGCACGTCATGTATGGATGAATTAGTTAGCATCCAAATGACTTTACTAAGACCAAAAATTAGTGAATAACAGTTGATAAAAGTGGAGCTACAGTATTTTCTGTCCACTGAACATCACCATTCCAACATCAAAACATTCATCAATTTTTACATTTGCTTCACAGGACCGCACGTCATGTATGGATGAATTTTTTTTTTTTTTTTTTTTTTTTTTTTTGCTTTTTTTTTTTTTTTTTTTTTTTTTTTTTTTTTTTTGTTTAGCGAATTTTTGTAGAAAATGAAGTTATTGCAATGGCTCCAAAATTCTTACCATCCAGAAAAATTAGGAAAACTCCGGCTTCAATTAAAGACGCAAAGAACGAATTTTCGTGGATATTTTGTAAAAATAAATAAATAATACTAATAGTAATAAATAAATAAAATAAAAATAACTAGGTCCTTAATAAAATTTTCCAAACAACTATAATTGCTACAATAAATGTGATAATGGGCAACCTTCGAGCTGGGAATTTCTCATTTTTTATTTAAGAATCGAATTGTCTGATAAAAATTCCAAATGGTCAAGACGAAAAACCGATAGAAAAAACTGAAAGGTATTTACTGTAAACATAAATTACCCTGAAAAAATATAATCAATCGTCCATTATCATAAATCACTCCAATATCCAGAAATTGGTTTTCAAAACTATTGGCATATCTGCTTTTGTTGGATCCAGCCGGCTCTCCTATCTTCACTTAGGATTCCTCCTGAGAAACGAACTCTCTTCCAGGAAGGAATGCCAGAAACCTTTTTTCTGACCTTCTAGAAACATTAGGTGTGTTCCAAGCATCCGTCTGAGTTCATGAACTCAGGTGGGTTCCGCGAGTTCACGAAACTTTTAGGTACAAGAACCCGTCGGTGGGAACACTATAATTCACCTGACCCTTAATGCACCAACCAGCGCTAGCGTCTTCTTTAGTAACGTGAAAACCTGGTCATCGAAATCCTTTGAGCATTTTGAAGAAAAGGCCAAAAAGTTGCAAAAAAACGGCATTTTCAACTTTTTTGAAGGTTATTTGCTAATTGCCACCCTCAGACTATTTTTCCAGGTGTGAAGGGTATGGGATATCATTCCTACCTAGAATAAGAGTAACTGTTGAAAATTTCATCAAATCCCTCGAGCCATTATTGAGAAAAGGCAACTAAAATAAAAAAGTGACACGACATTTTTTCAAGTAAGGTAGGGTGGGCCAAGTGCGTACCTACAAGAAAAACATTAGTTTGACTTGGACTACCAGTTACCAATCTAACCTTAAACAAATGTTTTCTATCTATGTGTAGACAGCTGATGTAAGAAAACTGACGGTCGCAATAATTATTAGATGAAGCAAAGTGAGAAGATATGTGAAAAACGATAACACAACAAGCATCAAGCAGGCTAGTGACAAGGCATTTTGCGTGAAAGTTTGCGATGAAATGAATTTTCGGAAGGTTCAGAAAGGTTTCCTTCAGTTCGAGTTCATGAACTCACTGAACTCAGTTCATGAACCCAACGCGGTGGGAACACCTTAGGGAGTGTTGAGTTCCTGAACTCAAAACGCTTGGAACACGATTCACGTGCGCAAAAGGTTTGGCGCCGAACCAGTTCCGAAAAGTTCATAACTCGCGGTGGTTGGAACACAGCTATTATTTTGTGTTTGCAGAGCAAATATTTCTTGAAAATACCGCCACCTACATTTCATAGAACCCGACTATTGACTAGGGGTGTTTCACAGTAAAACTATCGATACTATCGATTGTACAATCGCTCATCCCTACGCTGAGTTTCCACCAGGCGGATGGAAGAGTGGGGGAAGTGGCGGAATGAAGTCATTCAGCTTTCTTTACGCCGCTCTTTTGGTAACTTTGGTGCCTTTCATAATGCACCTTATTTGTAGCTCTCGGAATGATCTTTTATCTGCTGGAATAAAAGACCATTCGCTATATATATTGTGTAGTTCCAAAGGGTGAAGTCTGACGTTACAGTGACCACAAGTCACATTTTGCAGATATGTGAAGCAAAAGGTGATGTTTTTATGGCCAAGTGACTGAACTCAGCCAACAAACAACATCAATTAGCCTTGGAAATAATGGTTTTGACGCTACAATCAACTAACCTTACAAACGGTAGCACTTTCAAGTATCTATATATTAGTTGCAATTCCGTTTGATTTGATTTGCCAAAAAACTGTTTATATTCTACTTTATTTACTCATGTTCTCGTTTGTTTGGGCTGAAATTTTGTTAACGTTTAGCAGTTATCCAAAATTCAAGGATGTACTTGGATGCACTTTAGGAACTCTCTTATGTAGGTGAGACTGATTAACACCATTAAACAGTATTTATCTCACCTTATATGGTGATGGCCGAATTCTTTCACCAAACACAACCTGGCCCAAGTTCTCAGATGGAGACCTATTCTCTTCTGACTCAGCCACGCAAAAATCGAAACTGAAACAAACATACAACTATCAATAAACAGCATTTGGGTAATAATATATAAGGTTCAATTCATTTAATAGAAGGATACTAAAACTGAAGGGAAAAAAAAATATTCCACTCAACTTACTGATGATATTCATATGGTATGATGGATTCCTCTGTATTTAATCGATTGACGAACAACTCTACATCGGTCTGGAAGAAAAAATCATAAGCAATGATCCAATCAAAGTGAAAATTTCATAGTAGTGAAAATTATAGTGAACGTAATTCGAGTAATACTATTATTTGGGTAAACAAGGCTCCATAGCGAAATTGTTGAATGAAGCAGACTCTGCCTTATCGCTGAAATTTTTTGATTCAAATAGAAGTTCAAAAATAAGATAAATAAATTAAAGGAAATGAAAGAAAAACGAAGAATCCTGTTTTCTGCAACTTATTTTTTGGCAGCACGTTCATTAATACATATATTGGTAGGTAAGTAATGCATGCACTGAGTTTACCTCGAATTTAGAATTATTTTCCTCTGTGGCTGATCGTTCATTATATCGAATTCCGTCATGACTTTTGCGTCGAAAATTGAATGGTATGTTCCTGATTTTCTATGAGAATTGTTATCCTTTGTGATTGATGGGAATTCTTCCTTCTCTATGGCGTCATCGATATAATCGTTCAATTCTGAGAACTTGTTTTTCGTTATAGTAGAGTCTTCTTAGCACTTAAAACACTGGATTCAATTGCGTAGATTTACGACCCTTTCCATTGTACGTATACAGTAGGTACCTCATACTTGTTTCATATACATGTATGAACATCCTCTTTTCTCCTGCTGATTTCAATCAATGTTTTCAGAACATTCTACCTAATTGTTCCTGCTACTCTTTCACTCCCAAGAAGGACTGATGACTGCACAAGGAGAACACGTATCATGGAGGATCTTACAATACTTGATTCCTTCAATATGTGGACGACCTGAAGTTGTTGAGCATACTGTGTGCAATGCCATCATAAGCTTCGTTCTCAGTGCGCGTTCTGCGAGTTCGGAACGGTTCTGGGCATGCGCAGTAGAGTTTTGTCGTTCGCAGTGCCAGAACGCCCAGTTCCGGAACGCCAAGAACGCCGAGTTCTGCGAACCCAGTTCCGAACGGTTCTGACAGTTCCCGTTTTTTTTCGGAACTGTGAGAACTCGAACGCAAGGACGTAGTTAACGCATGCGCATTTCACTATTTTTCGGATCTCGTGGAGTAAACAACTTTCTTCTTCATCGACTTTATTCATTAAACAACTTTATTCTAGTTTTATTTCACTCGCTTTATTTCGCTTCATCGATCATAATAACCTAATTTCAGCTTCATAGATTATAACAAGTCTCTATACGTTAGCAAACTATTCTAAATAATTCAAAATGTCAACTAGCTCGTCAAGTTCAGATAGTGATAATTTCGACGATGGTGTTCCGTGGTTTGTAGACGATGAGGACGAGATCGAAGTTATAGTTGGATCTCGTCTACATCCAAGAAACTCAAATTTTTTTGAGAAAATTGTGCCAAGGTTTGACGACAAAGAGTTCGTTTACCATTTTCAAATAAGCTGTGGGCTCGCGGAAGAGTTAGCCCACCGTTTTCAGGCCAGCACCCTCTACCATTACGACTTCGGTCCTTATGGCAAGGTATTTAAAAAAAAAGTTCCAGTCATGAAGCATGATCGTACGAGCGAATTCTCGTAAATTATCTTAGTACCTATATTACGTTAGGTACATAGTTTTGAAATTAGAACACATTAAAATCGTAATAACCAACTTTATGGCAACAAAATTCGATCTAAATATTAATCTGTGACTCAAAAAAGATTTGGAAATTTCAGCTTTTTTCGGGAGCTTTTATCGATTTTCAGCAAATAATAATGAAATTTCAGTAATAAAGGGATTTTTATCTCAATCCTAAGGATAGTTATCTTCTGGAATGACAAATATTCGAAAAGGGAGCACTGGAAGGTAACACGAGTTGAGTGAGGTTACAAACAGCACAGGTTATTCCACTTCCAAGTTCTGAAATCGTTCGCAGTGCAGAACGCAGTTCCACAAGTTCCGGAACTCCCCGGGATTTTCCGTCCCAGTTCTGATGAGTTCGAGAACTGTTAGAACGCGCACTGAGAACGAACCTATATGCATTACTTGAAGAAGAATGAGGAGGTGTGTCAATGAACAGTGAACGACAGTCAGATCCTTCTTCCAATGATGAACTCATACTAGATCACTTATCTACAACCCTTTCATCCCTCTGTATCTGAACCCCCCGCTCCAAAACGTAACACGATTCGTCAAGTAACTATTGTTATTCAAAACATTACTATAAGTTTGTTATACTTCACTTTATCCACATATTTTTACATTATTTCAAAGTAAAGTATTTTCAATTTCATATACATGGATAATTCTGTCGAATTTAATACGTATGGAACTCAGTTATTATGTTTATATAGTTTTTCCAAGATTTTCATGTACCTACCTCAGTGTTGCAGTCCTAGTAGATACTTGGTGCACTCGGTCGGAAGACACAATTATTAAAATACCAAATTATTATTTAAAGAAAAAAAAAAAAAAAAAATTTGAAATGCGGATGGAATCCGGCATAACAAACATGAATTTTGGCATACAAATTTATTGTAATCGAAAATTTTGGTTTTATGAAGTGAGGGTCACTCGAACCACTCATGAAATCGTCAAATTAGCTAAAATAGAAAAAAAACGAGATACAAGGATGGATGCAGGTGACCGTCAAGATGAGTTCTTAAGCAAAGTTGAAAAAAATCTAAATTTTGACGATAGATTATAACTAATCCACTGAACTGATTTGGACGTCTCATTCAACGCGCGATCTCGTCAAAAACGGGTATGTAACGCTTTTTGTTAAACGCTTCATTTTAGGTTAACATTGGGAAAAAAATACAATTTTGAGGTTTTTTGGTTTCCGAATGATGAGCCCTGGAGGATAAAAATTGTCACATTATATTTTTTTCCTCTCATAATTGACTGGCTCAAGATCGATAAAACTCATTTCCACCTTGTCCACAATTAACTCTAGCACTACAGCCCATTTGGAGCTACCTAATTTACCTGGGTTATAATGTACATATTCGTATCTTCTTCAAATTATTTTCATCTTTAGCTGACTTAAGAGAAAAAGAAGGTTTTATGTTTGAATTTTATATGAACGATATAAAAAGTACAAAGAACATTCCACCTTCACATTTGAGTTTAATTGGCCAGGCGATTCCACGCAATTAGCAGTATCAAGTTTTATTTTCATTATTATTATCATTTTTTTAATTTCTGGCCTATTCCTGGCTAAATTGTTTGCTAAATATTTTGGGTTACAATTGCTGAAGCCTAATTAGCTTAATTGTCCCAACCTTGACCAAACACAAGAGGTTGACGGATGATTAATATTATGTGTTGTGTTCTACACTCGCGAGTTCGAATTTTAGACTCCCTGGAGAGTATATACCCTCAACTTTTAGATTATAGGCTGTGAAGTGGAAGAGGAGGAAAAGATTTACCCAGAGCACAAAGCCCTGTGAAGTGAGAGAGGAAACACCCCGAAGCGCTAGGTCCCGTATGGTGTTGAGGAAGTCACCCCGGAAACGAGGTCCTGTGAAGTTACGACAAACCAGGGCACGAGGTCCCATGAGGTGTAACAACGGAAGATAACCCGGATTACTAGATCTCGAGAACTATCAAGAAGGAAGGAAGGCTTGGTAGGAGTTTGAAATGAAAAGCAAAAAATTTGCAATTGGAATGAATGTAGGTACTTATATGTACATACTGCTAGATAGAGGTATACAAAGTTGAACAGTGTTTAAATGAATAAATAGACAAATGACACCATACTTATAAGCAAAGGAATATATATATATATATATACAGGGAGTCCCAACCGCCCCCCCCCCACCACCCATCGATAAAATCGTTAGGTAATAATGGGCTAATTGTTTTTCCTATGTTTTTCTGTAAGGGTCTCAAAAATGACAAAATTGCGCAATCGACATCAACTTCGTTATTTTAAATGGGAACCCCCATTGTTATTGCAGATTTGAATTCTACGTAAAATTTCTAGAAGAAAGAACCCATCATTCGATTTTTTTAGTGCGCAGAAACGGACGCGATTCCGCTGTAAAAAGACGAAATTCTGCTCTAAAAGAGCTACATTGTGGAATACTGAGTTTTGAAGATATTCAATTGCCACATGTACATGATTTTGAGGTTTTTTTTTCGTGCTGAACCTTGTAATGATGATCTGACCAAAACATTGGCCAGAATTGCACTTTATCTTTACTTATTTCCACACAGCAAAAAGCGTACTAAAATGTAGTGTTTATTATCATCTTATCACCACCTTGTTGATGCCTGTTAGTGGTCCCAGAAGGATAAGATATATGAGAAGGGTTACTGGCACGGAGCCTTGGTTGTCAACCTTTTTGGCAACTTGCCATGTTGGAGGAGAGGTTGTATGCCTGTAGGCAGGTTGGCGGTTGTATTAAACGGTTGGTGTGAGATCAAATCGTTCTGATTTTCGGAAGGCGGAGCCACATGTTGGCAACCTTTTTGAAGCGTCTCTGAGGAAGTTGACAACACGCCTGACAACCTCTTCAGTGAACTGTCGTTTGGTAGTCAATTTGCGATCGCTTTTCCTGTTATTTTGTGTGTGTTTGTTTGTATTTATAGCCCAATAATCTTATTACACATGTCGAGCTCACATTACTTATCGATCTGTGTTTGGTGAGTGCAATAGGTGCGTACCTATTATGTCGATACCAAACACGACTATTTGGACTGAATTCTTTGAAAACTTCAAAGAACTTCCTGAGCTTTGGAAAGTGTTTGGCCACGATAAAAATCTCAATGTTGCCGACAGCTGTTCATTTGCTGTAATTGCACATCTTATGATAGTGTGCTTCTTTTCAATGGATGGACGTACTTTATCCAACAAATCATCATAGGTTGCACTATCCATTCTTGAAAAATTTTTAAAATCTGCAAGTGTAGAGACGCGAAGTTTTTTAATACATTTGAATAAGAAAACTAGGACGTTATAAGTAACAACTCCTTTGACCACAATTTTCTTTTCTTTCTTTTTGGAAAAACACTTCCTCACCATCCTCACACACTTCGTTAAGAATTATAACAACACAAACCTCTTCGACTGTGAGAATTATTTTCCTGGAGCGTAACATTTCCCCGGAGTCAAATACCAGCCGTCTCGGCTGGTTTGGGGTCGGACGAATGACGAAGGGAACTGCAGGCCGCTGGCTCAGCAGATGCTCGCTGGAACAAGTCAGCAGTCGAGCGAGGTCATTGTCACGGTGTGTTTTGACTCAAGTGAGTGAGGAAATGAAAGGCATAACAACAGGAAATGTGATGTTTACAGTCTTTTGGCTCGAGAGGGATTTAATTATTTATTGTTTCGTATGATTTCGGGTCCTATTTCGGCTGCGCCACTGTAACGGGCTAAAAATATTTTGCTACCTCGACAGGAGTTCGAACTCGCGTCGTCACAACTACGAGAAATTATTATTAATTTCCCGGAGTTGCAACGCTCTAACGACCAGAGCTAAGAGGCCAGGGTGACCAAACCTCTTCGACTGTGAGAATTATTTTCCTGGAGCGTAACAACACGGAATCGTGATTATTCATTTTCTGCCAAGATTACAACAGAACTGATCGGCAAATGAAGTTGGCAACAACAAGTTTACCGTCTGTGGGCAACCAAGTTGGCAACAAGGTTGATAACCAAAGTTGGTCGTCTATGGACTCTTTAGTGACAGGATAGGTATACAAACTACAACGATTTCATAATTTCTCCCTTGAGAGGGAAAAACATTAAATCATGTTTAATGTTTTTCCCTCGCAAGGGAGAAATTAGATATAGTTTTTTAAGGTCAAGAAAAAAGAAAAGATTCTAATTAACCAAAACAATTTATTATATTTATATACATTTTTATTTTACCATTAGATATTTCCGATGGGACTCATACCAAAGTACGCTTGCATACGAGTCTGCAACACATTGGGACATTTTATGTCTTTAGTTGCAGACTCGTATGCAAGCTCTAAGAGCCACTCAGCTGATCCGGACCCTGGGCATCGTCAAGTAAATGTCCTAAAGAGGCTACATACGAAATTACAGCTTCCTAGAGCGTAAAGCATAAAAATTAGCTCTAAGAGCCACTCATCTGATCCGGACCCTGGGCATCGTCAATTAAATGTCCTAAAGGGGCTACATACGAAATTACAGCTTCCTAGAGCGTAAAGCATAGAAATTAGCTCTAAGAGCCACTCATCTGATCCGGACCCTGGGCATTGTCAAGTAAATGTCCTAAAGAGGCTACATACGAAATTACAGCTTCCTAGAGTGTAAAGCATAGAAATTAGCTCTAAGAGCCACTCATCTGATCCGGACCCTGGGCATCGTCAAGTAAATGTCCTAAAGAGGCTACATACGAAATTACAACTTCCTAGAGTGTAAAGCATAAAAAATAGCTTCAAGAGCCACTCATCTGATCCGGACCCTGGGCATCGTCAAGTAAATGTCCTAAAGAGGCTACAAGCGAAATTACAGCTTGCTAGAGTGTAAAGCATAAAAAATAGCTTTAAGAGCCACTCATCTGATCCGGACCCTGGGCATCGTCAAGTAAATGTCCCAAAGAGGTTACACACGAAATTACAGCTTCCTAGAGCGTAATGCATAGAAATTAGCTTTAAGAGCCACTCATCTGATCCGGACCCTGGGCATCGTCAAGTAAATGTCCTAAAGAGGCTACATACGAAATTACAGCTTCCTAGAGTGTAAAGCATAAAAAATAGCTTTAAGAGCCACTCATCTGATCCGAACCCTGGGCATCGTCAAGTAAATGTCCTGAAGAGGCTACATACGAAATTACAGCTTCCTAGAGTGTAAAGTATAGAAATTACCTATTAAAATGATTTAACCACCGCTTCACAAATCAAACCGTTCTCGCAATATTCGGATCACCTGCTATGAATCAAATCATCGAAACACCAACTCAATGAAATCATCAGAAATTAACAAGCGGTTGCAATCATGTTCACAATATCAATTATTGAGAATGATCACCTGAGTGTACACAATTATTCAAATAACCATGCTCATAACTCAGCTTGTTGGCCACGCACTTCGCAGTAGTTAACATAATATGGTTGGATAAATCGAGAGCTTTCGAACGAATGGTCAACGAATTTTGTGGGATGAAAAACGACGAAGTACCATTTCCCTAGCAACGACTCGGTTGTAAGCGGAAATCATCAGAAAAAAAACGTTGCAGATTTGCGTGTCGGAATTCACAGAACGACCCCCAGCCCTAAATTGGGACATTTTATGTCTTTAGTTGCAGACTCGTATGCAAGATCTACACACGAAATTACAGCTTCCTAGAGCGTAATGCATAGAAATTAGCTTTAAGAGCCACTCATCTGATCCGGACCCTGGGCATCGTCAAGTATATGTCCTAAAGAGGCTACATACGAAATTACAGCTTCCTAGAGTGTAAAGCATAAAAAATAGCTTTAAGAGCCACTCATCTGATCCGGACCCTGGGCATCGTCAAGTAAATGTCCTAAAGAGGCTACATACGAAATTACAGCTTCCTAGAGTGTAAAGCATGGAAATTAGCTCTAAGAGCCACTCATCTGATCCAGACCCTGGGCATCGTCAAGTAAATGTCCTAAAGAGGCTACATACGAAATTACAGCTTCCTAGAGTGTAAAGCATAGAAATTAGCTCTAAGAGCCACTCATCTGATCCGGACCCAGGGCATCGTCAAGTAAATGTCCTAAAGAGGCTACATACGAAATTACAGCTTCCTAGAGTGTAAAGCATAGAAATTAGCT
Organism: Adelphocoris suturalis; assembly: GCA_030762985.1. Lineage (NCBI taxonomy): Eukaryota > Metazoa > Arthropoda > Insecta > Hemiptera > Miridae > Adelphocoris > Adelphocoris suturalis. The sequence continues at coordinate 101,661,780 of CM061042.1, forward strand.
CTAAGAGCCACTCATCTGATCCGGACCCTGGGCATCGTCAAGTAAATGTCCTAAAGAGGCTACATACGAAATTACAGCTTCCTAGAGTGTAAAGCATAGAAATTAGCTCTAAGAGCCACTCATCTGATCCGGACCCTGGGCATTGTCAAGTAAATGTCCTAAAGAGGCAACATGCGAAATTACAGCTTGCTAGAGTGTAAAGCATAAAAAATAGCTTTAAGAGCCACTCATCTGATCCGGACCCTGGGCATCGTCAAGTAAATGTCCTAAAGAGGCTACAAGCGAAATTACAGCTTCCTAGAGCGTAAAGCATAAAAAATAGCTTCAAGAGCCACTCATCTGATCCAGACCCTGGGCATCGTCAAGTAAATGTCCCAAAGAGGTTACACACGAAATTACAGCTTCCTAGAGCGTAATGCATAGAAATTAGCTCTAAGAGCCACTCATCTGATCCGGACCCTGGGCATTGTCAAGTAAATGTCCTAAAGAGGCTACATACGAAATTACAGCTTCCTAGAGTGTAAAGCATAAAAAATAGCTTTAAGAGCCACTCATCTGATCCGGACCCTGGGCATCGTCAAGTAAATGTCCTAAAGAGGCTACATACGAAATTACAGCTTCCTAGAGTGTAAAGCATAAAAAATAGCTTTAAGAGCCACTCATCTGATCCGGACCCTGGGCATCGTCAAGTAAATGTCCTAAAGAGGCTACAAGCGAAATTACAGCTTGCTAGAGTGTAAAGCATAAAAAATAGCTTTAAGAGCCATTCATCTGATCCGGACCCTGGGCATCGTCAAGTAAATGTCCCAAAGAGGTTACACACGAAATTACAGCTTCCTAGAGCGTAATGCATAGAAATTAGCTTTAAGAGCCACTCATCTGATCCGGACCCTGGGCATCGTCAAGTAAATGTCCTAAAGAGGCTACATACGAAATTACAGCTTCCTAGAGTGTAAAGCATAAAAAATAGCTTTAAGAGCCACTCATATGATCCGGACCCTGGGCATCGTCAAGTAAATGTCCTGAAGAGGCTACATACAAAATTACAGCTTCCTAGAGTGTAAAGTATAGAAATTACCTATTAAAATGATTTAACCACCGCTTCACAAATCAAACCGTTCTCGCAATATTCGGATCACCTGCTATGAATCAAATCATCGAAACACCAACTCAATGAAATCATCAGAAATTAACAAGCGGTTGCAATCATGTTCACAATATCAATTATTGAGAATGATCACCTGAGTGTACACAATTATTCAAATAACCATGCTCATAACTCAGCTTGTTGGCCACGCACTTCGCAGTAGTTAACATAATATGGTTGGATAAATCGAGAGCTTTCGAACGAATGGTCAACGAATTTTGTGGGATGAAAAACGACGAAGTACCATTTCCCTAGCAACGACTCGGTTGTAAGCGGAAATCATCAGAAAAAAAACGTTGCAGATTTGCGTGTCGGAATTCACAGAACGACATGTTAAAAGGAACTGTTTTAGCTAGGCTTGGTTTAGCTTCCGGAGAAAAGGAATATGACAACACTAAAACAGGTTGTTAGTCAAGGACTGTCATACAGTCAACCGACGACAGTCAAGTACTGCGATCAACTTCCAAATGAACACGTGGAAGCTACTTCAGCCAGAAAACTAGCCACATGGGCCAACATCAGTCCTTTCCTTTGAGTTCTTTTGTCCTTTTCTCTTATTTCAACGTCGTTGTCCTGTCAGCTATGTGCCACTGACGTCTTGCTGTACCAGAAAAAAAAAAAAAAAAAAGACTTCCCGCCATGCATCTGCACGAGGTACGCAATTTAATGCGTAGTAGATATCAGTAAAAAATTAAATCACAAAATATCCTGCGTCGAACTATTTGAGTAAGTATATTCGAATAAAATTCACAGAAAACTATAATAGGTACCACAGAATATAGTATTAACGATTTATCTCATACATCGGATGATCGGTGTACGGCCATCTTAAAAGTAGCGTCGTTTGCAAGGTCCATCATGACAAAATGCGGCACCTATGGTTTGACAACTCAACTACCACTGAAAGCTCTCCATATTATTTATACTCAAAGGTCCTTCCTATCAGAGCTAGTCATCTATATCCCCCCTTCCCCATCCACTTGGATTATCATAGTATAATCCAGCTAGGTATGTACCTATCCAGGAAAAAGCTGGAAAGAGTTCTGTAAAACAATAGAAACTACTAAAGACTCTGCTAGAATCTTTAAAATACTTCAAGATGAACTCTTTCCAAAGTTAGGACTATTAAGACACCGGAGCGACAATTTTGCCACTAATGAATCAGAAGCTTTGGACATACTTGCCTCTACTCACTTCCCCAACTCTATTCTTTATAGCGAGGGAGATACAACCACTGACTACCACAGATACAACTATGATTCAGACTCTTTCAGTAGAAGAATTGAGGAGTTGACTCCCCGATTATTCACTGGTGTAAATCGTATCTACTAAACAGAAAGATCACCTGCTCTCTAGGTAATACTTCCAAAAGATATAAAGTTCAAAGAGGTACTCCACAAGGGGGATCACTATCTCCCCTCCTCTGGTGCCTAGTAGTTGACGACCTCCTGAATGCTTTGCTCACTCTCTGGCATGATGCGCAATTTTTTGCGGATGACGGGGTAGTCCTAATTAGGGGCTCAAACCCGACGAATATCACGAGAAATGCCAACACCATACTGAGACTCCTTGAACAATGGTGTAGAAATAAGGGACTATTCATTAATCCCAACAAAATTGAAATCATCACTTTCTCAAGGAAACGACGTCCCCCACAAATAACAGGACTATCATACCTAAACACTAACCTCTCACCCTCCAGTAAGGTGAAGTATCTCGGTATTATACTGGATTCCAAGCTCAATTGGAATCCACATGTTGAATGGAAGGTCAAAAAAATCACCAATAGCCTTTTCTGTGCCAGGAGAGCGATTGGAAAAAAGTGGGGACTTCCCCCCAGAATAGCCCACTGGATCTACCAAGCCATCATTCTGCCTAGACTCCTATTTGGAGTGGTGGTGTGGTGGCGGGGTATTAAAAACAGCAAATACCTGGGCAAAATCGAAAGATTAGCCTGCATGCTTATTAGTGGAGCTTTCCGTACTACCCCAACTAGGAGCATTCAAATTATCCTTGGACTAGCACCACTGGATACTCTCGCAATGGTTTATTCCATGCAAGCCGTGGTCAGGCTGAATATTTTGGGAGAATGGGTGCATGACACAAGTCATCTCTCTCACTACACACAAGTAGGACACACCTACATCAAACAAGCTACTAATGCTTATGCTCCAGAAACCTTATGCCCTCCGATGAAATGAAGAGGAGATTTTTCTGGAACTTGAAATCCACCTTTGAAATAAAAGACAGAAATGAGTGGAACAATCAACAAACCCCTGTTGACACTATAGACACCATACATTGCTACACTGATGGTTCTAAGATAGATAGGGGATCTGAACCTTCCTCTGGTGCTGGTGTGTTCATACCCAGCCTTAAAGTGGCAGATTCTTACAGACTTGACAAATATGGAACTGTATTTCAATCAGAAATATATGCTATCAATAAGTGCCTGGTATCCTTACAAAACCACAACACTTCTAACAAAAACATTCACATTTTTACTGATAGTCAGGCCAGCATCAAAGCATACCTGAACCCCCTCACGACCTCTGGGAAACAAAGAAATATATTAACAATCTGTTTCTTAACAACAACAAAATATCTATAAAATGGATTCCTGGTCATGAGAATCACAAAGGCAATGTTAATGCGGACGGTTTAGCGCGAGCTGGCTCAGGACAACAGTTTCTGGGCCCATCTCCTTCCATCTGCATTTCCAAAAATGCCTGTAAAACTAAAATTAAAAACTGGGTCACACAAGACCTCAACATTCTCTGGAGTAGGGAAACAGCTAGATATAGACAAACCAGAATGCTTGTTACGTCTTCCGATCTCAAACGAGCATACTGGCTTCTAAGTAAAAGTAGAAATTCAATTAGAACCATGATTGGCATCCTTACCGGACATTATGATTTCCGTAGGATGCTAAAATATTATAGATAGGTAACAATATCTCACCTATGTGCCCTTGCAGACTCGAGGAGGATTCCGCAGAGCACTTTCTTTGCAGATGCGACCGGTACTGGAGATCCAAAACGGGGGCATTTGGGCATCATATTATTGAACGTGCTTCCCTCAGAGATATTGAGTGGAAAAGAATCAAAAAATTTGCCGATTTGAGCAAAAGGTTTGCTTGCGACGACTCCAACTCGGGGTAACCGGCTGAACGTGCTTCCCTCAGAGATATTGAGTGGAAAAGAATAAAAAAATTTGCTGATCTAAGCAAAAGGTTTGCTTGCGACGACTCCAACTCGGGGTAACCGGCGGAATCCTCTTTTAAATTAAAGGGGCCTCTTTTTGAGGGAGAGTAGCCGTTCATGGTGCCTGAAACTCTTTTTCCAATGATAACCCCGAGCAGTGAGTGAGTACCTATCCAGGATAGCTAGGTATGTACCTACCTATGCACATTATACAACGATTAGTCGGTATATGATTACACTCACCGGAGTTTACCACAAACCTATACGTCATTCTGATGACGTTGGCGGTCGTGTAGGTATGTGGAGGCAGCGCTGGAGGTGTTGGCGGTCGGATAACAGGAAAGGTCCGTCTCTTGTTATAGTAGCCCTTTCCCTTGACACTACACTTCCTAATGACGATACTACCTATTGCTAGTAATATTTGAGATAAAACGATGTAAGGCATTGTAACTTTCAAGATCATCTACCTACCGAAATGCTCAGATTTGTTTATTCTATAGTTTCTGAATCGAACTGCTCTGAAACAGGGAACATTGACGTACCTAATTCTCATATTAATGGTTGATAGGTAGGTACCACCTTGCAACTCAAAGAACAGCCATCAGCTACGAACAATGAAGGGCTAAACGAACGAATGAAAAGTATCTCAGTACATTATACCTACCTACCTAGGTACCTATATATAAAAAATAAGATCAGTCATAAAACAGAACAGTTTCAAATAAGAGAAATAGAATTCATAACTCGTAAAAACAAATATAAATTTCATACAATTTTCCACAAAAGGAAAATGACATAATGAAACAGCAATGGCGAGAAAATTAACCTTAGGAGGAACATTTCGAATTCGATCATTAGGTACATACCTTGCAGTTTGGAGCGAGCTGACTGCTTTTTTTGCAGTAATTCACCGGAGCTAATCCTGGTAGATAAAATGAAGACACTTCAACAACGATGAACCCCAAAGAGATGATTTTCCAAAGAAATTGAAACACTGGGAGATTCATTTTTACTATGAGCGTTGTGACCACATAAATAACAGCAGTGCTGATTTGATCACCTATCAAAATTCGCAACTTCACAAGCACTTCGCCACGCAATCTTAACGAAACGGAGGATTTTATTCAAATAATGTAAAATCTTCTAAGCTCAGAACAAAAAAGCCGACAAAAACACTAAAAACTCACTTCACTAATCGTAAACGTCACACAACTACCAACCATCTTGGACTCCAGGAATGGGGGACCTAGATCGCTGGAACAGCTGGAAATTTTGACATGACAACCTTTTTGTATGGTTGAAAAAATCTTGAAATCATGAGGTTCATGAGATTAAAAAAAACGTGAAAACTTCCGAAAGCTTGTTATTTTTAATCTCGTTTATTTAAGTATTCGAATCATTCGAGCCTAACCTAAAGCAGCTTAAAAACAAGATGGAACCTCATAGGGTTTGAGCTAGGGAGGATTTGTTCTGATTTGAAATACCATTATGCAAGGTTATAGTTCTCGTGCCTCGTACAGACCGCTCTATTGGCAAACCGTGGCGTAACCTCTGTACTCATCCCTTTCACAATTCGCGATTCCAAATAAGGATGTAAGCCTAGCGGAAGCGAAATGAACTAAGCAGATCCTGACTCCGACTCTCATGTCGTTGAAAACCATATCTGTACATTCCTTGAGACTTCGTCTTCTCTCGTTTTATTTCCATTCGTTTTTTCTGTGATGGGTAAAGAGTCTAAGGTGCTTGAAGCATTATAAATTTTGAAAATACAGTGATATATTTATGCTATAATTAGAATCGTTTTTTGTTAGACGTCAGATGCTGCCTCCCTTCCCCTAATTAGGTGGAGTCACATACGTAACTACGTACCTAACATTATACACAAAAGTTTTGTAGTTTACCTTACTGTGAATGAAGATTGGTAGAATAGTTACATATCATTAAGGAATATCACAGACAATATGAAATCGAGCAGATTTAGATTTAAAAAATCGACCAGAACACAAGAGCCCCTGTTTTGTTTCCTGAACAGACATTACAAAACTACCTGGTACTAACTCGAACACAGGGATTTTGCAAAACCAAAATCCTACATTTTTAGCGAATTTTCTTAGAAAATAAAGCTATTGCAATGGCTCCAAAAAAAAAACTCGTAAACGAGTTCCACTATCTGCTTTACAAGCAGATACCATGTTACATGGATATGTCATTGATTTATGGATTTCTTAAGGTTGTCCTCGAGATTTGTAAAAAAATCCTTTAACTTTGGACTGTAGGCGACGAAATGTAGTATAAAGAATTTATTCTATTATTCTTGGAGACACAATAAGCATACTATACATACCTACTATTAAAGTTATTTCTCCAATACAGGCGCTATCATTTTTATGTTCATGATAGCCTGATTTTTCATTAATAAATGAAATTATATCATTTATTGTTTTATTTGATAACGTTTCGTTCTCTTAGTGAGGACATCTTCAGATCTTGCTTTTTTGACATTGAGTTGACTTGGTGAGCCACTGTTCTATTTGACAAATCCGTTATATTCGAATGTTTATAAATTTTTTCCTGGACACACCAAGATCTGAAGATGTTCTCAGTAAGAGGACGAAACGTTATTAAATAAAACAATAAATTAAATAATTTCATTTATTTTCCCTGAGCCGCATCCCGACTAATTCCAACAAAACAACGGTTTACTTATAGAAATGTTGAAAATAACTATGGAGAGAAGCAGAAGCCACAACGATGAGTTGTTGTTTACAGTCGACTGTTGTCAAGAGGATGATAATGTTTCCTATGGAGTGGAGTAAATGATGCTATTGCTTTACGTTAAGAATATTGTAACCGGCTTATTAAAATTGTTTATAGTCCAATCAACTTAGTTTAGGAATGTAGCCAGGTACGTAAGGAGGGGGAAATTGGTCGCTTGAGATGTGAACATTTATCTCATAAATCAAGCGCTTTCCAACGAGTGGCGAACGATTTCTGTGCGATGAAAACTAAGGAAGTTACATTCCCCTAGCAACGGATTGGTTGTACGTGAACATCATTAGAAATTGTGACATATTTTTTGCGTCACGAAAATTTTTGGTTGACCCCCAGAGCAAAGACATATCCATGTCAATTTTAAAATAAAAATTTTCTAAAATGTTCTTCATCGAAATCTGTTTTAAGGCATTCTGAAATGATTCCTGGATTGTAACGCTTATATATATATATATATATATATATATATATATATATATATATATGTATATATAAGTATATATATGTATGTGTCATTCCAGACGATAACTCTCGATAGAATTGAGATAAAAACTTCGTTCTTTCGCCAAAAATCAAGCATTTCAAAAGAAAGGATGAGTTCGTTGGACAACACTTTTTGAGCACATTAAAGTGGTCAAATTTCAAAAAATGTACTTAAAAAATCGCTAAAAAAGGCAAAAAACCGCTAAAAATTAACAAATTTCTATTTTTTAGCAGAATGCTACTCGAAAAAAATTAATCGAACATGAACTAGGACATTTAAAAATTTAAGCACAAAATTGTACTAAAAAATGGACTTAAATTTCATTAAAATAAGCTAAAAATCGATAGGAACACTTGAAAAAATTGTAAAAATCCACAAAATCGTTTGTTCATTGGAATATTACTGACAAAAAGTTAGTTTGCTATAAAATGTATAATACAATTTTTATTTGTCCCCAAAGTGCTCAAATTTCAACAGAATTTAACATAAATGTAATACGATCATTGATGAAAATTCGCTCATACAATCATGCTGCATGACTGGAACTTTTGTAAATGTAGTACATACCTACCTAAGCAGCTTAAGCTTAAAGCTGAAAATATAGAAAAACTCTTCTTAAGTAGATAAATATTTAATATTACAATTATTATGGAATAGTGCCTAGGTGCTTATGAATGTTCAAAAACTTATTCTGGTTATGAGAAATCGGAATATGGCAAATCTGTTTCTATTTCGAGCTCCTGAAAAGATTTCCTCAGGCGCCTAAGCCCCCCATCACCCGGGACTTCTTTGTCAATAAATTTGACGAGGTAGTTGGGAAAAATAGGAGATTTATCCAGATATTATGTTTTGTTAGAAATGTGCCGTATCCTTCTGAGGGTTAAGGTGGTAAATTTAAACTATTTATTCAGGGAATTAGAAACGTCTTCGTCATCGTCTAAATGATAGGTACCTACTCTTCTTTAATGACATTTTATAGGTCTTCATGATTTTTCCTCTCAACCAATTTTTTGTATACATTTCTCATGAGGATTTTTGAGTAGCCTTCTGAAAAAAAAATTAAAAATGGGCCCTTGAGAAAGTTTTGAAAACAAATTTTTTTCTCTTTCGATTCAAGAGGTTTCAACAAACATTTTAAAAACAAAATCCCAGGAACGATTTAAGCTTTTTGGAGAAAATGCTTTTTGAAGTTGACTAATCGTGTTTTCGTAAGCTAGTTTGACATCTGCTTATTGCACATTTAAAAAATTGACAAAATTAATGGTAGCAGCTGAATTGGAGAGGGGCAGAATCAGGAATCAGTCTCCAGATAGACACCTAAGCAACCTCAAGTTCAATTAATCATATCTGCGCTGGATTGCCCTTCCCGCAATCATTGCGTTACGCCAAACCAATAATTAAAATTACAAAATTACTGGATTTCACACGTAATTTTAATTGAAGGTTGCAACATGGAAGAAGTCTTTTTCTTTCTTTTCTTCCATGGTTGCAATTACAGTTACCTACATCCTAACGTAATCGTGACGGTCATAATCCAATTACTAACTACATGATATTCCCCTGTAATTGTAATTACATTTTGCCCAACACTGCCTATCGGGATTACCTTATTGTTGTAATATTCCAACTACACTAGGAAAGAAGCACTTGTACGATTACTACACTAGAACTGAACTTTTTATTAGATACACACAAACATTATAATTATAACGACCGGATCACATGGTATCCAACATCTCCCCCCTCAATGTTCCTCCAATCATCCCCCTCGGAGTCCTCTTGAGATATCTTCGGTTTCTCTCATACAGTCCTCCATTGCTACATTTGACTTCGTATTTTCGGTAGGGGCCTTTCTCTACCACTTACCCACATTTGTCCCTTCGTCCTGTGATGGGATTTTGTAACCGAACGAAAGTGCCTATAGGAAGAGTTGGGAGATCCTTCGCCGTTGAATCGTATTTTTCCGCAATTTTCAACTTTTTTTTATAGGTTTCTTTTGCATAACCGTCAGTCATCTTCTGCCACTCCTTAGAAAACGCTTTATGGTGCGCTGGCACTAAAGATCGAAGAGGATGGCCATAAAATACCTGAGAAGGCGATCGACCATTGGCTGTCGATGTACCGTCAAGTGGGGTGACTTGGAAATGAGGGGTGACTTGGATCAGTTGGGCGAAATTTTGTTGTTGGTGGGTTGGCAGTCCTGAATAAATATTTATCAGCTGTTTGAGGTCGGGTTCTCTTTGTCTGTTTCTAGGCTATTTCGTGGCATAAAGTTAGGCTCATAAAAGTAAGTATTTCTAGGATTTTTAAATTATGAATGTTGTATCATAATATCCGCACTTTCGAAGTACAACAAACGTAGGTTCGTTTGTTACTAAACGTCAGTCCGACGGTGACGAGACTCTCAGGGCAGATTACTGTGGATACATACTTTCAAAAGCCGAAGCCATCACCCCCCGTTCGTGCATGGTTGTTTTTTCATAATTTTGTAAACAAAAAACTCCATATGTCGGGGTGACTTGGAAACCCCGATCCAAGTTACCCCAACATTTTGATTCATTATTTTTCAGCCAAATAGTGCATTTTGTGTAGTCGTAGGTTACTAATTGGTTAAAAAAAAAAAATTATGAGGACATACAAAAAGAAAGTGGGGGGGGGGGGGGGGGGGAGTATATGGATTATGACCAAGCAACACTTTCAAAAGTCAGTTTCTGATATAAAAAACAAGAACATGAAGCTAAGACATGCAAGTAGATTGTATGGGATAGATGTATCCACATTATGACGCAAAGTGCGTAATTTGAACCCCAAAAAACATGGGGGCCAATGTACGTTATCAATAAAAGAAGAGAATTACATCTGCGAAAATTTGGATACCGTATGTGAGTGGGGTTTTCCATTAACATCTACGTCAGATGGGTTGTGCAGCAATATTTGAATATGAAACGTGTTAAAATGCGTGAATTTAAAGAAATCTGAATTTTTTTGATCCAACTTCTGTGATAATTGATAGTTTTGTGATTTTATAATAAAATACTTTTTTTTAATGGAATTTCTGTTACAACCTTTTTAAAAAATCATAACAGAGTTCCAAGACCCCCCTGGAGTATGTACAATTGAAAACTGAGGCATTTGGAATGGGGTTTCCAAGTCACCCCACCCACGGGGTGACTTGGAAATCAGCACTTTAAAAAAAATTAAAAATACAAAGGGTGCAAATAAAACAATTTTAAAAGGTGGGTTCTGTAAAAGAAGTAGCATAACGTGTTTCAAAACAAAAGTTATCACTTTATTGTTGATTTTTGACATATTTACAACTTGTTGAAGTTCGAAGTTGGACCAAGTCACCCCACTTGACGGTACTTCGGAATTCCAGCAGTCCAGCGTTGAAAGCTTCTTCGTCTAAACTTCCTCCCCTCATACTCTTCACAATTAAGGCCTTCATCGTTTTGACTCCAGCCTCTGCATGCCCATTGCTCTGAGGAAAATAGGGTGAAGAAGGTGACATTGTAACTTTCCACTGCTTCAAGAATTGTTTAAAGGCGAACGAGGTAAATTGGGGGCCACCATCCCATCTTACACGGATGGGTATACCTGTGTCAGCAAATATTCTTCTGAGACATGTGATCAGAGTTTGACTGTCTGGACATCGTGATCCAAACTGACACACAACTGGCCACCCAGACAACCGGTCCACATAAACAATGCAATTTTTTCCACCCACTGAAAACAGATCCATTGACACGTCAACGAAAGGTCGATCTGGAATGGGATCGTGTATCATGGATTCTTTTTGAAGAGATTGTCGATTTTCTTGACATAAACCGCAGGCCTCCACAGTGTTTCTGATACCCATCGCTTGTTATTGCTGGCCAGTAGACTGTTTGACGAGCTCGTCTTTTGGTCTTTTCGATTCCTTGGTGAGACCTATGGAGCTGGTACAAAACATCTTTCCTTGCCGCTTTAGGGATCACAAGTTGGCACCCTTTCAAGATGAGGGAACCATCAATGGTTAATTCATTTTTTACTTTCCAGTAAGGCTGGCATTCATTAGGAAGATCCCTTTTAGAAGATGGAAACCCTTCTTCTATTATCTTCTTAAGAGCTTGGTACTCACCATCACTTCCTGCCAACTCCTGGATTGTTGAAAGAGATAGGTCCCCTTGGCTCAATAGGTAAATCAAACGTGCTAAAGGGCTGTTATTGGACGTAGGTATCCCTTTCCTCAGCCAACATATCACTAGGTATCTTCTGGGTCATCTACTGGTGCCTGCGACAAGCTGTCAGGATTCAAGTGGGATTTCCCTGCTTTCCATTCTGTGATGAAATTGAAGCCTGCTAATTTTCCTTTGAGTCGTTGTAATCGAGGGTTTTGAATTTCATCCAGGGTTTGGCTGTTCAGTATTGTTATAAGGGGTTTATGATCACAAATTATAGAGAATGTTGGGAGGCCTTGTAGATAAATTTTACATTTCAGAACCGCCCACACTATCCCTAGTAGTTCTATTTCGATCATTGCATATCTTTTTTTCTCTGTCTGAGATGAAACGTGAACCGCATTGAATGAGTTTCCAAACTCCGTCGTGTTCTTGTAACAAAACATACCCAAGACCATTTGCTCGAGAAGCGTCATGGATAGCCGTTTTTCTCGATAACTCGAAATGAGTTAAAACTGGGGGCTCAGTTAACATCTTTTTGACTTCCTCAAAAGCTATATTGTGTATTGATTCCCAAACGAAAACATTTTTAACGCTTAAAAGCTCTCTAAGCGGTTGTGCTACTGAGCTAATATTGGGAGAAAAGTTACCCAATTGATTGACCATGCCCAGGAATGATCTTAACTCTGTCAAGTTCTCTGGAGTGTGAAATTTGGTTATTGCTTCGAGCTTCTTTGGATCTACCTGTATGCCTGACTTTCCCACAATATAACCGACATAGGCTATCTCTGCCTAAGCAAATATGAATTTATCTTTGTTGAGAGTAATAGCTGAAGCTCTACACTTGTCCAAAATCTGTCTGATCTGAGAGCAGTGTGTTTGAAAATCCCTATCATACACCAAAATGTCGTCAACGACTTTCTGTATGTTGCTGATCCCTCTTAGTGCTTCATCACCCCTTCTAAAAAATTCATCCCCTGAACTCACCAAACCCATTGGGGTCCGAAGAAATTGATACCGGCCCCACGGAGTCAAAAACGTTGTGAGTTTTTGGCTTAGTTCGTCGAGCTCTAACTGGAAGTACCCTGACGCTGCATCGATGGACGAGAAAAAATTATTTCCATTATCTACATCCGATACTGCTTCCCATGGAGCCTTAAATGGGTGCACTGGGCGTTTCACATGTTTGTTCAACTTTGTATAGTCGACACATACCCGAATATTGCCATTCGATTTACGTACCACCACCAAGGGGCTGACGAAATCGGTAGCTCCTTCAGGTGCAGGCCTGATGATATTTTTGTTGACTAGGTCATCAAGTTCCTGTTTCACCTTGTCTCTCCATGCAAAAGGCACTTTACGGGGGCATGTTATGGCAAAAGGGACCGCGTCATCTTTAAGCTCTATTGGACTTTTGTTCCTTTCATGATCTTTAGTGGTTTCGTATCAAATACATCTTCATAATTATTCTTTCATTAACATGTTCTTAACTTCTTCTATTTCTTCATCTGAAGGAGTTTCTTGAGTTATGTTGACTTTTCTGGTGGCTAGTGGGCGCGGAAAATCTTGATGTATTACTCCCAGGGTTTTCAGCGTCGTTCTGTCGACGAGTAAATCTTTGACACCATCACATATATGTAAATGTCCAGGTTCGCCTTAAAGCCCTCATATTCAATTAGACATGGCAGTTTCCCAATCACCCTCATAGGGGAACCATTTGCTGTTGTAAGGGATATATGTGATGTAGGTAGTTAATATTCTGGAGTCGATGTGCAAATCTTTCACTAAATTAGGACCAGCTACACTAACCTCAGCACCCGTATCTGGAATGGCAAAACAGGTTGTTACAAATGCTGAGTTCAAATTGCACGATATATGCACCTTGAATTGGCTCATGTCTGTTTTCTTCTTTACACCGTTTATTCCCATATAGCTGTGTGGTGAAATCCATCCCCTCTTGTCAACAGCCTTTTTCAGGGCTACCAAAAAGAGGTAGATACAACACAAAAATATTTACAAGACGTCGAATTATAACTCCGTCAAACAAAATATTTCACCAGAGAGAAAATACTAAATTCTCTCCCAAAAGTGAAATATTAAAGAATAACACACAAGGCGACCTCCCCAAACATTTACTGGGCGAGAGAGATACGACAAACATCTCAAAACAAGTCGCCTTGAATGAGAAACCTCAAACAGGAAAACTCAAGGTCGTTCAGCCACCCCCGGGGACCCCGTCACAGCGACGGACGCAGGGAAACCACCTCGAAAGACCAACTCAGCTATCATATGCACAGATACTGAGAAAACACTGTGCGAACCAATGAGATTGCACAGTCGAATTTATGAAATTAAGCGGACCAACCAGGAGGCGGCAGGAGGCGGCCACCTCCCTATAAATACCCCGCTGGGAGCCCTCCGAATTTCATTCCACTCTCCGCTCTCGACGACGACACACTCTGAAGTACGAAGAATTCTACACGCTCTACGCTGACGAACCTTCTGCCTTACGAAGTCATCTCAAGAACGGCTGCCTACTGCTTTCTACAAGCCAGTCCTTCTCGCCACACAGATCTCGCATTGGCATCTACGAGTCCAGTGATTATTCATCCTGCTCATTGCCCAACGTAGTTCATCTGTCAGGACGCCACCCGGTGCAGCTATCGATATTCTCTTTAGCTCGCACGCCCGAGGGACGTTCCGAGCCGTGTCGCCCGGGTTTCGTAGCCTTAAGCTCGTAACCGACCGCTGTGGGCACGCCGGTAAATTACTCAGCTCCTCCGCTCTAATTTACCGTCTAAGGAAGCCTTTTTCAAGGCTACGAGGTAGGACCCTGACATCCGAGCATTGGAAAGACGCTCTGTCAAGCGAGTCCACCTCCAAAACCCTCTATTTTTCACACATAGAGGCATCGAAACGAGCTAAAACTCGATCATTTCGATGGAACGCCGGCCTTCCTATTTCCCCTTGCAAGGGGAGGAGGACGACGGCGAAGCCGGGCCGAGTAGCCCACGTAGTGCGCCCTACCGGCCACACGGCGAGTCCGCTGAACCAGCGACAGCGCAAGGCGCGACCCTCACGTCCGGATCGCCTTCTCGCCCGACGTATTCGTTCGAGAAACGTTCGAACAAGCCTCGCCTATACAAAAGATCGAGGAAACCTTTCAGACTCGCTCTGAAGCCGATCATTACGATTCGACCAAGCTGTCCGAATACCCACGATATTCGACGCAGGCTTACCCGGCCGATCCGAGTGTCAAATACACTCCAAATGTACAAAAAGCGAAGGATACTTTTCAGTACCTCAACCAAGCTCAACATATTCCCCTTTCAGATGTAAATCTAAGGCCGGAATATTACAAAACGGCTCAGTACCAAACTGATCGAACCCAGCACTTGCTACGCGAGCCCAGCGCTCCACGCGGCTGCGACACGAACTATCTTCCCTTTCAGTCCGCCAAACCAGTTGACCTTGGCGGATCCGCCCGCATTCCTCGCGGGAACAACCCGGAGACCAACCCGCATAACCGGGATATAAATGTCCGACTTGGCCTACCTACGCCAAGTAAAACCTATCTAAATCCACTACAAATGGTGACCCCGCCTTTGAACAGGCTCAACACGGAGCATTTCGTTCCCTCTTATGAAGCTAGTGGATTTCAGGGAACCACTGCGGGCGTGCGACCCCCGCCGGGCCTCTACGCCCCACATCTCACGCAACATCCCTCTACACAAGGTGGTTTTCAAGCACTTTTAGAGGAGATGGGAGATTATCAAAAACCAATCTTCCAAAAGAAGAATATCGATCGTGCACTCGCCGAGTTCGATCAATACTGCGTGCGAAAACACCTGAGAACGCAAAACGAATGCTTCTCAGCTATATACAAGTGGGTACCAGAAGAAATGAGGGAAGCTATCGACTCAGCTTACCTCACAGCACCCCACGCACCCTACGAAGAGGCCAAACAGCGCCTCCAGCGAGAATATGGGTTGTCCTTACAGGACAGGCTCCTCGCACTCGAGGACCCCGCATCTCTCGCCAAAAAACCCAGCACCAAGTACCACGAGATGTACTCGAAAGCTGTTGGGTACTTTTCGGAAGCTCTAATCACTCAAAAGTGGATCGAGACTCTTCCCATCGAAGCACGAGGTATGGTCGCAGCTCAGCCTACCACGACCTCCCGGCTCGACCTAGCTGATACGCTACACGCGTACAGAACAGAGAATACTTCTCTGAACATACGAGGAGTAGAATCTACTCCGAAACCCATAAATACTGGTTTCAAAAAGGCCCTCTCGAAACAAGCTGAGTTCAAACCCCAACCAGTGGAGAGTAAGCCTCACAAACCGACAGCCTATGTCTGTCGAAACCACGCACGTTTCGGTAACGAAACTCGCAAATGTGCAGACCCAGAACACTGCACTTGGAAGACGAACACTGCTTCCAAAACTAACAGAAAGGCGGCGACTATAAGCCAGCCTAAAACCCGGGTTTCTACCGACAATACTCAGCGATCGGTACAAGAAAGTACCGTTCCAACCTCCGACACAGAGAGTTCGGAAAACGAATAACTGCCAGTGTATCTGAGCCAATACGCCGGCAGTCTACTGAGTATAAAAGGCTCTTTTTCAAGTGCAAAATAAATGGCACTGAATTTCTCATTGACACGGGAGCAGAAGTGAACATTCTGCCCCACAATGTCACAAAAAAATTGGGCTTGAAAATTCTCAAGTCCAACGTTAAGCTCACAGCAGCTAACGGAGCCCCTATAGACACACTAGGGCGAGCTGACACAACAATTAACATCGGCCTCGGGGACATGACCACCGAGTTTATGATCACGAAAGTTGATCTAGCGATCCTAGGTATCCCATTCCTCGAGTCTTGGGATATCGGAATACGGGTCAAACACAAGTACATTTATAAAGATAAAATAAAGTGCTATGCCGATCAAAAAATAGCTGCAGTCATGAACAAAAGTTCACTGACGAACAAATTGCAGCTAATATCCCTCATCGTGACAATACCCCTCAACCAGAGGAAGTGCAAATCACGGAGGACGAAAACATTCGCTCTATCATTAACAAATACAATGATAAAATGAGCAAAATTCATGGTAAATGGAAAAAACAACGGGGTTTACCACCGTATAACCACGGAAGGAACACCAGTACACTTCCGAGCAAGACCCATGGCAGGAGAAAAACGGGCTCAAGTCAAAAGTACTTTTGACAAAATGCTTTCAGAAGGCATAATTGCACCATCAGATTCCGAATGGGCATCCCCGTTACACTGCGTGCCAAAAAAAGACGGGTCATGGAGAATCACCGGCGACTACCGTTTCTTCAACGCGAAAACGAAGAAAGACGCCTACCCTCCTCCTCACATTCGCTCTTTCCAAGCGAATTTACATGATACGCATATCTATTCGACAATAGATTTAAAATCAGCGTATTATCATATTCCGATGCACCCAGATGACGCTCATAAAACTGCGATTATTACACCTTTCGGTCTTTATGAGTTTAAGAAAATGAGCCTGGGTTTGGCCGGAGCGGCTCAAACATGGCAAAGATACATGGACAGCATCATGCGAAAATTTGATTTCGCATTTGTATACCTAGATGACATCCTGGTGGCTTCTAAAAATTATAACGAACACATGAACCACCTCAGACAAATTTTTGACAAACTAGGGGAACACGGACTTCGAGTAGGTTTTGATAAATGCATTTTTTCAAAACCTACCGTCGATTTCCTAGGTTTCACTATCTCGAAGGAAGGGATAATTCCTAAACGTGATAAAATAGAAGCCATAGAACAATTTCCTAGGCCAGTAGACGTACGAAGTCTACGCAGATTCCTAGGTATGTGTGGTTTCTACCGAGCATGCTCAAGCAAATTCGCTCACACGGCACAACCTCTGTATGACTCCATTCAGTCAAACAAAAAAAATGACAGAACACCTATCGAATGGACATCAGAGAGAGAAAAAGCTTTCAACAGCTTAAAGCAAGCAATGATCAAAGCAACATTGCATAACATTGCTCACCCACACCCTACGGCGGAGTGGAGATTAGTCTGTGACGCATCCGACACACACATCGGAGCGGCACTAGAACAAGAAATTACAGACAAACATGGCTCGAAATCGTACCAACCATTGGGATTTTTCAGTAAAGAAATTCCAGAACAATGGAAGAACAAAGCATCGTTCGACAAGGAAATGTTCGCCGTTTACCAAGCGTGCATTCACTGGCACAACGACTTGGACGGCAGATCTTTCCATATTTGTTCGGATCACAAGCCTCTGCTAGGCACGATGCTTAAGAAGAATGCACATTTTTCTAAAATGAGATTAAGATGGCTAACATACATCTCTCAAATGACGAGTGACATTCGTCATATTTCCGGAGAGAGCAACGTCGTCGCCGACGCACTCTCCAGACCCTTCGATCCGGTTGAAATTCAAACGAAATCGATTTCAACCCAGACGGACGAGGGTCCACCCATAGCCGAAATTTCGAAAATTACGGCTGCAATAGAATGCAATCTTCTACTGCACATTTCAAATTCACAAATTCGTTCTCCCCCTACCGCGGAGGACAAATTGAAACTCACACGAGTTGAATTCTCTCAAGGAGAAATTTGGTGTAACCTAGACCTAGGACACCCTAGACCTTATATTCCAAACGAAATAAGGGAAGAAATAATAAGCCAAATTCACAATTTGGGACACCCAGGTATACACTCTACAGTGTATAAAGTTAAACAACGATATTTTTGGCACGGACTCCGTGCAGATGTCTCAAACTGGGTCCGAGCGTGCGAAACTTGCCAACGAGCAAAAATCACGCGCTCCGTGAAGCTCCCTTACTCCGAATTTGAAACAGCAAACAAATTTTCACACGTACACGTTGATATTACCGGACCCTTACCTTTAGCTAAAGGAGGGAAACGTTACATTTTGATGATGGTTGATAGAGCAACGGGTTGGCTAGAGGCAGTCCCTCTTAACAACATCGAAACAACCACAATCACAAATGCCTTTATCAATATTTGGGTAGCTTCAAAGGGCGTACCTAAATACATCACAAGTGATCAGGGCACTCAATTTGAATCAGATCTGTTCAATTCCATTATGGAACGTCTCGGAGTAAAACATACTCACACGTTACCATACAAACCATCAACAAACGGAATGGTAGAACGCAGAAATAGATCTTTGAAAGAGGCTCTCAAAGCTCAAAACGAAAATTGGCTCGACGCACTTCCCAAAGTTCTACTCGCCATGCGTACGGCAGTAGACCCGGCGACCGAAACTACGCCTTTCCAAAAAGTTTACGGAATTGACGTACCACTCCCAGGAGACATTTTCGTAACTTCTACGAACCTTTCGGAACCTCTTTTCTTCCGGCCTACGCATATTAAACATAATAATACGAAATATGCCGTAAACATGCCCAAAAATTTGGATACATGTACTCATGTCTATATCAGAGTGCCCACACAGCTCACCTCTCTGCAATGTCCTTACACGGGACCATTCAAAGTGGTTAAAAGAGATAAGTTTTCGGTTACAGTGCAAATTGGCGAACATACTAAAAAAGTTCCCAAACAGCAAATCAAGCCAGCTTATACTCTACACTCGGAAGAAGCTGTATCACAAGGACAATCTGTGTCACAAAATCAGACAGAAAGTAAGGAGAAAACTCCCCGAAAATCTGACAGAAGGCACGTCCCCTCTACCAAATTCGACGAGAGGTGGGTAACGGCGCTCGAATCACCCCAACCGGCGTCGTCGTTATTAACACGACGTCTTGGGAGGGCCCCTGTGGTGAAATCCACCCCCTCTTGTCAACAGCCTTTTTCAGGGCTACCAAAAAGAGGTAGATACAACACAAAAATATTTACAAGACGTCGAATTATAACTCCGTCAAACAAAATATTTCACCAGAGAGAAAATACTAAATTCTCTCCCAAAAGTGAAATATTAAAGAATAACACACAAGGCGACCTCCCCAAACATTTACTGGGCGAGAGAGATACGACAAACATCTCGAAACAAGTCGCCTTGAATGAGAAACCTCAAACAGGAAAACTCAAGGTCGTTCAGCCACCCCCGGGGACCCCGTCACAGCGACGGACGCAGGGAAACCACCTCGAAAGACCAACTCAGCTATCATATGCACTAGACTGACAACGAAAAAAACGAAAGTTCGATTTTTTGAGGTGCTCAAAGCTCAGATGATTGCATCAGATGCGAGGAACAACTCCTGAAAATTTCAGTCCGAACCGATAACCCTTTGAGGTCTCCTAAACCCGTTTTTTGATAATTGAATTATCGATTTTAGAACACTAGACGCTTAGGACAAAAAAACGGTTAGGACATGAAAGATCCATGCGTCTGGACACTTTTTATACTCTATTCCTATGTTTTCGGTGTCGCGGAACACGATGCCGCCATTATTGGAAGCGCAGAAGCTGTATTTCTTTTGATATTCAAGAAATCAGTCCAAATTAGTAATGGAAAAAAGGGATTTTTTGCCGTTTTTATCTAGTTTTGACTGGGAAAAAAATTGTTTGCAGGTCTTTTCTGCTTCGGACCTTGTTTCCTGGCTTGTTCCGAATGTAACAAGACTAATTTCGTCCTATAATATATTCTCCTTTTGGAAATATCAGCTCAAGAGCCAAGTTGACTTATTTAATGGTAACCGTTCTATATTCAATAGTGGCTAAAAAATGAAAATTTCACGCGGCGTAACCCTTTTTCTTCTGTCTCGTGGTTTCAGGATCGCTGAACATGTTGTTTCTAATATTCTAGCCGTAAACCCCGTATTCGGATTGATATTTCCGAGATGGGTGTCTACAATCGGTAAATAGAGTCAATTTTTTCATATTTTTCGTCGGATTTTTTGCACAAGGTGAAATTAATTTCTCAAATTTTTTTCCCCCGGCGCAGATTAGTTTCTTAATTCACTCTAATGAAACATAACCAATTTAAGTATAGAATACTTCTGCCTTTCACTGACGTCGGTCATAGATCAAAAGTTCAGTGAGAATATTTTAAATAAGTGAAATACGGGTGTACAAAATAAAATCCAGAAAACCGGTGTTAATAGAAACAAAGTATAATATGCAGTGTTGAGTCTATTTGACAACGATTGGAATTTTGTCAACTGATTTTTTGAACATCAAGAAAAATCCACTCTATTCACCGATTTTTGACATCTAGCTCTTGATTATTAACCGAAATACGAGTCCTACGCTTCGACTACTAGCACGTAATGTTCAACGAGCCCAAAAACATAAAACAATGGGATAAAAAGGGCTTCAGGGCGTTAAATTTTGATTTCGTAGCTACTGGTAAGTATAGAGCGGTTACCATTAAAAAAGCTAACTCGGCTCTTGAGCAAATATTTCCAAAAGGACAATATATTATAGGACGAAATTGGTCTTGTTACATTCAGAACAAGCCAGGAAACAAGGTTCGAAGCAGAAAAGACCGGCAAACAATTTTTTTCCCAGTCAAAACTAGATAAAAACGGCAAAAAATGCCTTTTTTCCATTTCTAATTTAGACTGATTTCTTGAATATCAAAAGAAATACAGCTTCTGCGCTTCCAATAATGGCGGCATCGTGTTCCGCGACACCGAAAACATAGGAATAGAGTATAAAAAGTGTCCAGACGCATGGATCTTTCATGTCCTAACCGTTTTTTTGTCCTAAGCGTCTAGTGTTCTAAAATCGATAATTCAATTATCAAAAAACGGGTTTAGGAGACCTCAAAGGGTTATCGGTTCGGACTGAAATTTTCAGGAGTTGTTCCTCGCATCTGATGCAATCATCTGAGCTTTGAGCACCTCAAAAAATCGAACTTTCGTTTTTTTCGTTGTCGGTCTAATATGCACAGATACTGAGAAAACACTGTGCGAACCAATGAGATTGCACAGTCGAATTTATGAAATTAAGCGGACCAACCAGGAGGCGGCAGGAGGCGGCCACCTCCCTATAAATACCCCGCTGGGAGCCCTCCGAATTTCATTCCACTCTCCGCTCTCGACGACGACACACTCTGAAGTACGAAGAATTCTACACGCTCTACGCTGACGAACCTTCTGCCTTACGAAGTCATCTCAAGAACGGCTGCCTACTGCTTTCTACAAGCCAGTCCTTCTCTCCACACAGATCTCGCATTGGCATCTACGAGTCCAGTGATTATTCATCCTGCTCATTGCCCAACGTAGTTCATCTGTCAGGACGCCACCCGGTGCAGCTATCGATATTCTCTTTAGCTCGCACGCCCGAGGGACGTTCCGAGCCGTGTCGCCCGGGTTTCGTAGCCTTAAGCTCGTAACCGACCGCTGTGGGCACGCCGGTAAATTACTCAGCTCCTCCGCTCTAATTTACCGTCTAAGGAAGCCTTTTTCAAGGCTACGAGGTAGGACCCTGACATCCGAGCATTGGAAAGACGCTCTGTCAAGCGAGTCCACCTCCAAAACCCTCTATTTTTCACACATAGAGGCATCGAAACGAGCTAAAACTCGATCATTTCGATGGAACGCCGGCCTTCCTATTTCCCCTTGCAAGGGGAGGTGGACGACGGCGAAGCCGGGCCGAGTAGCCCACGTAGTGCGCCCTACCGGCCACACGGCGAGCCCGCTGAACCCAGCGACAGCGCAAGGCGCGACCCTCACGTCCGGATCGCCTTCTCGCCCGACGTATTCGTTCGAGAAAACGTTCGAACAAGCCTCGCCTATACAAAAGATCGAGGAAACCTTTCAGACTCGCTCTGAAGCCGATCATTACGATTCGACCAAGCTGTCCGAATACCCACGATATTCGACGCAGGCTTACCCGGCCGATCCGAGTGTCAAATACACTCCAAATGTACAAAAAGCGAAGGATACTTTTCAGTACCTCAACCAAGCTCAACATATTCCCCTTTCAGATGTAAATCTAAGGCCGGAATATTACAAAACGGCTCAGTACCAAACTGATCGAACCCAGCACTTGCTACGCGAGCCCAGCGCTCCACGCGGCTGCGACACGAACTATCTTCCCTTTCAGTCCGCCAAACCAGTTGACCTTGGCGGATCCGCCCGCATTCCTCGCGGGAACAACCCGGAGACCAACCCGCATAACCGGGATATAAATGTCCGACTTGGCCTACCTACGCCAAGTAAAACCTATCTAAATCCACTACAAGCTGATTTCTACATTTTCTTCATTTTCGCTGTCCTCGTCCGATCTCATGATGGCCTTTACCGACTTCTTCGAACGACAATATTTGGTAAAATGTCCGCGTATTTTTTCTAGTGCTGCATACATTGTCTTTGGCTGGACACACCCTAAGGCAGGGGTGCCCCCCCCCCCCCCCCAAGCGCAACGACTCAAGCCCCCCCCCCCCCCCCAACTCCCGACCCCCTCCCCCCAACTAAAATATTTATTAAATAGGTAATGTAAATGACACACTGATGTGATAAAGAATTGAAAACAGCTGACGCTAGCAAATTGTTAGTATAAATCTTATTACTTGTTCATAAAAAAATTTAAAAAATACTCATTTTTCTAACCCCCCCCCCCCCCCAAAATTTTAACGACGCAGTTTGCGTCGTGACCCCCCCCCCCCCCCCCTGTGGGCACCCCTGCCTAAGGGTTGTATGCCACTGATTATTGCAACGAGGACACTTTTTCTGTGTTTTAGACAGCCCGCCTCACATATATTCACTATATCTGATAAACGAGAAGAATCAGGGAGCACTCTGCACTTTCGTCTAACCCTTTCATCCCTGAGGCCTTCTATAATACTATCTGAGAGGCATTGTTCATAGCATTGGGGACACGGATCAGAGATATGAAACAGTTTTTTCTTTTCTCGGTAGTATGACAAAAAGTTTTCTCCCTCTTCTTGTTTGCGATTCATGAACTGGCTCCTCCTGATCCTTCCATTCTCTTTCTTTCGGTAGTACTCATCCAGCTCATCGAGTACCTACTGTCTCATAATTACAATCAGTTGGGACATTTAAGACATGTCGCAGTACATCCGAAATTTCTTGACCCAAAAATGAATAGAGAAAAGCACTATTTTGCTTGGTTGGAGCTCTGTGGGCACCTTGTGTTACCATGTAATTCTCATATTTCCTTCTCCAATCTTGAAATTGAGCAAATGAGTAGGATTCCTCAAGTTTTTCAGGCATCGGGATCCCGGAAATCTTCAAACCTTCCTTGATTCTAATAGATGTTGAACCATCTGGGGTATCCCGTTCCGAAGCTGATCGAACCGCAGTAACAAAGTCGAACGACAAATCTCAAAAATACGTGTTTGTTGTAGATCTCGTTGATCAGTCAACGCTTTATCTACATTCTTATTAAAAATATTAACCAAGTACTTAGATACCTACCTACCAAGTTTTGGTTGACAACTTTTTTTTAAATATTCCTGTAAATCGCTGGCGTGCGATTTGGTATAGGTATGGTAGGAAATGATATTGTACTTCTTTCCAACCTTGTACGGAATCCGATCAGAGGACCCACAGGTTTTAATGGGTATTTAAGGATGCTTCATTTTCGGTTTCGGGTTTGTGGTAAATCTTGATCACGCCCAAAACTATAACCAGTTTAGTCCGATTTTGATGAAATATTTAGGGATTGCGCAGGTTGCTCCTTGGCAGTCCCTTTTAACGTTCATTGCTGTCGGGTCACTAGTATAGCCTGTGTGCATTCTGTAAACGTGGATTTCTCATAACGGCGATATCTCATCATCTAGGTATGTATTCATCTGTGTTGCCATATTAATAATAGGTGTTTGAGGGTGAAGAAAACTAGATTTGGCTTCTTCGAGTTAGTTCTGTCTAGTATGACTACGGAATAAACTTGAAAAAGCCAAATCTACTTTTCTTCACCCTCAACCATCCATTCATTACCATCTATTTAGTCGACCGGGGTAAGTGTAACCCATGGGCGATGCTAGCGCTCAAATGGAAGAAACTGAAACGAAACCTAATGAGGGTTCGTTGGAAATGTTATCAACGACCTTTTAGTTTGTTGGCATCCCTGTCAGACCACGTGTCGAAATATGAGAAGGTTATTATATGATCAGTCTGTAGCTTTATTCCAACAACGCTTCGAGAGCGACCCCCGGGGCTCTTCCAGAGTTACCTTGGGGTTAGCTCCAAGTTCGCTCACTTTCATGATTGTTGGAACACTTAGGAGCTCACTCGAGGGTTCAAAACGTGTCAATGGTAGTTGAAGATTGACGAAATGCAGATGTGATAACGAACGTGAGAGAGATGTGATAAAAAACGTAGTAGAGAAGGTGAAAACAGTTTAGAGAAGGTTAAGCGGATTGTAGTTTACCCAAGGGTAGCAGGTTATTTCAAAATGCCCATGTGTAGGGCTCAGAGCTCTGGATGAGACCCCGTCAAAAGTGTGGGGCTGCTTGGGTGACCCCCGGAGCAGCTCTGGGGGCGCTCTAAGATTTGTTGGAACACTGAGCTCTCAACCCCATTACCTTGTTGGAACGCAATTTCGAGCTCTGAGCTCCTCTAGGGCGCCCTTTCGTCCTTGTTGGAACAAAGCTTGTTTTGTACTCTGATGAGTTCATCAGCTCCAGCAAATTGAGGTGTAATCCTCGCCAACTGTTCTTTTGGAACCAAATTTTTGTGGTAAGTCCTTCCTTTTACTTTACTCGATGTGGTGTAAAAGTTTGGTTTTGATATTTTATCTTGGGGAGGGGGAAACTATTGGGTTGCTCTTCCCCCATGTTTTCATGAACTAGGGGCAAGTGTAAGCTATCAGAAAGGGGTAAGTAAGTGTAACCTAGGTTCTTTGTAGGTTACACTTGCCCCGAAATAGTTTACACTTTCCCTCATAATTTAATAAATTTAAATTTTAAATTATATGTACCTAATTATTTATTTGTTACTGTGTTTTCAGACAATGGTCCGAACATATAAAAGGAAGAGGACTCTACCTTACTCGGAGGAGCAGCTCATTGTTATGCGAATTTGAGAGTTTAAAGCTGTGTTTGTCGATTTAACATATGATTTGTAATTCCCATTTTAACTCAGGAAAAATTATTTTCCTTATTAAAAAAAAGTTTATTCCGCATTTTTTTTTTTGCGCTCTAGGTATTTATTTACACTTGCCCCATTCACATCCTGATTCTTTCAAAATAAAAACAAGCCAGATTTACACTTGCCTCAATATAGTGGGGGAATTGTAAATTGAAATCACATTTTTATTTATTTTTTTACAAAAGATTGATTGATGGTTTTGATCTTGGATATGGGCCAGTAAATTAGGGATAGTTTAGCAAACCTAAGCATAAAATTAGCGAGCGATTGGTGGAAAATTGTAGATTTGGCCAGAGTTCAAAGTTAAACTAATGAAATTCGCGGTTACCTACACTTACCCCGGTCGACTTTACTGCTGCGATTCAGTTCGAACTCGGAAATAATTGGATATATGTTCCAGAATGATGCCCTATGCATTATATTGCTATTGATTAATAACTAGGTATTGCGCATGCGCAAAACTACAATTAATTGATTAATGGCAAAACTCTGAGACGAATGGACCGCTTTTAATTAAATTTATAGAGGTTTCCTAATACTATAAGCCCTGTTACTAGGTAAGTATGTGAGGAAGTTATACTGCCAACCCGACGCGACACTTTTTTTTATGCACCCAACAACTGTAGTCTTGCAGCCAAAAATATTTCATATCACGGGTAAAAAGGATTAGGTAGTACATACCGAACATTAACAATTAATAAACTTCTGAACATTATATTATTTTATATAATGATAATTTATTGACTTAGTAAGAGTACATATCCCCGATGTTGTTTGCCAGGTTCGCGACTGGAATGCCTCTTAACGCTTGCTGCATGTCTGCTCGTTACTGGTACCTGAATAAAAAAAAAAAAATATAACATTTTTTTTAATGACCATGATACTATATTTAGGTAGGTATATAAGGCATGATGGTATTGTTTGGAGGGGTAGGGCCCGAATATCCAACTTCGCCATCAACAATAGGCTGCTCCTAGAAAACCTTAATTTGTAGTACCTGCTTCTAACTATAAAAAGTTTGCATCCTTTATGGGTTTAATTAGTTTCTCATTTATTAACAATGTGCAACGAAAATGATGGAATACTCATATTTTATTAAACATACGTACAATCAAATATAAAAATTAACACCTAGGTACCTAAGGTGACTATAATGGTGGAATACCTACAGTGACTCTGGTTTTAATCCGTTATTCCTTTTAAGCCATCTCACGACTAGTATAGTACTTGAATAAAAAATTCAGTCTCAACATTCAAAATACTGACTTTGAAATGAAAAATAAAGAATAAGAATTGAAAAAAATGTTATAAAAGAAGCAACGAACAATACCTATATTCAAGGGAGAAGTTCCAAAATTCTCTCGTCAAACTTGAGCAAACTAGTTTGGGTGACTCACTTTCAGTTCAATCACATAATAAAGTCCTTAGAAAAAAACGTAGGCAGGCCTACTCAGACTACAATTAAATGTAGGTGACTAAATCGTCCCGGACTATTAACATCCGTCCAATTCAGTCACTATGACTTCGTTTTTGACCAATACAGTATTGGTTAAGCCTCTGAAAACGCTTCTATAAAATAAATAAAAAAAAAAAAAAAAAAAAAAAAAAACCATTGAATTCTCAGAATAGATAGATTATAATCTATCATAGTAATTTAGTATTTTCATTTTGAAACTATCAAGTAAAAAAGGAGAGAGTTAGTGTTAGAAACAAAACCCACTGCTCATGAGGCCACTTATTTGAAGCCAAAACAACTCGTTCCAATAATTAAAATTAGGTGTGTGGCGGGATATTTTTAATATCATTCATCATTCCGAAAACAGGATGTTTTTCGCTGATAATGTTGGGGTTGTCAAAATGTCAAAAGTAGTTTTCACTATTTACCTATTTTAATTTTCTACTTGTTTTCACCATTGTAAAGAGCGTATCAGAACTAATGGGAGTACGTTAAAACACCATTTTTGAAAATTGTGGACTTGCTCGTTTTTCAATATTATGGGAGAGTAGGTAAATGGAGATGAATGTCAAGCAGGCGCCCTGTACAAACAATAAAGTGGCGACCGGTACAGAGATATATTTTAAATACGAAAATTGGCTTGGGACTGATCCTATCCATGTTTTAATGGAAAGTGAATTGATGACCTGTTAGATTGAATGTTTCTCTACACATTAGGTGAAATTTGAAAAAAAAAATCAACGTGGTCTTCACAACCATCGAATTCAACTGCCACAAACAAGGCCTAACCAAGAAAACGTTGTAGCCTCCCAAGAAAATAACAGTTTTATAAACCATCATAAAGTCTTTTTCCCTTTCCATCACCTTAGAAGCACTGTCGGATCAGGGGTCAAGAATGTTCCTATTCTTACTCCTTATCCAAAATGTTGCAGGCGGCGCCCAGTACAAGCATGCACCCTGTATAGCACCTTACCATACACAAATCCAGGATCTCTATAGAAAAATTGTAAAGCTTTCCCCTCGAATGGTTTTCAACTGTCATTCCCTGATTAGGTAAATTAAAAAATTAAAATTAAATTAATAAAATTAATTAAAAATTTAAAAAAATCTGCCCACCGTTCTTTTGAATTGCCTGAGAAACCTGTGATGGGGATTTAATTTTGGTATCCCAACCCTTCACGGATTTTTCCACTTGGCTCCGCTTTCGACTTCTTTGAAGTCCAACACTACTCTTCCCACGACGTATTCCGAGCAAAAGCCTTTGTCCGTCTTCTTCCCGCTCCCCTTTAATAAACTCAGCTATGCTGAGGTCAAGACACCGAGCTGCGCCGGGGTTCAAATCCCGATTAGGCAACTCATTGTTTTAAATTAACTACAAGAGACAATTTCATTTCAATCCTGGATTTTAACGCTTTTTTATATGTATATATATATATATGTATATATATATGTATGTGTCATTCCAGACGATAACTCTCGATAGAATTGAGATAAAAACTTCGTTCTTTCGCCAAAAAATCAAGCATTTCAAAAGAAAGGATGAGTTCGTTGGACAAAATTTTTTGAGCACATTAAATTGGTCAAATTTCGAAAAATGTACCCAAAAAATCACTAAAAATTTCTAAAAACGGTCAAAAATCGTAAAATTTCTATTTTTTTGCAGAATTTTAGTCAAAACTAAATTTTCAACGATCAACTAGGACATTAAAAATTTTTACTCAAAATTATGATGAAAAACGTACATTTAATGTCATTAAAATTTGCTAAAATATCTATAAAAACTGCAAAAAAAAAAAAAAATTAAAAATCAAAAATCCCTTTTGAATCAGTGGAATTTTATTTACAATAAGTTTTTTGCCATAAAATCGGTTTTTAACCATTTCTGTCAGCTAAAATTGTTTTTTATTATTTCTTCAGCTCAGGAGCTCCTTTGGGTATGAAACTATAAATCATTGAGCCATGCAATATTTATCATTGTAGATTTTTACCTCACAAATACCTAGTTATTTTCCTTAAAATATACCTAATCCTTTTATAAAGGCTCCTCTGGATATCCATGAGGCAAAAAAAAAAAAAAAAAAAAAAAAAAAAAAAAAAAAAAAAAAAAAAAAAAATAAAAA
The DNA here is from genome assembly GCA_030762985.1 of Adelphocoris suturalis. Classification (NCBI taxonomy): domain Eukaryota; kingdom Metazoa; phylum Arthropoda; class Insecta; order Hemiptera; family Miridae; genus Adelphocoris; species Adelphocoris suturalis. Next base: position 101,691,197 of record CM061042.1, read on the forward strand.
AAAACTACTTACCAACCTCTACTGTTACCTTGAAAGTTTTTGAAACCTCGATTTTTCAATCGAAACCGTTGCCGGAGTTACTGGCACATCCCCGGCTGATGAATTATTTTTGAGCCAAATTTCAAAGAAGCTAGATAGGGTCTAGTAATTTCGGAGAATAGCTTCGGATGGCGTAAGGTGGACGGTTTACAGCAGACGGACGGATTTTTTTTTTTTTTTTTTTTTTTAATTTAATTTTTGGATTCTATGCTTCTTGAAACTTAAACCAACAAATTTTAAGGCGCAATTAATATTTGTTTTTCTTGGTCAAAAAGGTTTATTAATGAAAATGATAAACCAAAAGTAATGTAAACGGGCGTCATCAGCTATCCTCCTGGAGAATCAATATTCGTGCTGATGATTTTGCTTTGCCTCGCCCCCTAGAGTGGAAAAGGTTAAGCCGTACAGATGTTCATGAAGCATAACAACTGGGACTTTCTATAATTTTTTTTTCTGCTGTATGGGAATTTCGATGAATTGTGTCGTAGAATCGATGTCCCAGTTATTACATCAGAGTTTATTAATAGGATCCATAATCATAATCCGTACAAAGAAAAATGTTGAACATACACAGGTTGCCATCGATAAATTCGAGGTAAGTACTCTGGTAATTAAAAGTGAGCTGGTATCAGTTAAGTATAAGAAGGTACTTACTTTCTACAATAGAGTTGATGAAGGACAAATATTCAGAGACCTTTGTGTTAACTCTGGGGTAGTTAAAGGAGCGATCAGCTAGGCCGTACGAAATGACACCAACAGCCACATACCTATTTATGGAGTCATCATACCACAGAACTGGGGATCCAGAGTCTCCCTAAAAATCAATGCTTTATAAAATTTCAAAAATTTCAAAGTAATAACTAGTACCTAACTGTATTGCACATCCGCTAAACTTTTTGGCATCAGCTAAAAATGTTTATAACTTATGATGCCTACTAAACCTATCGTTATCCTCTCTGCAAGCATATGCTCAAGACGAAGTTTTCCACTTACTAGTAGATTTTAGCAAATTTTCGTAAGAAATAAAATTATTGCAATGTCTTCAAAACGCATGTGCGTGTGTTATTCCAGACAATAACGCTCCTTAGGATTGAGATAAAAATTCCGTTCCTGCGCCAAAAAGTCAAGCTTTCCAAATAAAAGGATGTGTTCGTTGGCCAGCACTTCTTAAGCACATTAAATTTCAAATTTCCATAAATGCGCTATAAAATTTTTAGTAAAGAAAAGCCTTTGTGGACAAAATTATGTTGAAAAGTGTAATTAAATTGCTTTGAATTTTGCTAAAAATCGGCAAAAACTACAAAACATACCTAAAAAACCAAAATCTTTTGTTCTCGCAGAATATTATTTAGAACTAGTTTTTGCCATCAAACTGGTACTTAACAATTTTTACTTGCACCCAAAGAGATCAAATTTCATTAGATGTAAGATAATGTAATACGATAATTTATGTACGAAAATTCGATCATACGATCATTTTGCATAACTGAAACTTTTATGTAAATGTAATTGTGATTTAGAATTAGTACTTCAACTTCTTAGCAATGTTATTTTAAAGATTACAAACTTATTCACAGTTATTTATATAATAGTAAGAAAATTTATTTAGAAATAAAATTAGAAATTTTATTTTACTTTTGCTTGCTTACCTCACTTGCTCGTTGCTGTGTGCTTCGGACTGAGACCACACATATTTGTTTGGGATTCTCTTTAGGAATGAGTTGCCAATATTTGTTGCACTTTTCTGCACTGAGGATAATTACTTTTCCTTCGACGATCTGATCTTCAAGATAGATGGAGTCATTTTTAATTCCTCCCCAACCTTGAATACATATAATCAAACATAAATGTGTAAATGTAAGTGTGTAATAAATTGGGAATTCACAAAAATATTCATAGAAGTGGGTCAGTTGGGCATTAATAAAATAACGAAAAGATGAGATAAAGGTGCTTACTACTATGGCGAGTAGTGATTAATGAAACGTTGACACAAAAGATATCTGCATTCCGATTTACTTGTTAATCAATTAAATTCAGAACCAGGGCCAAAACTTCTCCAAAAATAGGGATAACAGGGAGGCACCTATTTCTATGGGTAGGTAAACCAGAAGACTAATTAAGCGAAAATACGGATGTTGGGAAAGGAGTGCTAATGAAAAAGCAGAATTTACAATGCACCCGAGGAAACATTCTCCCCATTCCTCAGACAGACTGCAGAAGAGGACACCAAAATGACAGCTTCCTGAGTATTTGATTTCTATGCTGTTTGAATGATTTTCAGGTTGCTCTTCTTCGTGCAACCCCATAAGGAGCAGCCTTAATTCCAAAATGGTTTGATCACTCTTGTTCGTACAGTAGCACTTTGTTATGTAGGATCAATTGGAATTTTCTTCCAATGAGCCAGTGCTTCTGCATGTCAGCCTTCTGGGGGTCGAGGCGGCTTCTATTTTCCGTTGACTATGTTCCCAGCTGCTGAAAAAGTTCCTTCTGATGGCACTGATGTAGCCATCTGTCTAGCCTCTGAAAAGCTAGTGAATCCCTACTGTGAATTTTCTAGAAACGTTATTCAGCTGGCATTCGTAAAAATAGATGAGCACCTGGGTAAATATTAAAAATTCCAAGAGTAATTCCTTTGAAGCAAAAACCATAGAAGTTATCGATTGTTGGAAAAGACAATCGATTGCATTTCGATTGGGAGTAACAATCGATCGATCGACTGTTGCAATCGACAATCGGCCACCCCTACTTAATCCCGTCGTTGTATTGATCTAGAACATCCCTTCACTGTATCTATTCTGTCATGAAATTCATCCAATGCGTTCACTTTATAAATCCTCACATACTTCTCCCTCTATAATTAAATTTGAAATAACCTTGTCACTAGACATTAAATCAAGCATCATCAGTAATGGGCATTTTACATCATGTTGTATGTGACTTACTAATGACCTTCGGTTTGTCATGAAATCGGTACCTAGGTTCCACAGAGACTCCAACAACGGTTGATAACACTACTTGCAATGATGCCATCTCGTAATGGCCGTATCACACTTACATTTTTTTCAGCTTTTTTCTCGCATTTTTAATGCTCGGTGAAGAAGGCAAAGTGCTTTTTTCCAAGGTCAGCTTTTTCGACCATTGATCCTGGCAAAGCATTTTTAAACTCACTTGGGAAAATGAGAACATGCTCTAATTTTTACCTCCACGCAAGAAAAATGCTAAAACATAACTCTTGGGATGGTAACAATTCAATGGAAAATCCCTAGGAGCCCTAACCTGACGGATTTAATAAAACTACATTCCACCAGAATGCGCTGTTTTACAGTTATTCCTCTTCAACATACACAGCTGACTTTGGAAAAAAGCACTTTGTCTTCTTCACGTTCGAGCATTTAAAATGCGAGAAAAAAAACTAAAAAATGCAAGTGTTATACAGCCTTTTCCTTTGAACACAACCACAGCCATGTCTAATACTACTATCATTATTTTAGCTGCTAACATCTTGCTGATTTTGTACAGCCCGCACATATACCTACCTACCTACTTGCTGGTACTAAACTCACCTGCAATCCTTCCTTGCTGTCCTCCTAGATCTTCTGATTCTTTAGGAAGACACGCACGAGACACCATCTGGTTGAACTCCAAAGGTTTTTCCAAGACAAGGATCGCTATGTCATCAGACCTGTTGCCATCACCTGTGTAGTTTGCACTGTGCACTTGGCTGACATTGATTTGTTGAGTATATTTGGTTCTCATTCCTAAAAAGTTGTTTCATGATACATAAATTAAATGAAAAGTGGGGTTCTGAAAGATCACATGAATATATATATTAAATATAATAGAAATTATTGTGGTGTAACAACCTGTTCTTATTTCGTAGTAGGGGTTCCCAGCTACTATTGCAATATTCTCTGGGGCAGTTCCAAGTGCTTTCACACAATGCGCTGCTGTAACGATGTGAAGAGGTGTGACGATAAAACCAGAGCAAGTTATCTTTTGGTTAGCCGTACTGATGACCTGAACGAAAGAGCTGAATGGACCTTCCAGAGAAGTTTTCACCCCATTGATGATTCGAGTGTTTACCTGTAAGATGAGGATGTATTTGAAAAATAAATAAGTAGGTATGATTGATTTTTAAACCATAGAATGAATTAGTTATTTTTAATTATGATAAAACGCACAGTCCAGTACCTAATTAGGTACATACTTATACATTTAGATAGCTGAATATTCACTTGACAGAATTAGCTCTTTCGCATTTTAAAGCATTAGTATTCATACCTACTAACCCTTCCGTGGGAAGATTTTGGGGGGGGGAATGATTATAGCAGGGGTGCCCACAGGGGGGGGGGGGGGGGGGGGGGGATTTTTTGGGGGGGGGGGGGGGGGGGTTAGAAAAATGAGTATTTTTTAAATTTTTTTATGAACAAGTAATAAGGTTTATACTAACAATTTGCTAGCGTCAGCTGTTTTCAATTTGATTGGATGGTTCTTTTCTTTCTTGGATGGAATTACTTGTTGGTTCTTTCTGCAGAGAAAGATGTGATGGAGTCTATATCTTATGAGGGAATAATTGATGCATTTTCTTTATCATCAGCACAAAGAAAAAAAAGCCACAGTTCCTTTGAGCCTGATGGCTAAAATTAAAAAACATGAATATGCTTTAGCCGTACACGACTCACTCCTCGTCGATTCTCTGAACCCGACCCCCCATCGGCCTCTGAACTCTGTTTATCATTCTGCCATCAATCCTAAAACATGGAATCATGTTTTAGCTCCTCGCTCTCACTTTATTATAGAAAATGATCACGAGGATTGAGCTCTTGTGAGATGATGATCTCCTAATAGAAACTAGCGAGTAAACATTCACTTTAAGATTTTGGGTTCACAATATCAATAATTGAGAATGATCACCGGGGAATCACATAATGCTCAATGAAATCATCAGCAAATTGCCCACAAGGGGGGGCAATCATGTTCACAACGCAATCAATAATTGAGAATGATCACCTGTGTGTAAACAATTATTCTTATGTTTAGGTGAAATAAATTTGTCTATAACCATGCTCATAACTCAGCTTCGTTGGCCACGCACTTCGCAGGTTAATATAGTATGGTTGGATAAATCGAGAGCTTTCGAACGAATGGTCAACGAATTTTGTGGGATGAAAAACGACGAAGTATCATATCCCTAGCAACGACTCGGTTGTAAGCGGAAATCATCACAATTATTGGCGCTACTTTCGTTGCACTCTCGTGGGACATTTTTCGGTAGTTAGGTCACGGCTAAAGCATATTCATGCTAAAACTGATCTGTCGATTGTAGGCAAACCTAATAAGGCATATAACTAATAATGTTGAATATAATATACTTTGGCTTGTTTAGCTATAATAGCCTAAATGGTGTATTTTGAGCAATGTATATAGTTACTGTATTCCAGTGAACGGAGTGCATATTTCCAACTTAAGGTATGCAGATGACACAGTTCTCCTAGCCCGATCTGAGTTAGAACTGCAAGCTCTATTGGATAGAGTCTCCACGGCGGGCAAAGAATATGGTCTTTCCATAAATGTTGCAAAGACAAAGTCCATGGTGATTAGCAAGACCGGACGGGTGGCTGTACAATTGTCGGTTGACAATCAGCAGATTGGGCAGGTGGCCCGGTTCAAGTACCTAGGTCAATGGGTTTATGGTCTTTGGAGGGAGAGATCAGAAGCCGCATTGAGATAGCACGAGGTGCGTTCAATAACATGAGAACCATTGTATGTTCGGGAGATCATTGGCGCATCGTCAAATGTTACATTTGGTCGATATTGCTGTATGGAATAGAGTCATGGACATTGAAGGCAGCGGACGTTAACCGGCTGGAAGCATTTGAAATGTGGTTATTTCGTTGAATGCTACGGATCCCATGGACCGCTCGAATGCGCAATGACTACATTCTGGAGCACAATTCAATATCTCGGGAGCTTTTGACCGCTATAAAGAGAAGAAAAGTGGGTTACTTGGGGCATGTCATGAGGGGAACCAAGTATGGTCTCTTGCATACCATTATGTTCAGCGGAAAAAGGGGTGTTGGTAGAAGACGAGCATCGTGGCTAATATTAGAAACTGGACGGGTATTGACCGAGCAGCTGATTTATTCCACCTTGCTCAAGCTTGAAGTGGGGGGACGGGGGGGGGGGGGGGTAGGCGTTGCGCTGGGGGGGGGGGGGGGGTAGGCACCCCTGATTATAGTAAAGGAGTGCCTGATGCCGGCATACTACAAATTATATTATTCTAGGTAGATTGTAATTGGGAACTGTTTTATTGTTGCGATATCGCCAAAACACTGAACCGAGGCTTTTCAACGTTTTTATCTTCGAAAGATGACATCAAGAAAACACACTCTATGGTGGATCAGAGCATGCGTCGGGAACCGCTGTTGGGAGTTAAGTAAATAGGTCACCATTCATCTGTGTTCGCGAAGGTTGTGGCTTAATATACCCTATTACGTTCTCGCTGCATATTTGTAATAGGGGCTTGCCCTGAAATATATATTTAATAGAGGAGAGTGCCCAAAACCGGACCCCTGTTTTGTTTTTGAATTTAAAAAAATAGAAAATAGTAACAAATTATGTTTTAAAATAATCTAATATTTACTTTGTAATTTTGAGCATTATTTAACTTTTACTTCAAAAAATCTAATTAAAATTAGTGCAAACAAATTCTTTTATTAAACCTTACACTTTCTCAATTTGTGGTATAGTTGCCGAAACCGGACCCCTTGTCAAAATAACAATAAAAAATGGTATTAAATCAAAGATTACTCATTCTAATTTCAAATATAATTATAATTCAACAATCAAAATACAATATAGGACAATAAGATGTAGATTTCAATATCAGAAAATGATACAGAATGAATTTTAAACAGAAACATAATTTAATTTCTTCATTAGTCATAATTCCTTCCTTAAGTCATTTTAGAAGGACTCCACTTTCTTTGATCAGTTTTTCTCATTATCCTTTTGAAATTTGAATCGAAATTTCAAAAGAGAAAGAGTGAGTACAGATTCAGGAGACTTTGAACATGAAAAAACAAGGGGTCCGGTTTAGGCAACAAGAGGGGGTCCGGTTTAAGCGACTAAAGCCATCAGTTTGTGAACCCGATTAATTTTGAACGAAATACTCGTATCTAAATGAAACGTTTTGATGATAAACAATAAACTCAAACCTTGCCATTTAAGAATATATATAGATATAAAGGCTTACCTGAAAATATCTGGGAAAAATAACGAAAAATGTAGCACTGCTCAAAAACTTTTTTCACTATCAAAACATGTAATGGTGAACTGATAAGCAGCAGGTGAAGTGGGCGATGTGTGCGTTCCACTACATAGTAGTAGATGCCTAAACTACTGTTTCAGTTGAATAGGATAGAGTTCAGGAGAATGCAATGTCAGAAGACAAGGGGTCCACTTTAGGGGGAGGGGTCCATTTTAGGGCTTTCCTCTATATATTTCAGCATAAAATTAGCTATGCTATTTGTGTCGTGTGTTATATGTGCCATGCTGATGGTTCTAGAAAACGACCCTTCCGTAAGTTGAATACAGGAACTTGAGAAGATTTTCCTATATTTAAGACACGTTAGTTCCATTGTGCCTTCAATTTTTTCAGTCAGGGTTTTTTAAGAGAAACAATTATGTTTTTATTCATTTCAGAACTTTCTGTGAGATTTGTGATATTTCTAGTCGAGAATTCACACGATTTCTCTGTTTTGAGACACCTGATGTATACCTACTACTCAGCGTTTTTCAGTTTATAAGCTGCATGTTTATCAAGCTACATGTGTGCCTTAATTTTGCTCAATATTTTTTGAAAAATACATATTAATTGCCGTTTAAAAGAATAAAGAACAAAGTAGAGAAGTTGAAAAATCTTTCAATTACCCGGTTACATTGATCCTATATTGACAAGGATTTTTCCCTTGATTTTTAATCCCCCGCCATAATACGCATTTTAGGTTAAAATTTAATGAGTGACCCTATTCATACCACATTGTGTACCAATAACAAGGGTCAGGTCCTTTATGACGTAACAATGTTCTTCAGTAGAAAGTAAATTTATTTTTAAATAAGTAGTGTAAACTTCGGGACCAAACACAAAGAATGGCGTTGGAATCAAGTCGATATATAGCATGGTTGAGGATTTAAAGCTTTGAAAGTCAAAAAGTGACCCTATTCACCCCACTTGCGTACTTACATTAGTATTTATACAGTTGAGTTATTATAAATGAAAATGAATGTTTATGGTTCACCACACGAATACGTTCAAAATGGCCTGAAAAGGACTAGTAGGAATAGTACTACTGTTCAACCCTCTAGAACCTTTCTACATATTATTTCAAAGCTTTTCTTTCTCTTCTTTATTTCTAGGTAATAGGTTTTTGTATGTAACCAGGTATATACAGTTTGTTTAGGTACCTACTTAATTTTAAGTCTCTTAATTATTTCATAATTATCTAATCTATACCTAATTTATTACATTATGTACTACAATACAAACACCTTCAATAGTAATATTAGGTAAGCTATTCCATTACAGTAATATTTTCTTCAAACTTTCATCATTGTCCAATCATAAGTTGATGGTGTTCGAAACCCGCTACTTCTAGGTACCTAACTCAGAATAGTAGGTAGGTATACACCTCCCGACGATGATCTATTAAAAAGTCAGAAAAAGTTGTATTATGTACATGGCATTGGATCTACCTAGAATACGTTCTTACTTGAAATCCTCCAACACTTCACATTCGTCGCAAAGTTGACTGGCAGTATAACCAAAAAGTTTCATGATTTCATAGATATTGCCATGCCCAGTTCTGGGGGATCCTACTTTGGGGAAATCGGCTGAAAACGCCATGACTTTGGGGAAAAAAAACGACGACTTTGGGGAAAGGGTCTAAGGGAAAAATAACGACTTTGGGGAAACGAAAGAAAGACGAAAACTAGACCTCCAAAGTATACACATCATTCTGACCTATATGTCCAACTAATCTGAATTTTCACTCTGGGATTGACGACTTGATGTTATGTATTTTTGAGATGTGAGCTTGCGAGCATCCAGACCACCAAACTATACACATCATTCTGATCTCTGAACGCCTGCCTTTGACCCAAAAGCATTGCCGGTCTTTCCTCCAAAAGCATTGCATCCACAGCTCCCTTTCACCGCTCATTTCCCCAAAGGGCTTGAAAAATTCGAAATGATCAAAAATGACGGATTTAGTAAATGTTTAAATGAGGATATCCCTCAGTATCTTTCACCACTGATAAGTCCATTTCTATATAGCTTGGAATAATCCCTTCACAATGCTGAGTAATTTCCCCCCTCCTTTCACTTCATCTGATCAGCTATAATCCCCCTTCACTTTGCTTGCACTTAATTGGTTGTACCTCCAGCCCCTTTCCTTTCTCTCGACCAACGGGATTCAATCTTCCTTCACCTGTGACTATATAAGCTGTGTCCTTTATAATGTGTATTCAGTTACTGTTTGTTACCGATGATGGCCTAACCGTCAAAATCGATTCAACTTTGTAACTCTTTATTTTTCGTGGAAATGGACAAGGTTTTTTCACCAATTTCGGTTCTGAAATGGGTTTCCACTACTTCGTCGCTAGTGATTTAGTTTGTATCAATTCTGAGTTTCTCGATTTTAGTACCGATACAAGGAGGCGGCTATCTGTTTGAAAGGATTTCTTCCAATTAGGACAAGAGATTTGAACCGAATAAAGGTCAGGCTCTGCCTTGCAAATTGGTTTTGATAATTGGAGATAGGCCGATTTTCTTTTCAAACCTTAACTGAATCTTTGAGCTCTTAATTTTAATTTTCGTCAAGTCGAATTTAATCTTCTTTGAATCCTCAAATGTTGTTGCAGAAGAACATTGAGCAAAAGGAAAACTTTGTTCTTTGCTGTCTATAGGCAAAGAGCAAAGGCACAAAGGCAGTGGTTTACTAGTCATAATTAGCCGCTCAGCCACTGGTCCGCCAGCCGTTCGTTTTGGGAGCTTAGTGTCAACAACTATACAACCAAATTGTAGAAGTTTTACCAAAAGTCAAAAATATTCCCGCCCTTACTTTGTGTTTTAATTAACCTCAAGTGTAAATAGTACCTAACACTGAAAGGTGTAATTTTAATTAATTTGTCGTCTGAATTGCAGTTACAAACATAAATGTTTCACTCACGCCCTTGGCACGTCCACAGTCACAAGTAGTTAATGATGAACTAGCATCGGATCGTTGTGAGATCTTATCCACTGAAACAGAAAATATTGGTTATGCATGAATAAATGAATTATGATTTTACTCAACTTCGTATCAAGCGGTAAAAACGTGCCAATAAATTGGATGAGAATAGAAATTGTTGAAGCGGCAATGGACGTTATTTCATACAATTTGGTGCCCATGTGAAAATGAAATGTCAAAGAATTAGGAATTTGGAAACGCAGATCAAATTGTATTTTATACAAATTTTGAATTGCTGAAATTTGTATAGAACACTCCTTATGTGCTGAGTGTATGGGAAAATATATCATGAAATAAATATTGCTCCTTCCAGTGTTATTTCTAGTAATTTTCAGTGTTTCTAACTGAAAACCCAAATTAAGGGATAAAACAATGAATTTTATAGTTGTGAATCGATTCAAAATATGATACTTGCTGTGAGATTCTTCAATTTCTTGTTCAAAATTATAGGTTTGTTTGAAATATCATCGCACAGGCTCATAACAAGAATAATATGAAATATAAATAGTATTTACATTAAAAAAAAAAAAAAAAAAAAAAAAAAAAAAAATGACATGAGCACATCCGAAAGGTGAAGAACTTACTGTAAATTGTGTTAATGTTGGAAAACGTTCTGAGAAAATAATATTTCATATGACTTATAATGTAGTACATCACGGAAAAACTGGTGGAAGGTAGGCTGCATCTACATTGGACCCGGAAGTCTCCCGATCCGAACCGGCGATGGCCGTACGTCGGGAGAAAACCAAACAGCAGCCGCCCACAATGAGACCAATGAGAACCGACTTCGCCTCCCTTCCCCTCGTATTTTGAACAACTTCCTGTCAGTTTTTTCAATATCCGATTTCGGATTCAGATTCGGCGGAATCAAAAGTGTAATTCGCCCGCAAACACCGTCCCGAAAAACGTACCTTTATGGGGTATATTTTAATGAAAACAAAACCAAGTTTTTCGTCGGAATTTTCGAGAAAACGGGTCCGTACTCATTCATATTTTTGACGCATTTCCCCGAACGATCGCGTCTTTCTCGTAGAAAAACCTACAAAACCGGTATTTTTCCGGAATTTTCGACGGTCGTTTAGAGGGGAAGGGGGGACGTCGAAAAAGCGCGCATTAATACGAGCTCCCACCCCCTCCGGCCATCCAGCCCATGGTTCGGGTGGGATTTGAAAATGTTAAAATCGCTTATACACTATTCCGGAAAATTCCAAGAAGATCCACCCACTCGTAGACTCCCGCCACTCAGCCGTTCCGTGCATAGACACGACAAACAGACAAACGGAGTTGCATTCTTATAAATAATAGAGATAGAGATTATTTAAAAGAACCAATTACTACCAAACACGTTATCGAGAGTTCATGATTGCGCATGAGCACACGCCATTATTGATCCAACGGCGATGAAATTGATAGGGAAACGCCTAGGAGCTAACCCCCACAATCCCCAAAAATGTCATAAAACGCCCCATTAGTTTCGGAGTTTTACGTCCGTCAATTACTTTATTTATGCGCATGCGCAATAAGCATTTCTCAGCCATTACGATAAAACTCATAGGGAACGTCTCTGAAACTCATACCCTATCACCTTTCAAGTTTGAACGAAATCAGACGGATAAATCGTGAGAAATATATGAAATTCACGTTTGCGCGTGCGCACACGCCATTATTGATTATACGATAATTACACTTATAGGGGATCATCTGAGAGCTAACTCGCGCAATCACTGACAAATAATTATATCAAATCTGACTAAAACGTAGTATAGTTGAGGACGGGGCAAGGAATTGCACAGACACACAGAGCGACAAGGAACCAAAATTGATCAGCAAGCTCTGAAACGCAGAAAGCGAATGGAAATTTCGATTTTGAAGGAACCAATATTTTTCCACATCTTGCACGTTTACAAAACTTCCCTTCCTTCAATAGTGAGGCAGCAAAAAAAAAAAAAAAAAAGTATATATATATAGGTACGAGAAATTTGCTGAATTCTAGTTTAATCGTAATATGTAGATATTATGAACTCGGGGGTAATTTACCTAGAGTGGAGACTATGTTGAAAGCTGTATCCTTGAAGACTGCTTCAACTGAGAAAGCTAAAGCTCCCAAGCTCAAAATCAACAGGAATGTCTTCATTTTGAGATCAAGTGTTCCGACGGCCAGTTTGTGAGATTTTTATATTCATGCATGACAGCGGCGTCACAGAAATTATAATAAATTATTCAAACCAATATTTGAGCCCGACAAGCAAGGTCTCATTATGAAAAAAGAGCAAACAGATTGAGAAATGATGGTAACCTTTTATGAACATAGCCGCAGTTATAGAATATTTTTCTTTATTTAACCACAGACGATGTGTGAGATGAGACTGTTATAGGTGAGACCAAACAAGCGCATGATCAGGAAAGTTAGATAATAAACGATCGAGTCCTTTGAAACAGAGAGAAGAGTTTATAGGAAGTGCGTACATTGTAATGTGAAAAAGCTTGATACTGTTCAATAATGGTAATTATGATGATATATTTTTAAGGAAACTATATGCGTTCCATCAGGAGAACATTCTCATTAAATTCCAGTTGTTCCCAAACTCATTGATTCACAAAACCATTTGATTTTAGTGGAGACTACGACTTTTCAATTTCTCGAAAGTGAAAACAATGCTTCCGCTACCTATACGATTTTTTTAAAAATTGCTTCCGCCACCTATACATTTTTAGCCCCTGATTGACTGCCACCTGGACATGAGCAGCTGAGAGATGAGTGTGCGAAAGTGGCAAGCTTGGCATGGTCTGGCGTGGGAACTGAACCGGTGATTCAAGAATCAGTAGATGGAACACCACGACTTGTTGCCGATATCCAAATACCTGGGGTCTGGGATCGCGAGAGGCTGGCGTTTTTCGACTAAGACTCATTAATGCCGACACCGCTTCTTACATTTCTCAGTCATGGGGCAATGTTGCTGAACGAGCAGCCCGTGAAAAGCATTTGAAGTATGACAGAGCCGCTGAAGACTTGAGGGGCTCATTTTCACCCCTAGTCACGTCTTGCGAGGGAGTTCTCCATAGAGAATGTATTTAATGTATTCCTGAAGAGGATGGCTGAGAAATTGTCTGATAAGTGGACAAGGCCCTTCTCCCAGGTTCTCGAATGGGTAAGAGTGAAAATGCAATATTCAACAATAAGAGCAGTGTCACTCCGACTACGAGGGGCTAGGAGAAGAGTGAGGAGTCTCGGCGTCGAGGATGGAGCAGCGGCTATCCTACTAACATAAAAAAGAGGGTTCCCTGGATCGTGTCATGGAAAATGGTTATTGCTATTGTTGAATAAATATGTTATACCTCATATAAAAAATTTCAGGGGGATAATTTTTTAGCAAATTTTTGTAGAAAATGACCAACAATTTTAAAATCAAAATCAAAACCAAAATATCCGAATATTTCCTTAATTTAAATCCGTTTTGAGATATTCTGAAACAAAAATCATTTAACATAAATAATATAAATATATATATATATATATATATATATATATATACTCGGCCCTTCGGGCCTCGCAAGGGGCTCCGCCCCTTGACCCCGCCAGGGGGGCTTAGCCCCCCTGGACCCCCCTAATCTATACTCGGCGCTTCGCGCCCCGCCGGATCTTTTCTCTTTTCTACTGTGTAGAAAACGAGGATAATTTGCTATGCGACTAGGAAAAAAAAAAAATTATTTCAGGCCTGGCCGGGATTCGAACCCACGACCTTCGTCTCACGAGGAAAAAAAAAAAACAAAAAGTTTCAGGCCTGGCCGGGATTCGAACCCACGACCTCTCGCTTCCCATCTCGGGACAAAATCTAACGTTACACAAAAAAAGTGGACATTTTAAAAAAGTTATTGGGGGTCGGCCTAAGAATTGCATAGCAATTAATATATATATATATATATATATATAATTCGCGCCTCGCCGGGGGGCTTCGCCCCCCTGGACCCCACTGATCTATACTCGGCGCTTTACGCCTCGCCGGATCTTTTCTCTTTTCTACTGCCTAGAAAACGAGGATAATTTGCTATGCAATTCTTAGCCTGAATCAACTTAGTTTTGGAATGTAGCCAGGTACGTAAGGAGAGGGAAATTGGTAGCTTGAAATGTGAACATTTATCACATAAATCAAGCGCTTTCCAACGAGTGGCGAACGGTTTTTGTGCGATGAAAACTGCGGAAGTTTCATTCCCCTAACAACGGCTGGATTGTACGTGAAAAACACTGAAATTGTGACACAATCTATAGCAACTACTCAACTACTCGGTTGTACGTGAAAATCATCTTTAATTTCGTTTGGGACGTTACAAAAAAAATTATTGGGGGTCGGCCTAAGAATTGCATAGCATATATGTACATATATATATATATATATATATGTGTGTGTGTGTCCTTCCAGACGATAACTCTCCTTTGGATTGAGATAAAACGTTGGCCAGCATTTTTGAGCATATTAAGTCCGTCCAATTTCAAAAGAAGTGCTGGAAAAATCACTAAAAAAGCAAAAAACGGCTAAAAACCGTTAAATTTATATTTTTTAGCAAAATATTGGTCAAATAAAATTGATTAACTATAAAATAGTACAATAAAAAATTCATGCTGAAAAATGTACTTAAAGCTCAATGAAACTTGTTCAAAAATCGAGTTAAACTGCAAAAAAGTGAAAAATCCAAATTCTCTTTTTGAAACGCAGAATATTATTTAAACGAGTTTTTTGCCTTAAAACTGGTAAAACAATGTAACAATATAGTAAGATAATTTACAAAAATTTTCTCATACGATCATGCCTACATGACTGAAACTTTTAACATGGAATCATGTTTTAACATGGAATCATGTTTTAGCGATGGATCCCCCGCCGAAAAGTGAGACTACAAAGTGAGATGAAAGTAGCGCCAATAATTGTGATGATTTCCGCTTACAACCGAGTCGTTGCTAGGGATATGATACTTCGTCGTTTTTCATCCCACAAAATTCGTTGACCATTCGTTCGAAAGCTCTCGATTTATCCAACCATACTATATTAACTACTGCGAAGTGCAAAAGTTCATTATTGAAAATAATAAAACAAAAAAGTAGAGCTTTTACAGACTTCAGAGGTTCGTAACCTCAAATTGGTCGACCAGAGTTTTACACCTCTGAAATACATACCAGTTCATCATACCTAACGTCATCGATATTGTCTATTTGTTCTATGATAAATGTTTAAGCATTTCTGCGCTATAGTTTGATTAATGCTATTCTAAACCTACAAGATTTTTTTACTTTTCGGTGTAAGTGGTTTTCTACAGCTCCTCATACATGATTACCCATTTTTACATCCAATACCATTCAAAACGTGATAAATGGATTATTTCAAAACGCTGCAATTTATCATTAATCGTTTATTATTCCCCTTGCTGGATCTGTTGAACATTGCTGGTGAGAATGTGGAAAAGTGGGCATTCCATAGTGAGTGAGCGGTTGTTAGGGTAAAAGCCTCTGCACGAGTCAAATGATTCGTTTAATGAGAGTAATGTGGGTGAAATAGCACTTAATGATATTTAATTAACCCTCATCAGAGAAATTCACAATGGCCTACAATTCGATTGATTGTTGAGTGACCGAGAATGACCGCTTCCATATGTCCTAAAATTAATGTAACTATTTCCTTCATCAGATTCGTGAGGTCGCCCAAATACGTTATTGTGATAACTTCAATATATATTATGAATAGCAAGAATATGGATTATGGATATTTTATATTATGGAAATTTTCATGTGTATGAATTTAGTAATTACACAAGTAGATTCAAAATCAAAGCTGTCTTCTACTTACCTAGTGGAAATCTGAAACTACGTGCAACCATAAAAAATTGACCATCAGTAATATGTTAAATTATTATAAAACTCGACTTAGAAAAGTTGTTATTTAAGGGTTGAATTTTTGCCCTGATCGGTGTCTCGAAAACTTCAGTATAGTGTTTTGCTTCCTCACTACCAAAGGAGTATATCAGTATAAGGAGTATTTGTTTGGGGGTATCGCTCATTTTTGGTGATCTACGAAGAAAAGGTTGCAATGTATTTCATTCGATTTTTTTTTGTACAAGAGACGCTCCCTGTCATATTTTATTTTCCCAGAATTAACAGGAGAGAATTGAATTCACTTAGCTGGTCAGTGAAGAGTCCCTATTTTTTTGGTCTCTTAATGTCCCAGAAAGGTTTCCTGGCAAATTTGAAATTCCTAGGATGAACATGAGAGGATTTAGCTCACATATCTGATCAGGATAAAACTCGCACTTTGTTCATCTTTTAATGTCCTAGAAAGTCTCCCTACCAAACTTCCACCTAGAGTAAACAGGAGAGAATTTAGCTCACTCAGCTGATCAGAATATGCTAATTTCATTCGTCTCTTAATGTCCCAGAGAGTCGCCCTACCAAATTTTAACTTCCTAGAGTAATCAGGAGAGAATTTAGCTCTCTCAGCTCATGGGAAAAGAGCCCCTGAGCTTATTCGTACCTAGATGTCCTAAGAGTCTTGCTATCAAATTTCAACTTCCTAGGGTAAAAGGGATAGAACTTCATACTTACCCCCTTCCTTACAACTCCTCACTCCTTTGTCCTAGTGGCCCCAAAACCCCAAAAGGCACTTCGTCAGGTCAAATTTAGCCTATGTTTCAAAGGACTCCGCACTTTTCTTATGTAATTTTGGGTTTCAGAATTCTTATGAAACCATGTTCACAAGTTAGCTTCCAATGCCCCTAAAAAGTCTCCGTGGACTAAAAAAAAATGTTCCAGTCATGCGGCATGACCGTATGAGCGAGTTTTCATAAATTATCGTACTATAAATATTCTATTACATTGTTTTGAAAAGTGAGGAGTTTTAATGAAAATAAATTGTTAATTACCAATTTTATTAAAAAAAAAAAAAAAATAATAATAATAAAAATAAATAACTCGCTCTAAATAATAATATACTATTCAAAATAAAATTCTGGATTTTTAACTTTTTTGCACTTTTATCGATTTTTTAGCATATTTTAACGAAATTTAGTAATAGATTTTTCAGTATAATTTTGTACCTACATGAAATTTTTAGTTTTCCATTTATTAGTTAACAAACATTTTGAGCAATATTCAGCTAAAACTTTTTTGAAATTCGACCAATTTAATGTGCTCAAAAAATTGCTGGCCAACGAACTCGTCCTTTCGTTTGGAAAGCTTGATTTTTTGGAGCAAGAACAGAATTTTTACCTCAATTCTAACGATTTAGAATATATATATATTGTAATGATTCCAACAAGAAGATATTCACGAAACGGTTTATTAATCGCAAGCACAGAAAATAGAATCTGACAATAATCGCGAACAACAACAAAATCTGGAATTGCTTTTTTCAAAGTTATTCTCTTCCTAGCAACCCAACCTCACATGACTATCATAACGTGATAGGTGATAAATGTAGTAACCGGTCTACAATACGTATACATATGAAAAAGCGTTAAACTCTAGGATTCGTTTCAGAATGTCTCAAAACAGATTTCAATGAAGAAAATTTTCGAAAATTTTGATTCAAAATTTGTCGGAGCCATTGCAATAGCTTTATTTTCTACGAAAATTCGTTAAAATTGAACGGGTTCTTAGTTATACCCCTCCTCCCACCTTTTTTCCACAATTTTTGCGATATCGAAGCGAAACTGAGGGCGTTTTTGGGGTGCCTAATACGAAGATTTTAGCAGATAAAAATCGGAAAAAAATCCAAAAAGTTTTGGGCACCAAGTAGAGGGTAGGCACTTGGAAAATTTTTGCCAACTGACTTCTTGTTTTAAAGATTTTTTTAGCGCTGAACAACATGGTGATACTTCATTCCGTTTTCAGACTAAAGCTGATAAATCATGTAGAAGTGTGGTTTTTTCTTTGAATTTATGCCTATTTTTGAACGGAATAAGGCATTGCAATTCTGCCTTTACATCTTGTGCAGCGCTTAAAAAAAATTATAAATAAATAAAAATAGGTAAATAAAAAACGTATGCAGTTTGCGGCGTAAGCAGAACCAACTTTTCGAATACAGGTAGGTAAAATATTAGTCGGTGAAACGTCAAGCTTCAATCTCGAATGTCAAGCTTCACTGAACATGTTTCGGTGATTATTTGTCGCTTCCTGAACAAAATGGATATATTTTCGAAATTTTACAAACATGAAAGCTAATGTATAATCAAAATAAAGCTAATGTAAGATGAGGTTATCTTATTCTTCTTCTACTTGTGTTGATCATTTTTATTTGTCCTACCCTGCGTCAGTGTCAGACAGTGTTTCAATAGTTTCTTGAGAGAGAAGTAGAAGTTTCCACCAAACGAAACAAGCAAGTGCTTCGGCCGGAGTCACGGCGCGTTCGCGAGAGCCGACTTTTTTTCAATCGCGTTTTTCTCGAAACGACGTTTTCCGCTCTTCGGGAACATTTTTTGACCGGCCTGTTTGTCGTATCGGATCGATTTTTTTTTCTAAATTACCGTGAGAAGTGTGGGAATTGAATGACTGAAAAAAAAATACTGGAAATTTCCTGGGGGCATGCGCTGGTGGATGAAGGAACGACATGATAAAACCTCCAATTTTGCCAACTCATGCAAACCATCATGTAGTATCGTATACAAGAAAATTCTCCAATCAATCAAAAGATGACAACATGAAGAGTGAATTTAAAAAAAAAAAAAAAAAAAAAAAAAAAAAAATCAGCTCAATTGAACGAAAAATGAGGGCAGGGCAAGTTCCTGAAGTACCCCCTTTTTTACGTTATATTGGTATTACCCCCACGCCTCCCGTTAATCACTGGAAAATTTGTTTACGAAATGCTTTCCTATTTACGTGCCGTTGATTAGCGGAGCATGTTGCAAAACGCCACGTGAATCGGTCGCTGGAGCTCAGGGTGGAGCTCGTAATTTCATTCGACCCTTGATGTCCTAGAGAGCCTCCCTATCGAATTTCGTTGTAACCAGACAGAGATAGACGACATAACTTTTAGCTCCCTCAGCTGATCAGAATGGAGCCTGTAAGGCCATTAGTCTCTTGTTATACCGGAGGGGCTCCCTACCAATTTTCAACGTCCTACGATGAACGGGAGATATTTTAGCTCACTCAGCTGATTATTATGGCGCCTTTAAGGTCATTCATCTCTTGTTATCCCAGAGAGGCTTCCTATCAATTTACAACGTCCTACGGTGAATAGGAAAGATTTGAACAAGATTTTCCCATAATTACAGTTGATATTACGGCTCGTCGTCAGCTGATCCTCACCCAAGTAAGCGAGACTCAAGTTCCGACATGTATCAAAATTTGGTTCAAATCGGACGAGCGGTTTCGGAGGAGTAGTGAGCACACGATTTTGTCCATAAATAAATAAATAAATAAATAAATGAATGAATAAATAAATAAATAAATAAATAAATAAATAAATAAATAAATAAATAAATAAATAAATAAATAAATAAATAAATAAATAAATAAATAAATAAATAAATAAATAAATAAATAAATAAATAAATAAATAAATAAATAAATAAATAAATGAATAAATAAATAAATAAATATATATATATATATATATATATATATATATATATGTATATATATATAAATCTGAAAATGAATGACTATAATGAACGTGTTCTACACCCTCTGAAACCCAAAGAAAATGCATCCCTACCTCCAAGTGCCGCCGTGCCGACGGCTGTACTACCCCTTTTCTACGAAAAGTTGGGTAAAAATTTTTGAAAATGAGATGTTGAGATAAATATCAATTGGAAAAAATTGAAAACAACATTTTCCAAGTCTACCCGAACCTCCACCTAATCAAACCCCAAAAACGCCCTCTAAGTTTCACTTCGGTATGTTACACCTTATATTAAACCATCACTGCCATCATTGTTACATACATCTCATTTTAATTGTTGATTAGACATTGATGCGTGTAAACTACGGTGGCAGCGGTGGCTTAGTATAAACTGTAACAATGGTGGCAGCGGGTTTCGAACCAAGACACATAACCCGTTTTAAAGGTAAGTACGGACGCTTATCTTACATTATTGTACCTTTTATTGACGAGTCAGCCGAGCGGGACCGTGTATGTGCGTTCATAGCTGCAGAGGCGTTAGTTAGTTCGATGAATCGGGATAGGGTGGATAAATTTGGCACAACTATGACCAGATTCAACGAAAAATCCTAGTGGGAGCGTACATCATGCGCGGCCATAACTACGTTGGTACTCGTCTAGGTTAATAAATTATAATGTAATTTTGAAAGTAGAACGTTGACCTACTGAATTTCTCGTTCAGTATGCGGATTCGGACTATTTATTAATTCCAAATAGAAATTTTTATCAAAGAGCACTTACCGATTATCTGTTGAGCAGTTTATAATTATGCCAACAGAGAGGAACGCCAACAAACGTGTCGTTTCTCAAGAGGAATTGATTGTTGAGGAATAAATTTTGCTCTTTTTTACTTATTTACTTGGGGATTTTATTTCTGCAGCACTTATTTCACCAGAGAACCATATTCCATTGTCAGAGCTTCCAGGTTATTATCCCAATTCTGTCCACTTCCGAGTTTTATGACAAGCATCTCGGAAAAAGCCAATAATGCACAATACCATCTTCTATTTTACCGTCTAAGCCCAGAAGTGAACTACATGAGTACCTGGCCGAGTGATCTATTCCAGAGAGAAGTTATTAGCTGTTTGGATGCATCGAATTTTCCGGGACTTTGTTCCTATTCTCCTCCATTCCTCCTCATTGTTTCGTTCTCCTGTTCATTCCATGATACGAGTATAAACATTTGTATTTATTATAAGTATGAAACATTATATTTTAACAAACGTATTTAATTCATAGTTTAGTATCTTTGATTAGATATTTAATTGTGTAGGTGGCACCTTTATTCTAGTAAATGTGTTGAATTATTAACGATTCTTCCGCTGATGGTCTTTGGACCAAAGCGTTCCATGTATGTATTATTAATCTGTTTAACTAAAAAACATGAACGAGATATTTAATTCATTCATTCTGTTTTCTCTACATACCGCAATTTTCCTGGACAATCGGGATTCATTCCAGCAGAGCTTCTGATGAGTAGAACGCTTAGAACTTGAGTCCTTTAATTACTCTCGAAACCACACCAGATCCATCTATCATTGATATCTTCCGGAAATGGGATGTGTTATCGCTTGGAACAAGCAGAATATTACGACCAGTGGCATTGAACCCAAAAGAGACAAGTAGATCTGCAGTGTACATCCTTGAAAGAGAAGAAGAAGGGATAATCAATAATAAATTACCTTCTAGATCGCAAGCTGTTGTGACAAGTGACAATGTAGGGTTGTGGAGCTTCAATGTGTAGAATTAGATGCTATCTAGTGTTGAATGATAGACTTAGCCTTGATTCAAATAAACCCTTCAGGTGCTGCCCTCATGTTTTGAATTAGGAACTATGTACCCCCTTCTTTCCACTTTCGAAACCCTCTTTGTTGAATAGTACGTGCATAGCCACTGGTTCGGCAATATTCATTGTGAAGTTACAGTCCGTAATAGTGTCACCTCGAGTCAGGCACCTTAGGATCTGAACTACATTACATTTTAAATCAGTTTGTATAAATGAGTTAGGCAGTGTACCATCATTAAATCAGGTAGGAACACTCATTTCATAAGTTTATTCAACAATCATTCTCGCCACCGCCCAGTTTAGTCACGTCACACGCTTATGCAGTTAGAAAATAAAGTGTTCAATAAGATTTCATTATCATCTACATCATTCATTTTGGTTCAAAACCTGGTCCTCTGGAAATCACAAAACTTGATCATCAGTCTTCATTCATCAGCAACAACAATTACCAGAGAGGGTAGAGAGAAGGAATAGAGCTATGCTTAGACCTGTGCAGAACTCTCAACATCAAGACAAGTACAATATCCTCTACCACATTCATCCGATCTCTACAAAACGACGAGCCTCAAGACGTATTGTCACTCCACCTCTACGAAAAGTGAATCAAATGCATCTTGGACTGGAAGATGTGTGTGGATCTTATAGATACCTAGTTATTACTAGAGTCAGGTGTGTTGTTAGGATTGAGATCGCTCATGTGAGCATATTCATAATTTTGCGTTTTACTATAAATAATTCTAAGATTTGAATTTTAGGTTAAACGTGAGTGTTTATTTATTCCTAACTTAGATTATTGACTTGGACTTAAAAAAGAAAAAAAAAAGAAAAAAATCATGTCACCAAGACTTTTTATAGTCGATTCTTCACTGAAAAAGAGCCTCACATATTAGAACCACCATTCTTAAAATTATTATTAACGTTATATTAACGTTATTTGGAGAAAAATTGTTAGAGAATAATGGACGGATGCTGTACTTAAAACTGACATAACTTAATTGAGGAAGCTTGCGTCTGACAGTCATTATTATTGAATCTTGAGCTAACACCTGCAATTAATCAGAAGAGCCAAAAAACGTGCAGTGCATTAATGGGTGCTGAAAAGGAAATACCAATTTTATATCCAAAAAATTACACATTGATTTATTAAGTAATGTAGGAACCTAAAAAATAAAACTAACTGACCTTTGTATTGACCTTCCGAGTTATAAATTTCGACTGAAGAATAAAAAGAAAAAATCCGTTAAAGGAATGGGGCTCCGAACTAACAAGCTCCACCGCTAGGAGCGGTAGGGGGACAGTCCCCTAAAGAAAATGGTCGTTGACATGATTTTTCCCTTGTCGGCACCTTGCGTCGCCCCATTTCGCTCTACAATGTTTTCCCCACACTACCAACCTCATCAATCCTTTCCGAACATGAAAATTATACTATTAATAAATTAATAATTATAATAAAGAAGTACATACAAACAATAAAAACGGCATAAATAAACCTGCTGCACATGAACAACCACACTGACATCCACAGAGGTCCTTGACAACGAAATCGGAGACATCAAACCACACAGTAACCAAACCAAATCTTATAAGGTATGTACCTACTTACGTAATTAGGCATTTATTAATTTGTTTCTTCATTACTAGCGGGCCACCCGGTCTTCGCCCGGGCTATAGTGAACACGAGACATTGTGAACAAATAAACTTAATGTTTCAACATTTAACAATTTGATGATGTGATACTCTGGTACATGTGAATTTCTTCAGCTACTGGAATTCATTGGTAGTGTATAACAATGATATCTCCTTAGACCAAATCAATAATGAAACTCAAGAAAATTTTTATGTAGAATCTAGGTCAAGTCAATATTTCAGGGTTGTAAGTTGCAACGGCTTATTATTATTAGGTACAATCCTTCATTTGTTAAAGAATCAATAGAATATGAAAGAATCAATATACTATGAATACAGCAAATAGTTTCGAATCTGATTAGACTTAATTAACTTTAACTAACGTTGAATCTTGTATATAAACAGAGCGAATCAAATTTTCGTGGGAAGAGTTCAAAAGGATGTGGTGGTTTAATTCCATTGTCATTCTTGATATTTTTCTTCGCAAGCGAACAATTTTGGCGTCTTGTGTCTCACATTTCTTGTTTAATGTCTTTGATAATCCATGAAATTTATTCAGATAATATGAAACCTACAAATTTGAATTAGAATCCAAAAACCAGTTTGCTGACTGAGCAGATTCTGAGCTCCATGTTTGACAAAACAGATAATAATTTCAATTTTTACTAAACCGATTTCAGAGCTCCATTTTTGACTCATCAGGTCTATTTTCAATTAATTGCCAGCTGGGATCAAAGCTCAATAATTGAAAATTATTCTTATTCTATCATTCTCAAGAATTATTCTTGACTCATCGGATCCATGAGCTCTATTCAGCTAATAGGATCCATAATTTTAAACTCATCACCTGATATCACAAAGTTTTTGACTCAGCAGATCCACGAGTTCTATTATTCTCAATTTAGCTAATCTGAAAGCTTCATTTTCGAATTAAGATAATATTGTATTATCACGCTCAAGTAATACGGCAACGACTAACTAAAAATTATGTTATTAGTCGTTGTTATATATATATATGTGTGTGTGTGTGTCATTCCAGACGATAACTCTCCTTAGGATTGAGATACAAATTTCGTTCCTTCGCCAAAAAAGCAAGCTTTCCAAACGAAACGATGAGCTTGTTACTTTTTGAGTAGGTACCTACTATTAAATTGGTCAAATTTCAAAAAATGTGCTGAAAAAATCACTAAAAATAGCTAAAAACTGCCAAAAGTCGTTACATTTATAATTTTTAGCCGAATATTGCTCAAATTAAGTTCATCAAATTTAAAATAGAGCATTAAAAAAACTTATGTAGAAAATTTCATCAATATTCGCTATAAAATCGATAAAAACTGCAAAAAAGCTAAAAATTCGAAATCTTCTTTTGAATGGCAGATTACTATTTAGAATTCGTTTTTCGCCTTAAAAATAATAGTTATGAATTTCTTTGCTCTCAAAAAGCTCAAATTCTAAAACACTTTAACATCATATTGTACGATAACTTCGAAAATTCGCTCATACGATCATGCTGCAGGACCGGAACTTTTTTGGTATCTGCTGGCATGGTTCAAAGTCACATGTCAACTGAAAATAGTTTTGACATCTCAGCATCACCCTCAAGGAGTGAATTTCACACGTTCCAATGTAGAAAAAATCATCTCTAGATCTTTCTATGAATGGGTAGTTATGAGATTTAATTTATATGGATGCAGCAGTTACATATTTAATCTTCATTTCTGTAAGCATCATACAGCTGTTAATCACAAAACTGATCTCCGATATCAATAGGAAATTGACAGTAATTCTCAAATAAAGATCATCTGTAAGAATTGAAAAATTAAATAAATTAAAAATTTCTATTCAAATCTTTGGAGGCATGTACAGCTTTACATTGGGCAGGTAGAAATAGACGGTACCAGTTTCGTTGGTAGGACTGCTCGGGACGCCTGAAAGCAATTTTGGGTAGGCACGTGAAAGATCCGCCTGACTGCTCGGTCTTGATGGTTGGGTAGACCTCAGCCCCGTATTGAACACTAGCTGCCAGGAATTCGGTTGAGAGATGCTAATTTTGCGTCACTTAATTGAAGATTGCTTAGAAAATGCTGACGAACTTCACTGCATGTTTTCCTACATAGAAGTAATGAAACTCGTATGCAGATAATAACAGGGAAGGAGTATTTCAAAATCATTGCGGGAAGGAAAGCTGAATTATTGTCACGAGAACTCGCTAATTCAGCTACATTGATTTTCAAGGCTCCAGTTGATTTTGAGGATCTGTTCGTGGTAATTGAAGTACTCTATAGGTACTTCTATAGGTACTCTATAGGTACTAGAAAGTATGTATACTTTCTAGATTATTTGAATGATCTCCTGAGGGGCCTCCGTGGCTAATTTCGGTCCTTTTCGACCTAGAGTTTTTTTCTCTCGAAATTTTCTCTAAAGTTTTCAACATTTACTAAAAAGGTGTGAACTCTTTAAAGAATCGCTAAACGCCAAATTTTGGTGACATAATATATACGGGGTTTAATAATTATAGACCAATGAACTGATGGCAACTGGTTTTAAATTACGATCTGATTGATAACTTATTCATATATTAGAAAACGTGTTCTGAATTGAACAATTTCACTTAATGTAATAGCATTACTATCCCTTAAATATAGATGAGCATATGACACACCTAAGATCAGCAAAGATTGAAACAGTACGAGAACGGGAACAAGTCACAAAACGTTTGCTAGACTTGGTTTTGAACAAGTCGCAGGACGTTTGCTAGAGTTGGTTTTGGTCAAGTTCGATCAGTGAAAAAGGAGGACTATCGAGCGTGCCGTCGCGAAGAAATTCAAGTCAAAAATATCATCTGGATGGCTCTCTGCACTCCCACTCAAAACACAAAATGTTGATCTATCGCCACTAGAATTTCGCGATGCATTAGCTGTGCGTTATAAATGAACCCCAGTTGAAATGCCGTCTTCATGTGATTTACGTGATTGTCCTAGTTCTCCCTATCTTAACTAGAGTATGACCTAAGTTGCAAAACTGGAGGACTAATAACAAGACGTCACATTGAAGTAAGAGACCTTGTAGGCGAACTCATGACATCAGCTTGGGGAAATAGTGTCAAAAACCAATAATAGTAGAATCCACTAATACGCAACCAGGTCTAAGAGGTGATCTTGCTTGTCGTGGAGTTTGGGAAATTCAGGGGGAAGCGTTGCTCGATATTCGTGTCGTTGACACTGGCGCTCCCTCCTACGCTCCCCATACAGTCGCACCAGTACTCTTCAGAGCAGAAGAGGAGAAGAAAAGAAAATACCTACCCAGTATGTTATATACAACGTCATAGAAGGTTCATGAGGTTGATCGTTTACTCCTCTAGTTTGGGCAACCACCGTGCCAAGAAGCACTCCACTGCGTTGAGGAGCAGTGTTGGTTCCAGAGAAGCCAGGGCTATTGCTTGGAACAACAAGCGATGGTGTGGATGGAGTGTTGGGAACACTTGATGCATTGATGTTACGATCCTCAGGCAGGGGCAATCCAAGATGAAGATCTGTATGGTGTTTCAGACCACATTCACGACATGTGAAGGTTTGGACAAGCTTTGGTCTTGTGAAAAGGGTGTAAGCAATTCCTACAGCCAGGGTATTGTCGCAAGAGATCCAAACGTTGTTGAGGAGTTGATGTTTGAAATTGTGGGCAGCTAGAAATAGTATGCCCTTTGTTACAAATGTAACACGATTTGTTGTTAGAGGTTGGTGAAGATGGTCGCGGTTTGCGATGACTACTAGTGCCATTGGTGTGGGCTACACAAGCTACGTGAGATTTTCTAGCAGCGTAATTGTTGGGTGATCTAACAGGCTTCGGTTGTGCCTGTTGCGGTGGTTTAGGTGCCTCAGATGTGGCTGCCAAATCTTGCGTGATGCGAAGCACCTGACATCGATTCTGCACAAAGGTTTGAAGTGTCGTGACCTTTGGGTATTTGGTATCCACAATGGATAGCTCAAAATCTTCTCTAGTCTTTGGATCCTCACACAACAGGTAGTCTGAAAAGTCAGGAATGTTGAGGTTTTTAAGCGAGTTGATACTCTCCATGACACGTGAGATATACTGCTGAAGGGAATCAGCGGTGGGTTTACCCGATGCCGCCTTAAACTTCAGGAATAGGTAAGTCACAGCAAGCTTTCGCTCATTGTCATAGACTTTGCAGAGTGCGTTCCATGCCTGTACGAAGTTTTCAGACACTTCTTTTATGTGCTTGATTGAATCCAAAGCAGGGCCACCAAGGTAGCTTCGAAGATAATGAAAGCGCTCAGCATTGTTCAATGTTGGTTCCTCAATGATGAGCGAGGTGAAGAGCTGCTTAAATCCCGACCAATCAGTCAGTTCACCATGAAACTGCTTTATATTGATGCGTGGAAGTATGGTGCGTGATGATAGTGGAGCAGTAGATGAGTTTAGAGAAGATCTATCAGCAGGAGCTGGTTGGGACGACGCCATGATTTTCTGGTGATACCCTAAAGCCTCATAATAGGCATTTTTGACCTCACCAACAAGTGAAGTATCCTGAACTCTTTGATGTCATCGCCAGCAGCTTTGAGAAGGCGTTTACACTTAGCCAATTCACGATTAGCGGAGGTGCCATTTGAATTTACTACCTAGATATGTATGAAAAATAGAATTTATAAATAAACAACAAGGTTGATGATCATATAACAATGACTAGATTCGTTGATAAAGTTATAGATACTTTTAGAAAAATATATTTTGTTGATTTATTTTGTTAAATAAATATATAATAAATAGATTTGTTGATAACAATGGACTGTATTTAAATATCTCCACAGGTACTAACTCAATCCGGTTCGACTGGACCACAGAAATGTTTGATATCAGTGTAGAACACTGAATGCACTTTCAGGAATGATGAATGCTAAGAATTTTGAGAAATGGGGAAATGCAATGGTTGATAGAGTTGTGAGTCTGGTCAGTCCAGAAGAGAGTGGAGGGGGGTTGTGTGAACTCAACTCACCAAGACTACACCCAAGGTACACACTATTTCCTAGAGAAGAAAAGGTTGATGAAAGAAAGATATGATGAAGTGGTTGATCAGTAGCAGGAAGTACCACCACAGGTGATACTTAAAGGGGGTAGGTAGGTACCTACTACTGGAAGCTTGCAGGGACAAGCTGAAGAGAAGGGGGTTGGTAATGTTGGAGTGTGAAATGCACATACAAATAACTCTAGTAAGTGAAATCAAGTGTGATACCTTATTATTTGGTGTTCCAGTGGAATGGATCCTGGCCAGGAGTCCTTGTAGGTAGGTAGCTGGAAACAGGTGGTTGATGGCTGACTCCCTGAGTGGGAAATTCGCGGAAATACGCGTAATTTCGAGGGGAAAAGCACTTTACCCGGCGCGAACAAAGCTATCACCGACGATATACAGGTGAATTTCGGTTGGATGCGCCAGATTGAACTGATATTCAAGGATTTTGAACGTCTTAACTGGAGCGTCAATGGCGGTTGAGAGGCACAATACGCAACCAGGTCTAAGAGGTGATCTTGCTTGTCGTGGAGTTTGGGAAATTCAGGGGGGATCAACCTGGCTTTAGCGTTGAATAAATCAGGATACCGTAGATACTACAATCGCGCCTCAAATGGTGGCCTTTCTAAAAGTTTGAGATTGAGTGAAAATTGGGGACGGCCACAGTGTGAAGTCAAATTGTTCCTTCAAGCAAGAGTTGCATTTGCAATCATTCGTACCACATCCATGTGCATGAAAGGTACAAGGAAAATGTGGCGTATCAGTGAAAATCTAATAGGGTCCACAGATGGTGCGGGTCTGCGTCTAGGGCTGGATCAAAGAAGCATGAAGTACCTGAAGCATGAAGTTATCAAGATCAACCTCACGAACCTTCAGGAAGGGTAAGGTGTTTCCGACCGGACCGGGGGCGGCCTCCCTAGTCGATTTCAGATAGGATGCGCGGAACAACATCCGCAAGGCTGCTTGCCCAGTTATGGCTAGATGTCCCCGGAAGCCGTCAAGGAGGGTGGGTCCGGGCCGGTCGGGGCATCCTGGCACGGGCCGGCCAAGCGTGGGAGGCAAGCTCCTCTATACCATTCGAGCACCACCCTGTCTGCTCATGAAGGAATTAAACCCAAGAATGAGTGAATGAATGAAAACATGTTTTTATTTTACATGAATAATTATCATGTAACATTATAAAGTTCTTATGTCGTACATAGCGACGAGTCTGGCAACGACTCAGGATGGCGATAGGGCGAGCAAACGAATGCTAAACTCCCGAGTCATTGGTTGCCAAGTGGTGAGTCGTTGACGACTCGCGCTACGACTCAATAAGTCACGCTAAAGTGAGAATTGATTTCCTATCACGTTCTGCTGTATTTGTATGCCAATTTTATCCATCATTTCGTCGTGTTTTTTCCTTGAGTTTTATTCATTTTCATTCCAATTACGTACAACTTAGCCATTTTCATTTCATATCTGTTATTTATTTTCATTTATTAACCTTTTGATCCGCCCGTTATGAACGAAGTTAGAGCGTATGAGGAGCTTTACGTTAATGGTGTAATTAGTGCACGGGAATTGGAGTTGGCGTACGAGGGATTTCTCCTATCGCGGGAACATCGAGCAGCGCCGTGGGTGCGCGAATTGACGTTTGGGGAGTTCGATCTCGACAGAATAAACGACTGGGACGTTATGTTAAATTTTCGCTTTAGTCGGGAAGATTTAGTGAAACTAATAGTATATTTTGGCATTCCAAGGATCGTCAGATGGGGAGGTCCAGGAAGCTGTTACAGCATACCTGCTCTCACGGCTCTCTGCATGATGTTGAGGTAGGTATTAATTTAATAAATAATGTATATACATCATAAATATGATGGTAATATAATAAATAATAATAGAAGCCAATATCTGTGCTCAGGCGGCTCTCGTATCCCAACCGACTGACAGACCTTGAAATACTGTTTGGATCCTCGGGTCAGACGATATAGGTGGTGGCGATCAATATGATAAATCATATTAAAATCCACAAGGGCCATCTGCTGGACGATGTCTCTAATTTGTCATGGCTGACCCACGAAAGGCTGGAGTACTACGCAAACGTAACTAAATACATTTTTCGCGAAAAAGTACCAAGTTAATTGAGAGTCTACATTTTTGTTGTAAGCGCTTTGTTGTCTACATTTCGTAACTTGTAAACGCAAAATTTTACCAAAATCATGTAGGTAAATATGTGAAACAGTCGCGTTCGGTGAGTCGAACGAGTAACATCTATCGAGATATCGTTTGTTTATATCACGCTCTGGAATTCCTCGCTGATACGGATTCCGTACTTCTCTCGGATAAGGTGAGACATAATCTTATCTTGAGACAATAATAATCTTATCGCCAGTCAATCCTACCGGAACCCATTTGTTACAATGGAGGACAGTAGTGATGGACCAATTCAAAGCACCTCAAGCGAATTCAAAGCACCTCTTCCCAAAAGAAAAAATATTCATCAGAACAACATTGCTTACCCAACAAATCGGCCCGGTAGAAACAAAACAACCACTCCTCTTCCCACGTCAAACAGTTTCAACCCGCTTCTTACCTTGACGGACAATGACCAAGAAATTGATAACATGATTACCAACAACGATGACAACACAAACAAAGATACGGGTGGCGAAGTGTCGAAAAAATTAGGCCTCTCTATAACGTTGACCTACAAAGGAACAGATCCGGTATCAACTGTGCTATCGTTCATCAAAAGCATAGACAACGCAGTATTAATTAAAGCTCTAGCCACAAATGAGTTCAAAATTACACCGTCTTCTCAACTAATGTACAGGACATTTATCGACCAACTAAGTTCAAGAAAAGAATTATACAATTTTCATACATATTTGCCTAAAGAGAATAGACCGTATCGTATAGTCTTACGAGGTTTACCATCTAATATGAATACTAATGACATCGCTGCAAGTCTCGAAACTGAACACGGAGTAAAACCGATCCAAGTGGTGAATGCCAAGCATGTAAATGGTGTCCTAAAAGGAGAACTCATGCCTATTTATTACGTTGATTTCGATCCTTCCGTAGATGCAACTAAATTATTCTCCATTAGACACTTGGATCATATTTCGTGTAAATTTGAAGAGTACATTCGGAGAGCTGGGCCAATACATTGCAAAAACTGCCAGCACCCCACTCTAGGGGGCAGTGCTCCCGTCCAACAAGATGCGGATTATGCGAAGGGGCTCCCACGCAACATCAGCCTGCGATTCCACCAACACGCGTAAATGTGTAAATTGTGAAAATGATCATGCGTCTTCCTGGAGAGGTTGTCCGAACTATCAAAGGCTGGCTGGTAAAATTACGCCAATGCCTACTAATCGACGGTTTCAAACTCGCAGCCATTTTGAGCTCAACCCACCACTAATTATTGATGCTTCTATTTTCCCGAATCTCATCCAACACCATCCAGACCCTCCCATTAACAATGTCACAAAACCTAAATACAGCTCTGTACTGAGAGATAGTAGCAAGGAACAAGCAATTAGAGGCCGCAAACATGATAGTGATCACTTTAACATGGGAGAAATAATAAATAGCATTGTTACTACAGTCATACAAAATGTGGTTGAATTGCTTAAAAGTGAAATTGTACGTGCATTCAAGTCAATAAACTTCCCCGAACTATTTTCATCATGAACTATGGCCCTAGAAAACTATCTGTCATGACATGGAACACTTGTTCCATTAGAAACAAACACCAACTACTTTCACATTACATAAACATCTTCAATTTGGACATAGTTATGCTCACGGAAGTGAAACTACCTCCTGACAAAACTTGGACTATACCTGGATATAAATCTTACCTAGCCCATGACCCAGATGGACGAGGCTGGGCTGGTGCATTACTTTTGGTTCGATCCTTACTGAACCAGTCACCACTATTACCAATAATTGAGAATGACGTACAGATGGCACGTTGTATACTCCACACACAAGGTGAGGATATACAGCTTGGTGCAGTATACATTCCTCCTCAAGATAGAAGAAGACAACGGAACCTTACTATGAGTACACTGTGGTCCTTATCCCACGAGTTGGGTTCGTCATTCCTGATAGGAGGAGACTTCAACTCCAAGCATTCCTCATGGAATGATCGAAGAGCCAATCATTATGGTACACTCATAGACGCATGGAGACATGATTTTAACCTCCAAATCGTTACCCCGGGGGTTCCGACGCGATACGACTCTCGTTCAGGTGTGGCTCCGAGTCATATAGACTTCTTCATTGCTAAAGGCTTACATTCCCGGCTAAACAACTGTAGAGTGGAGTACGACTTAAACTCCGATCACTTACCTGTGCACCTCGACCTACATACATCCCCAGTCAAAATTATGAACAGACCCACCCTGCTCAAACACCCGATGAACTGGAATATTTACAAACAACATATAGCAAACAACTTAATCCACCTACCTGAGATTAAAACTGAGCGGGACATTGACAAAGCTATAACGAACATTACCGCTGTCATTACCTCTGCAGCAATAGCAGCTGCTCCTCAATCACTTCCAAAACCGAAACCGATCATACAGTTTCCACAGTTTGTGCAAGAAATGTGGCTTGCCAAGAAAAGAATGAAGAGAAGATGGCATAGGACTGGCAACAGGAATGATAAAAGATTGCTTAGCTCGCTGAACAACGCACTGATAGTGGAAATTGACAACATTCGAGAAGAACAGAAAAGGGAAGAACTTCTTTCTCTCGAAGTAAAAGACTGCTCCTTGTTCCGTGCCACAAAAATTTTGACTAAGAAAAACGGAGGGATCCCCCCATTGCAAGATGGTTCAAGATGGGTATCTTCACCACTAGAAAAGGCCAATCTGTTTGCATCGATGTTAGAAGAACGATTTCAACCAAACAATATCACATCTCCCATACAGACAAATATACTTGAAAATCCAAATTTTCCCTCCCCATCAATATACTTCTCTCCGAAAAATGTTAAATCTGCTCTAAGATTATCTCGCACTCGGAAGGCTCCTGGAGTTGACCTCATTGTCCAACCACTTCTTATCTCAGGACCTCGAAAACTGCTGGCTCATGTTGCACACATATTCACGTGGTGTGCTAGGTTAGGTTACTTCCCAGAGCAATGGAAACATGCATCAATATGCATGATCGCCAAACCAGAAAAACCTTCCCACCTTCCAAATTCATATCGACCAATAAGCCTCCTCCCATTATTATCCAAAAATTTTGAACGCCTTATTCTACCTCATCTCAAACTTTATACTCACCATTTAATCCCAAACGAACAGTTTAGCTTCCGCAAATCACATTCTTGTCCACTTCAGTTGCAGAGATACACAAATTTTATTAAAAACGCTTACCATAAACGGCAATATTGTAAGTCAGCGTATTTCGACGTAGAACAAGCGTTTGACCGGACGTGGCACAAAGGCCTACTGTTGAAACTACAACCACACCTCCCAAACAACTTATACTCCATGGTTCAACATTACCTAACGGACCGAACCTTTGTTGTAACTATTCAAAATGAACAATCTACCAAGAGGAAAATTAGAGCTTCGGTCCCTCAAGGCAGTGTGTGGGCTCCGTATCTCTACTCGCTTTACTGTCACGACATCCCTCTTCCAGATGAACAAACATTCTCAGGTATGTATGCGGACGACCTTGTATATGCAGTATGCCACGAAGATTCCGTAGAAGCAACACGAAAGCTTCAAGAACTCCTACATGTACTTGGTCAGTGGTGCACTAAATGGAAAGTGAAAATTAATTCCCTCAAATCCTGCGTCGTCACATACACTTATAAACTGAAATGTGAAGAGCCACCGTTATTCTATGAAGGACAAATAATACCGAAGGCAAACGGACATAAATATCTTGGCGTATTTTTAGACAAGCGTCTGACGTTCAATGATCACGTCACTCAATTAATAAAAAGAATACGGAGCAGAGTAGCTAGCTTGAAACCACAACTGGATAGTCGAAATGTCTCAATCCAAAATAAAATCGTAATTTACAAAATCCTCATTGTACCGCTGTGGACGTACGCTATATCTATATGGGGAACGTGCTCTCGTTCACAATTCAGGTGAGTTGAACAACAACAAAACGGCATCTTACAGAAGAGGATCATCCAGAATTCGTTAGAAACGAGACCATTTACAACGATTTTCGGTTGAATACGCCCAGCGAAATACGACATCAATATATGATACGATTCGTTCATCAGAACCAAGAACATTGCAACCCTCGCGTCAATGAAGGATTTACTCGACCGGAAGTGCGGCGTCTGACACGACCGCGTCACATCATGGAAATAACTGATCAACTTGACACCACGACTAACGATATATTGATATAATTGATTTTAAGTGACTCTTATCAACTAATTGTAACTGTAGTATTTCTTCCATGAAAGAAATACTAAAATGTAAACAATGACCGTATTTAGCAACTTATGTCAATGAGATATGTTATTGTAAACGGACTCAAAAAAAAAAAAAAAAAAAAAAAAAAAAAAAAAAAAAAAAAAAAAAAAAAAAAAACGTTTATTTTTATTTTCGATCAAGATTGTTATTTATTTTAATTAGTGGGTACGTAAATAACCATTCTTTTGAAAGGTGGAGTGCTAAAAATGGATGCTTAACATGAAAAATTGAGTTTTTATATGGCCCAAAATTTATAAAATTTTTCCCTTGCAGGCGATTGGTGACAAAAGTGCGCCGCTGAATAACTGCAGGGGCTTCATTGACGGCACTGCACGTCAAATGTGCTGACCGAAAGTCGACCAGAACGAATATTTCTCTGGCCACAAGCGGTAATTTACCAATAATTACTCCCCTTCGTTTCGTCGGGAAATTCTTCAATGCATAGTTTCATACGTGTATATGTTACTATTTTTGCAGGTACCATTGCTTGAAATACCAGGGTATTCTCACACCAAATGGCATGATTGTGAGTTTGAAGGGAGCATGTCGAGGCAGACGTCACGATGCAGGTGAGTGTAAAATATGTCTATATTATAAAAGTATGCTGGGAACTCCGAAATTTTATTCTAGTTTAGTCATTTCCAGTCAATTGTTAGGTACCAAAACAGGAGAGGGGAAGGGCTTAATTACGATGGTCGATTTTCCTCACTTTTGTTGTTGCAGATCCGTAGTATTAGTCACTCAACGAAAAGCTGTTATTTGTTACCCAAGAAAATTGGCTATTGTTGATGTAGTGGTTGCAATATTACAATATTTGATATTGTACTTGCACCAACCCACTGTAAATATTTATATACAAGTAGCTACCTATACTTACAGTAGGTATCAATAGAATGACTACCTACTGGAGTGTTGAAATTTTACCGTTCAGAGAAAAAAATCGATTAATTTCTATGTCATGTTTCAGGAATGTGGACAGAAAGTGGAATGAAGCATAAGTCTTTGCGTGACAAATAACAAGACTTACGTTACATATGGGGATCCTGCTTATGGTGTGTCCAATATATTGATTTCGCCCTTGTCTCGACAGAACCGGGAGCGCCCGACTTCAACAGGGCTATGTCAGTGGTTCGACAGTCAGTGGAATGGGGTTTTGGGAAAGTTATCAGGGACTTTGCTTCTCTAGATTTTCAGAAAAACCAAAAGCTTATGCTCCAAGACATTGAAACTATGTACAAAGTTGGAGTTTTATTGAGTAACTGTAGGACCATTCTGTACGGGAACCAGTGCCATTCTTACTTCAACGCATCTCCGATTTCATTGGAGGAGTATCTCTCGTAGAGTTGGTACTTACGTGTTTTCAATAAATCGTAGATTGTTTCAGAAAAAAATTGTAGAGGTACTTGATACATTTGGGCTGTGCTCAATAAGTAGTGTATAGTTGTTAAGTTGTTCTGTTAGCGAATTTTCGTGAAATTTCATAACAATAAAACCATCTGCTCAAAAAATGCTGAAAATAAAAACTAAGAAAATTTTGAATTTTTTCATAAAAGCCCAATTTAATTTATAAACAACTTGTAGACCATAAATTTAATCATTATACATTTACGTGCGGAAAAATGTGCACAAATATCAAAGAAGGTGCTTATAAATCGCTGGAAATGACAAAAAATTACGAAAACCTCTTGATTCATTATGGCAACAGATTAATATGTAGAAACAACTTCGAACGCCATAAATTGCATCGTACGACAGTTTCATGCGCAAATGGAGTCATATCAAAAAAGAGCTGAAAAAAATGGTAAACATGGTGGTAATTCCACATATTTATTATCATAATTGTAAAAAAAAATCGCCCATGAGGTTATGCTGGGCGACTGGAACTTTTCATCTATTTTTCCTTGGAAAATATGTCTAAGTACGCATCTATTTTATTTCTATAGTATTTTTCATGAATTCAGAAGAAAGAAAAAAAAAATGTAAAGTTTGAACGTGAACGGTTTTAATTAAATATCTCAAAACAGTGACAAATCTGGAATTTGTTTTCTGTTGCATTTATATGATTTAGGGAAGTTTTCGCTTGCTATAACTGAATGCCATCAACACACAAACATCCCATTAATTAAATTAAAAATGTACTACTAAACTAAAACATTAGTAAACACTATAATGTACTAGTGAACTACTAAACACGTACCTATTTTTAAGACGTCAAGAAAACATTAAACAATCATGTAGGTACTCAATGATTCATTGACACGTCAAATAAAAAAGTTGTTAACGCAGTATAATAATCATCATGTGTTTTCTTCATAAAAGACCCTATACATATATGAACATTCATCAAACGTAAGCCATTAAAGATAGCTAGGGATAACAAAACAGCAGGGGTAGAAGAAATATACTGTATTTTAAATATTATCATAAATCAAAGTATGTTGAGACAGACACTTCTTCTAGACGTTAATACAGAGATCTAAAAGGGCAAGAAACATTTTTAGGGTGCGTTTATATAGGAGCTTGTACGAGAGCCGCGACTATAGCGAATATCGTTGCACCGCGTTCTCAATGGGCAATATATTGTGATTCGTGAATTTAT
The DNA here is from genome assembly GCA_030762985.1 of Adelphocoris suturalis. Lineage (NCBI taxonomy): Eukaryota > Metazoa > Arthropoda > Insecta > Hemiptera > Miridae > Adelphocoris > Adelphocoris suturalis. The sequence continues at coordinate 101,728,650 of CM061042.1, forward strand.
TTTTTCTCAAAAGTGTATGGCAATATTAGTCTCAATACAGCATGGGATCGAAAATGTTGTTGGAGACGTTTCAAAATCGGAATTTCAAAGAAGAGCGGAGAAAAAGAAACAAACAGTGATAACGCGTATTACGCGGAAATGCGCAAAAACGGGCTGAAGCAGCCTGTTAGCTTATGCTAAGCCTAAACAAGAGGCCCCAGCAAATCAATGACCAATCCTCGTGGTACGTGATTTATTGGTAAATTATCATAGTTGAATTCTTCAAATCCGTCCACCACTTTCAAAAACCAATTAATGTCTCAACTTTTCAATTTCTTCTCAAGTGCAGACACAAGGTGAATAAAAGTTTAGCTTCAACGATATAATGTCTTATACATAATTGCCCATTAAATTACTCGTTTACATACTTGAATGATGCTCGCTGTAGTCACAGCTCTCACTGCAGCTTTAATATAAACGCACCCTAAGAATGTATGACTCTACTGATGACTCAGAAGAATGTATGACTCTACCTGAAGCAATTCAATAATCATCGCATCCCTTTCCTTCTGCTCCCTCATGAAGTTATCAAACTTCACATTCTCCCTCCGGTTCCTGTCTTCTTCTAGGGTAATCCTTCTGCTTTCGTTTTGTGCTTGGAGGACCTGTAAACGTTTGAGCTCCAGCTCGTGTTCTTTCGCCTTAATCTCTCGTACGTGGTCGCTAACCCCGACGCTCAGCCTCCTCCTTGTTGGATGCAGGGTAGCACTGCTTGGAAGCGGCTCTCCTTGTCTAAATAATTAAACAGAACAAAATAGATTACTAGTAGGATCTGTTGATTCGAGCGTGACGTACAAATTGAGTGGAACCCAATGAAACGGCATTTGAAACTATTTCAAGTAGCGTTATTTGCTCAATTCAGTGGAACATCGAATCTCTATTAATGAAATCGTAAATTATGTCTGTCTCGTGAATAGTATGTAAATCGTGAAAATTTGCATTTCTTTTTTGTGTCATGCTATTTGTAGACGATTGGTCCCATTTCATAAATTTTTCTCTGTCTGCCTGTTTGCCCGCTTCTCACGGTCACAGGGGTCATTGCACATTCGGTGAGAGTGTAGAAATTATATTCACCAATCTAAGTTAAATTATAGGCTAAATGAAACTTTTACAAATTCGGGAAGTGGGGGCGTTTTGGGAGGGGGGAAGAACACGGATATTTCGGTAGTAATTGAAGAAACGTGGATCTGAGTCGGGGAATATGTTTGGAATACCCTAAGCTGAACCAAAAGGTACCTAGTTGAATTTATCTTCATTTGACCCGTAGAGAATAAATTGTGGAGGAAGAGGGGAGGGGGTAAAATGTGTAGGTATATGTAGGTTAGGAATGATGTAATTTAAATCACAAACTACTTCAGTTTTTGAAATATGGCCAGTAGGGGGTGTTTGGGGGAAGGTGAAATGGGGTATTTTGGACATCACTGAATAAACTGAGGACCTGATTTGGGGAAATATGTTAAAAAATAAATAAAAAAATTAGATAAAAAATGTAGCTTCCGAAATGACCTCAACATTTCAGAAAATGAAATTTTTGAAAAATTTTCACGACAGATCCGTTGTGGGACATTTAAAACGATTCCAAGATTTTACTATTGTCATATGCATAGGTCTTTATATCAAATTAAATCTCAGACTACTTCAAATCACACCTTAATCGAGAATTCAAGAATAGTTTCAGAATGCCTCAAAACGGATTTCAATGAGGAAATTTTTCAAAACTTTTGATTTTAAAATTTTCCGATGCTTGCAACATCAATTATCGTACTATAAATATGTTATATTGTTTTGAATATTAAGGACCTTGACGGAAAGGTACTTGTTAGCTACCAATTTTATGGCAAAAAAATCGTTCTAAATAATATATTACGTTTCAAAGAGATTTTGGATTTTTAATTTTTTTGCAGTTTTTGTCGATTTTAGCGAATTTTTGTAAAAATGAAGCTATTTCAATGGCTCAGAACCAAAATTTATTATGTTAAAGAACGTTTAAAATGTAAAAAGCAAGCGGAAAATTTGATTGTAGAGCAAAAACAGAATATATTCACTTATCAAAGTGGACACGGATTACGGACACCCTCAACACATTGAAAATACGGATATAGACGTACGAATACGGACGCATGTAAAAAAGCTTGAGGAAGTCGCACTTACCGGGGACATTCCTTGTGAATTTTGATTTTCCAACATTTTGCACTTCTACTTTCTGGTAACAACCTACCTCTAAATTCACACAACACAGGTACTAAATACTTTCAAAAACTTGAATAAACAGTAACAAAAAACTCGCAAAGCGGCTGTACTGCTTTGATGTGAATTGTAAAATGAGGTTATTCTCAACGAATTTAATTCAGCTGAGTCGGGAAACGAATCGAAAACCTCGTTGCCCTTGACGTCCCGCGAGGCGGCGCGAGCCGCCTCACTCGAGTCGGGTCCCGAATCGGCGTCTCGTTGCCCGATTCGGACGCGCATGCGTACTTTTATTTATCCACTCGTGCCGACGACTCGGGCTCCCATTCGGGCAACGAATAGGCGATCGAATAGGTGCGACATAAGAACTCTCTTAAATAAAGCAGCTTGAACGGCTATTGGAATTTTTATGCCTTCAGCCGGAGTTCGTCCTTATTTGAATGAATGAATCGTTTTGTTATTATAATTGTTATAAATTATTGTTTATATATTTATTATAAACTATTGTTAATATATTTGTTATCAATTATTAATTATGTTGTCATAATTGTTACAATAACCCTACCATTGTCATTATGTAATTTTTTTTTAACCAAAAAAACCAAATTTTTTATTTTAACAAGACGGTAACCGGGGGTGTATAAATTTGATAAATGGAAGGTAGGTAGTGACTGGGGAGGGGGGGCAATAAGTATTTCAATTAATCGTTGACCATCTGAGGTACAGCTGCTCCATCTTCCAGCCCCAACGGTCGAACCTTCGAGACCCTCTTATACGAAGTGAAACAGCTCTTATTATGGCGAACTGAACCTTCACTTTAACCCATCCAGAGAGTTGTGAGTAGGGACGGTTTCATTTTTCGGCCAGGACGTATGCTGCCCGTTTCAGAAAAACAGCAAATTCTTTGTGAAGGGCACCGTCACATGAGCACACTAAGGGTGTGAAAGACCCTCGGTGGTCTTCTGCAGCTCGATCATATTTCATGTGTTTTGCATTTGCTGCTGCTCTTGATGTTTGATTCCAGTCTTGGGAGAGGTAGGAGGCAGCGTCAGCATTAACTATGCGATCATCAAAAAACGCTGGTCTCCCACTCTCCCAGACACCATTCACCATAACATCACCCACTATTGCTGGCTGTCCGTTGGCTGGCTCTTGCATTACTGGCTCAATCAAAGCTCCCCCCCAGGCAAGGTTGGCTATTCCTGCAACCACGTCTCGTTCTTCGTCATGCCCCCTTTTTACCATTCCTCCTTTCTTACAGTTGAGAGCATGTGAGAGATCAAACGCCGCTTCACAACCATCGCATCTCATTGGGAGATCTTGGGGGGTATGAGCATATCTTAAGGAGATAGCTTCTCTGAATTGGGTTGCCGTCAAGTCAAACCCATCTGCCGCTGTTGGGAGCATGGAAACCTTGTCATTATGTAATGTTTGGGAGGTACATACACGTATTAATTGTGGTTAGTTCATTGGTACATAGTCCTCTTAACTTATCGTCTTGTTAGTGAGTAGGTACATGTTAACTTTTCAATGTCTCCTATTATTAGTTTATTATTATTTGTGTTACATTTCACTCATATTATAAATATATATGTATTCTTTTGTGTTCCTATTTTTTTATAATTATAATTGAGTTCTGTAATCAGTGAACGTCTATAAGTCCAGGCCGTCTCTGTGAATTGGTAAAGATTCTCCCAGTCCTGTCCATTTAGAATTTCTATGAGCTCGTGGCTACTTAGCGTTACTTTGTTGAGGTAGCCCCTTCTGAATTATCCCATTATTGGGAATTTTGCAAGGAAGGGCAGGGTGTCTTCCTTTTCCCGCATATTGCATAGGGCACATAAATAAATTATTTTCGGGATTCAAGGGGTACAACTGAATGATAATTGAACTAATCTCTTGATTAAAATAAATTTTTGTTACAGTAATATAATGGTCAAGCAAAAAATTATTTAGATTATGACTCCATATTTTTTAGTATCGACAGTAATGATATTGTTTACATTAGGTATATAGAGAAATACATAAAGGTCTTGGAAATCTAGAATTTCCTACACTGTTGGGGAACGCAATTCCCTAAATTTGTATTAAAAAGAGAAATAAACAAGTAGTAGTCATTGTTTTCAAATATATTTGATTCCTCGGTTTGTCATTTTGAAGTTTTCAAACCCAGTATAAGTGTGTTCTGGTCTTCTGTTGTTTTGACAACGTGTGCAGACGTAAGTATTTGGCTTTCCGGGTCTTTCATGTTAATTTGATGCCTCAAAACTGCCAGTTTGCAGCTTAACTCAATTTCTTAATTTTGAATGGGACCCCAAAACGACCAACATTACGATTAGCCAGTCAGTTCGATGTTACTCTGACTAATCAAGGTATTGTCTATACTAGATTAGCCTTTTCCTCGTTTATACCCCGTAAAAACCCATCTGACTACTCACTTTCTAATTAATCATACCTGCCAATTAGCTTGATTAAAATCCACTAGAGCGTTCAGGGACGATTTTAGGAAATCAATAATCTTCTGTTGACCTAATTTTTTAAATATTAACCTTAGCTGACTGCTTCCTCACCCTTCGTTAAGAACTACAAGTTTCCTAGGTTGAATAACAAAGAACTTAGCTTCAGATCTCACTCTGCTGATCTGCGAGGGGGGGTAATAAGTTTCATGATTGGTTTCAAGACGTCCCAAGAGGCCTCCATTTCAAATTTCAGCTTTCATAGGTTGAATAGAAGAGAAATTACCTCTAGAGCTCACTCAGCTGATCTGGGGAGCTTCAGACATTACGATTTGTTTCTATATGTCCCAAGGGGCCTTCATTTCAAATTTCAGCTTCATAGATTTAATAGCTAAGAACTTAGAGCCAGATCTCACTCAGCTGATCTGGGAGGCTCTAGACTTCATTATTCGTTTCTAAAGTGGTCTCCATTCAAAATTTCAGCTTCATAGGTTGAATAGCAAAGAAATTAGAACCGCCGCTACTTTAGCCTCGAATAGCAATGAAATTAGCTCCGGATCTCACTCAGCTGACCTGGGGTGCTCTATATTTCATGATTAATTTCTAGACGTCCCAAGGGTTTTCCATATCAAATTTCAGTTCCATACGTTCAATAGCAAAGAAAATAGAGAGTTTTTGTTCTTCCCGTACGATTTTCCCCTTTTAACGCGCAGAGCATTGTCTAGAGCATGCAACTGCAGGTATGTACTCGAATAACTAAACGTTATCGTCACGCTAAAGTCTCTTTAGTGTTTCAATGTCCAAGATTCTCTTGAGTTCGAGATCGAGTTAGAAGAAGGTTGATTTAATTCTTCACTTACACTCTGCTTTATCAGCCATCTTTACAGGCACCGAATAGCTCGATTCCAATAATTAACAGACCTACTACAAAAGAAAAAAAATTGCATTCACCATCGCCCATATCTCGTTGAATACATCGGTTTTCGTCTGATCACCGAAGTTAAGCAACGTCGGGCTTGGTTAATCCTTGGATGGGTGACCGTTGGGGCGCCGCAATTTCAGCATCTTTTTTATTTTTTGTCTCATCATTCAATTGTTCAGCTATATACATCAAGTTTAGTAGATTAGGCCTCATGGAATAGATTCTTTTGAGTCCCTTCCTTGTTTTATCAAACCGTCGTTTCCATGATCTGAGTGACTTCCCAGCTCAAATTCTACCACCTACCTACCACCAACCTACTCAATTTGTTATTGAACTGACAACAGCTTTAATATGAAATCGTATTATTTAAACACAAACCTGCTCGTTGACTGAATCTTTATGTTGGCAGATAGAACACTGCAGTACGAAATGTACATGCAGATGCAGCCTACAAAGAGCAGGAAATTAAGTAGGTACCTACTTTAAAATCGGAAAAATATCGACAACTGCATTCACTCCCAAGTAAGTGAACAGATTATCTGGCTTTTGTACAATGTAGATACATTGCTCACGTACACGTTTAATAGTACAATTATACTTATCATAGGTTTAACTTTAAATTGGAAAAGTTATTAGACGGCAGTCAGAGGGAGCTAATACTCTTAAAACTGTGGTCACCTTTGTGTCAGGTTATGATGACTACTCGTAGGACGGGACTCCAACGATAGTATTTTTCCCGCCTATGTGTAGGTAGGCCTCTTTCCCGTTGGAATTTCCGTCTTTTTGCGTACACGGGTAGAAACTTTTGGGAAGAACAAAAACTCTCTATTAGATCCGCAGCGTCGCGATTACAATATTTTGTAACAAAAAACACATTATGTGTCCCGTTAAAATCGTGTTCCACGCTGAAACATTATTGGAGGCCTTTCCTGCCCTTAAAAAGGCTTCAATCAAGCGTACTTTTCCCCTCTGTTGTATTATGTTACTTGACTCTCAACAAGTCGCCAAGAAACTACTATGATTGTTATGACAGCCTCCTCCATTTTTGAGTGGCAAGTAGAAAGGCGTTCAGAATATCAATTTTTGAAGACCTGACTTTGTCAATTACAACTGAATGGTTTAACCTACAAAAATCGGTTTGGTATCTTTGGATTTTCAATAGTAAGTTCTATCCACCTGATCCAATCCCAACCTCATTTGATGTTTAAAGTAGTAGGTAGTTCCGCATATCAGGGTTTTCCTTATTTACGAACTTGTTTACTGGGGCAACGTTGTTAGGGAAGTCCAAGATGACGACTAAGGAGGAGGTTCGGAGGAGTTTACTATCACCTAAATGTTGATCTGCAACTTTACAATCATTTAGCAAAATGATTAAGTAATGTAAAACTTTACAATCATTTTGTAAAATGCTTTGCAAACCCGCATCAAAATCGGTCAAGCCGTTTGGACTTGTATTGACCCTAGGCAGACAGGCAGACAAATGAATTTCTCTCTTTTATATAGGAGGATTCAGGAAATCATGGTATTCTCAGTCCCTCTTAGTGCTATGTTGACATGTGTGTCATGAGTCGGAAAGACGCGGTGTTGCATGACGACTAGCATTGATAAGTCAACAATGATTTCAGCAAACTCTCGCCCCGGTCTCTTTCTTCAAACACCGCACCGTAATGTGACATTCATCGCAATAATATTCATGAGCTGTTTACTTTACTTGTGGATGCGGAAACTCGGACCTCGGAAATTCGTATGAGGCGGTCTATCAAGTATGTTTAGAGATGTTATTAGGTTGAATGTTCATCAGCACCGTATTAAAGCGTTTAATTTATAATTTTCAATTGACATATTTGTTGTAACTATCTTATTTGTGGATCGAAACAACAAATAAAAAGTTTGATCCTCCAGTATTACACTTCATTCTTATTAGTATGTAGAAAAATATGTATATTTAACTAAATAACTGTTTGCATAAGTATTTCATTTCTCATGGCTGGATGGGGGTAGGAAATGCCCAATATTTAGTTGACTCAAACCCATACGGGCCAAGAAGGTCTCATTCATGCATGAGCAAAATTATGTTTTTTCCACGTTTAATAAAAAAAACGAAAAAAAAAAAAATAAAATAAAATAAATAAATAATGATATAAAAAATAATAGTTTTCTATATTAGAGATTTTCTGTGCTCAAATATCTCCAACGATACAACTTTTGGCTAATAAATGTTTTGTATCAATACTGCATTAATAGAAAAAACCTTTTAAAAAGTCTTTTATTTTTTAATCGAACTTTAGCACATTTTTGTGCACAATCTCGAGCAAAAACTTTCTAATCTCCGAATTTATAAGAAACTTTAGGTATCTACAGTCCTTTCAGAAAATGTAATCACAGGTCCAGAACATACTATTAAACTGTTTCTAGATACCTGACACATTTCCAAACGGATGAAAAAACGCTGCAAATTATTACAAAAAGGTTTATTATTTCTGTATTAGATATCCCTTCTATATGCAGATCATTGGTACATAACTATTGAACCCCGTTTGTAGAATATCATCAATATTCGGCGCTTCGCGACCCCCAAAAGAGTTCACTCATTAAAAGCTCCAGGAGCTGATAAACGAAGTTGGTTACCAGGCCGTGAAATAGAGTTGGTTGATTGGTGAATATACTATGAATTGTGGTATATATTACCAGTTACTATGTATTTCAGTTACTTGTTTATTGGTCTTCTTCCTCTACAAAAATGAGCTGCTAGGAAATCACTCTTTACCAGGAAGTGTATGTATTTATTTTATACGGATGCCGTGAAATGACTACCCTGCTAATAATTATATAAAACCGCGAAAACTGTGGTTTTGAACTACCTTCGATTCAATACATCCGGAACCTCTCTGAGTTTAATATAGATGTAATTAAGGGTGCATAACATATGACATTTTTCAACTTTCTTCACTCATGATGAATATTATGAGACTTATTTGTGCACAAACAGTACAGCTTTCTGAACAAACCCTACCTACTGAGAATAGATATATATGAAAACTATTAAAATATGGGATTCGTTGCAGCATGTTCCAATCCGGAACAAAATCAGACGAAATTTAAATTTTAGCGAATTTCGCAGAAAATGAAGCTAGGTATTGCAATGGCTTCCAAGTTTTTAAAATCAAAATTTTCGAAAATTTTTTTCGTTGAAATCCGTTTTGAGGCATTCTGAAACGAATACTAGAGTGTAACGCTTTTTCATATGTATATGTATGTATACAGGGTGTCTCACGTTATACCCGCAAAATTCACCCACGTATTCTGCTACTAATTCCGATCGAAAGTTCCTTATATAGATATTTTTTAAACGATTTATTTTCGAGTTATTTAATTTTAAAGAATTTTTTCATCATTTTGACCACAACTTACTCAAACGGCCATGACTCCCTTAATTACCTGAGAAAATTCAAAATTTATTGTACCGTTGGAAGCAGTGTTGAATTTTCCATCTCCCTAATGGACCATAACCGTTTTTTAAGATGGTTCAATTGGTGAAAAATCAATCTGAAAAGTGAATTTTGTCAAATATTCAGAAGGCCCACTTTTTTTTCATACCATGTAGATCTAATGAAATTCTACATGTAATATTCAGTCTGTAGCCCTAAAATTTGTGCCTAAATCTCAGCTTTCCAGCGGTGTAGTCTATTTTACTTTTACTTTGCTAATTAGGGGAGAAAACTATATTTAAAGTTGAAAAACATAACATTTTCACTGAAATCGAAGGTTTTCTTGAAAAATGACCTTCTATAAAAATACTACTCTCGGGTCGGTTCCTACGTATTTTTTCACACGGAATAGAATAGTAACTCTTGCATGTCTTCGCAATCCCGTTATAACAGAATTTTACACTTTAGCTAATAAGTTTCACCCCTAAAATCACGTAAAATTTGTCATACCAAATGAACTCAAATTTTTTAGTGAAAGTGTAAAACTAGGTTATAACGGGGTTGGGGAGATATGCAAGAGATATACTGCGTGAAAAAATAGTAGAAACCGACCCCAAACTCGCATTTTCATAGACGGTAATTTTTTAAGAAAACCCTCGATTTCATTGAAAAATCAATGTTTTTCTATTATTAAAACATAGTTTTTTCCTAAAATTAGCAAAGTAGACGTAAAATAGACTACACCGTTGGAAAGCTGCGATTTTTGCACAAATTTTAGGACTACAGGCTGAATTTTACATGTAGAATTTCATTGGATCTACAGAGAATAAAAAAAGTGGTCTTTCTGAAGATTTGACAAAATTCACTTTTTAGATTGATTTTTCACTAATTGAACCATCTTAAAAAACTGTTATGGTCCATCAAGGAGATGGGGAATTCAACATCGTTCCCAACGGTACAATAAATTATAATTTTTCTCAGGTAATTAAGGGAGTTATGGCCGTTTAAGTAAGTTAAGGTTTAAATCATGAAAAAATTCTTCAAAAAAATAACTCGAAAACAAAGCGTTAAAAAAATCTCTATTTGAAACTTTTGATCGGAAATTAATTGCGGAATACATGGGTGAAGTTTGCTAGATATAACGTCCATAGCATTCCAGACGATAACTCTCGTTAGGATTGAGATAAAAATCCCGTTTTCGTGTAGAAGAAGAAAAAAAAACTTTCAAATCAAAGGATGAGTCCGTTGGTTAGCACTTTTTGAGCACATAAAATTGGTCAATTTCAAAAAATGTGCTGAAAATATCACTAAAAATGGCTAACAACGGCTAATAATCGTTCAATTTATATCTTTTAGCAAATTATTGCTCAAAAAGTTTAATAAAATAGAACATAAAAAATTGATGTACAAAATTATACTGAAAAATGTACTTAAATTAATTAAAATTTGATTTAAAAAATCTACCTATAAAACTTCAAAAAATCTAAAATTCCAAAAAATTGTTTGAATAGCAGATTTTTATTTAGAATACGCTTTTTGCCATACAATTAATAGTTAACCATTTCTTTGCACTCAAAAAGCTCAAATTTCAAAACAATTTGTTTCAAGAAACACGATGATTTAACGAAAATTCGCTCATTCAATCATGCAGCATGACTGGCACTTTTTTTTCAATTTGAGGCGATTACGATTATTTAAAATTTTCAAACGTTCGCTAAAAGTTGTTGATTAAAAGTTTCAAGTATGTGGGGGTGGATGGGCGCATCCCTTGAATGGAAGATGGGGTTGAAGTGGGGAAAGAAGCTAGGGGTTGGGAAAGTGAAGCGCCCTCCCCCTAACTCGGATGGGAGCCTCACTCGTTCGCCGCCTCCCGGCTAGTGAGGAGCCCCACGGACATGAACGTCTCGGACGATTTTAACGATACCGAAGATGACGCGAACGACCTAGTTGATCCACAGTACTTCTCCTATCGCTACAGGTTCGTCGGAACGTTATTTATAAGTATCGTTTTCATTGTGGGCGTTCTCGGGAATGCCATGGTAGTGCTGGTCGTGACAAGAGTCCGAGCTCTTCATTCACCAACGAATTGTTATTTGTTGAGTTTGGCTGTGGCCGATACGGTGGTTTTGCTTGCTGCCGTGCCAAACGAAATCCTGAGCTATTACCTAGTAGGAAATCAGTGGCTATGGGGAGACGTTGGATGCGCTCTCTTTATTTTCTGTCAAAATTTGGGGATCAACGCTTCATCCTTGAGCCTCGTTGCATTCACAGTCGAGCGTTACATTGCCATATGCCACCCAATGAAAGCTCATAAGATCTGCACTCGTGGCCACGCCGAGCGGGTCACCATGTTCGTGTGGTGCTTTGCGACACTCTATTGTTCCCCTTGGCTTGGCCTCACCAAAACCGAGCAGCTCAACTACCGCGGGTACCCGGGTGCTCAGAGCTGTGTGTTCCGCCTTCCAAGGAACAAATACCTGACGTATTACTTCACGGACCTAACAGTGTTTTACGTGCTGCCACTCCTACTCTCCTGCATCTGCTACACCCTGATCAGCCTCGCTCTCATGAGCAGACCCGTCGTTTCTGTCAAGGACGCCAAAAATATGTATCTCGATAGTAGCAGCACTCAATCAAAAACCAAGGTAAGTCCTGAACTTGTTAAAAATAAGTACTTATCGTGGTATAGATCACAATGATTTTAAATGTGCAAGACCCCTGGAACGCAATACGAGGTTTGTCACTTTTATGAGCGCTACAGAACTATAAATAGATATTGTTGTTGTATGCCAAAATTATCTACCTCCAAGTAACATTGAAAATGTAGTGTACAATAACCATTAATCAGAATCAGGGCTATATTTACTTAAACATCTTGAAATTAATGTAATTACCACTGGCCGGAGGAAGTTCAATCGGGGGAAAATGAAAATATTTAGGGATCTGATGGCTCGAGACATAGGAAAAAAGTTAATAAAACAGTTACTAAGTAATCAATTTATTTTGATGTTTTCTCAGACTGCATTTCCATTCGCTGAATTTTATAGATACGCCATGTATCATTTCGATGAACCTGCTTTGTAGGGATCAAAATTATTGTCTTCGATTTTGGGAATAGCAGGATTATGTGAAGTATCTTCTGTCGAAATTTTATCACTCTGTTACACACAAATTAACATAATATTAAAAGATAGTTCCTTTGAAAATGAGAGCCTATTTGTTGTTATTAATATCTGATGCATCGTTACCATTACCAATTAAGTTGGTACATTAGCTACCAGATTCGTACCAGGAAAGCTTTTTTGGTATCTCATAAGGATGAATATGTGAGCGGAATACCATGATATGGAGATGAAACAATTACAGTGATGGGAAGGAAGAGGGTATCTGTACAAAAAGGGAGAGTTAATTATAGGCGAAACTAACCAGTACCTAAGAACTCATCAGCTTTCATTTACGTTGTATCCAACCTCAATGAGAATCTAGCTTTTCGAGCTAACGAATGCCGCGAGGTTTTTAAAACGCCTTAACAATGTTTAAAATATTTTAAATTTGAGAAAAGTTAGGTATTTGAATTTATCCTGAATTGTCAGTTGACCATCATTAGGACATGATGCATATCTAAAACCACTTAGAATAGTTAATACTAGTTGTTTGTAGTTGGCGTAATTACCATAACTTATACCAGTCGGATTATCGACACAAATTGCCTACAACATTCACCGAACCGCTTCGAAACGCTATCGTCAACAATCGATCTAGTTGCAACATTGAGATGACTAAGTTCCTACATAGTTATTGAACTGTGATGGGCCAATTTAGTGAATGGATTACAAAGGTCGCGTCGTTACTCATAGAGGTAAATGGGTTCGTTAATCTATATGCATTATTATTGATCAATATATACCTGTTGTCAACACAAATAATGATTAGTGTTGGTGCTCTAGTAATTTTGGCCCCGGCCAACGGTTAACTAAGTGGGTAGTATATTCATGTAATCGGAACCTTACAATTTCATTTTGCATTACTTTAAGTGAAACCACACCATAAGATCTGCGGGAAGGTGAACGTAGGTTATGTAACCCAGGCACTTCAAAGCGTTGAAACGGTGAACAACAACATCTTGGAATGCAATAGCTGAATAGAATAGGATCAATCACAAGGCGTATCGTGGGCTTTTAAATGGGTTCTCCATTGATCGTACCTAAATATACCTAGATACGCACGTAGCCAAAATACAAATCTTTGTTGTATCCTTTTTGAAATAATATTCCTACCTGTTTCTTCTAAATGTAGTAATACTGTATGTATTTAAGGAGGAAGGGGTCCTAGAGGAAGAGGGATTTTCTTGAAACTTTTTTTTTTTTTGAGCAACCGACCAACTTATATTGAGTGAATAGTTGCAATCAATTCCGTGTGGCAGAAAAAAATAGTCTAAGATCATTTTTTGAGATGGATATGTCTTTGCTCTGGGGGGTCAACCAAAAATTTCCGTGATGCAAAATTTGTGTCACAATTTCAGTGTTTTTTCACGTACAACCCGGCCGTTGCTAGGGGGATGAAACTTCCGCAGTTTTCATCGCACATAAATCGTTCGCCACTCGTTGGAAAGCGCTTGATTTATGTGATAAATGTTCACATCTCAAGCTACCAATTTCCCCCTCCTTACGTACCTGGCTACATTCCTAAACTAAGTTGATTGGACTATAAACAATTTTAATAAGCCGGTTACAATATTCTTAACGTAAAGCAATAGCACCATTTTCATCCACTTGACAACAGTCGACTGTTAACAACAACTCATTATAGTGGCTTCTCTCCACAGTTATTTTCAACATTTCTATAAGTAAACCGTTGTTTTGTTGTAATTAGTCGGGATGCGGCAATGCGGCCCAGGGTTTTGTTTAAAGTTAAAGGATTTGTTTACAACTCTCGAGGACAACCGTTATGAAATCCCCAATCAAAGACATATCCATGTAACATGGTATCTGCTTGTAAAGCAGATAGTGGAACTCGTTTACGAGTTGTTTAGTTAGGTACTTGAAGTTTGAATTTTCAATTTTGATTTTGTCTACTGAAATTTTTTAAATAACGTTTCACGGTTATAAATTATTTTGGTTCGCGTTTATCTGTCTATTTGTCCGTGGTTGTTCAAAACCAATTTCGATGATATTTTTTTAGATATTGAAATAAATATAGGTTGGAGGCTAAATGGAAGTCGTTTGAATTCCATTCCTATTGAACCAATCGCAGCCTCTGCGCATGCGCATATGCGAAATTCTACGTAACACAACATTGTGGTTTTTTTTTTTTCCTGGAAGATGAGAGAAAATCTAATCGATGGACCCTATGTAAATACTTTTTTTATTTAAAGGAAAAAAAAAGTCTTGATTAATTAGTTTTCAACTGGAAGGTATTAATTTCTAGTATTTGGTTCAGAAAGTTACAAAAATAAACAGAGTCACTGTTGAAGGAAAAAGGTGATTGCATGTTTAAGTTATTATTATTCAGATCCTTCGTTCCTCATTGACTCCATATATAGCTCATTCCCTCCACAATTAATTAATTCTGCTGACATTGTGCTTCCCGTACTCGTTAGTCTTGCCACGTCACCCAATCTCAACGCATCTTCATAAAGATCCGTGTCTGTATTGTATTCATCTCCAAATTACATATTTAAAAAAAACGTAAATTCCGACTGCATTCTCATTTCTTACATTTAAGTCAAACGTTGTTTGTTGGGCAGAAATGAAAGCAAGATCTCATTTACTATTTTAAATTCTATATAAGGACAAGGAACTCCTTTTAATTCCTACTGGTTTATAATATAAAATTGAATTGAATTGAGTTAAAAAATAAGCGCTCACTAGAAGGTTAATTTTTCCCTCTTCTGAGGTTCTTTTCGAGATTTTACCCACATTTTCTTCATACCTTCTCTATACCTACAGGGTGATTTAAGATTTTTTTTTCGTGTTTTCAATCTTTTTTCTCTAAAATAAACATAACTTCCTCAAATGGCAGTGAAAATTAAAAATTGAGTAGACTATGGAAAGAACAATAAATTTTCTACTACCTGATACCAATTCAAAATTTTGTAAGCAGGTTTAACGGGAAAGAAATCCGGCTGAAATTTGACAAATCTTAAGAAATCTGTCAAAATTTGAAGCTCTATAGCACGAAAGTCTTCCATCGAATTTTACCCCCGGAGACCCGAAAAACTGCTCTTAAATCTTCCCTTTTCAACTGTGCTGTCAATTTTAGGGGTGGAAAATGTGTTTTAATCTTGAAAAACATTGTTTTTTGATTGAAATCAAGGGTTTTCTTGAGAAAGGACCTTCGATAAAAATACGAGTTTGAGGTCGGTTTCTATATTTTCTTTCGCTGAATCGAATGGAAACACTTGCATATCTCCCCAATCCCGTTATAACGAATTTTACACTTTAGCTAATTAGTTTCACTCCTAAAAACACATAATATTTATGATACCAAATGAACTCAAATTTGTGAGTTGAAGTGTAAAACTTGGTTATAACGGGGTTCGGGAAATGATTTCATTCTATTCAGCGTAAAAAAAAAAAAAAACAAAAAAAAAACGTAGAAACAGACCCCAAACTAGTATTTTCGTGCAAGGTCATTTTTCAGGAAAACCCTCGATATCTCTTGAAAAAACAATGTTTTTCAAGATTAGAACATAGTTTTCTCCCCTAATTAGCAATGTAAAAGTAAAATTGACTACACCGCTGAAAAGGTGAGATCTCGCCGCAGTTTTTCCCGTCTTCGGGGTTAGAATTAAATGGAAGAATTTTGAGCTATAAGCGCTTCGAATTTTGACAGAGTTCTTAAGATTTGGCAAATTTCAACTTCCAGCACGATTTCTCTCCCAATAAACCGGCCGTATCACACTTGCATTTTTTCCGCGTTTTTTTTCGCATTTTAAACGCTGATACGTGAAGAAGGCAAAGTGCTTTTTTTCAAGGTCATCTATGGATGTTGAGGAGGAATAAGTGCAAAAACTGCAAAAACAGCGCATTCTGGCGGAATGCATTTTTATTAGATCTGTCAGGTTAGGGCTCCTAGGGGTTTTTCATTGAATTGTAACCTCCCCAAGGGTTATGTTTAGCATTTTTCTTGCGTCAAGGTAAAAATTAGAACGTGTTCCAATTTTCCCAAGTGAGTTTAAAAACGCTCCGCCAGGATGCGCAATGGTCGAAAAAAGCTGACCTTGGAAAAAATCACTTCTTCTTCTTCACGTTTAGGCATTAGGTAAAAACGCCGAAAAAACGCAGAAAAAATGCGGAAAAAATGCTAGGCATTTACAAAGGAAATTTAACGTTCTTTCCAACGGTGTGCTAATTTTTTAATTTTCACTCTCATTTAAGGGAGTGATGGTTATTTCAGTGATATAAGGTTGAAAACACGAAAAACGAGATAATTTTGCTTGCTATTGAAGAACTGTATCTCCGCAATATATTAAGCGCGTGCATCTCGCGTTCAGTGAGGTTTTTCGTCCTATTCTAGTTAAGTACGAAAGATTATAAATATTTCTTGTGCATGGTGAATCAAACCACAGGAAATGTTACTCCGTCTCCAAGTGACTGCAATGGGATTACTCTAAAAACACTGTTACCGTCTCCATCACAAGTGAGTAAATTTAACATTAAGAGATCGAAGCTATGCAATAATAATTCGGAAACTTGTTTTTCACGCCCAACAAGTTTGCTCTGCTTGAAAAAATGGACGAAACTAACTCACTAAAAGCGATTGCAATAAAGAGACAACTCCCAAACCACCACCAATATTCATTAGAAATATTAATGATATTAACAAGTATCTCATAGAAATTAATAAGTGCTGCAAAGGAAAATTTAGATACATGTCATTAAACGACCATTCAGACGACCAAATGAATGGACCTCAGCATTTACACGGGGGCAGAAACACGTCGAGAGTTACCCAACTATGACTGCAACAAAACCTAATGAAGAATGAGCTCCTCAAAACTTTCCCCGCCCTCACATCAACCAAATTAGTAAACCATCTTATGCAGCAGTCCAAAACTCTTTATAATAAAGCGACAGAAAAATTGAAGGTTGCACTGAAGATGGAGCGCGATTTGTCTCATAATAATGAAATTAACGCTGTAAATGCTCAAAGCGGCTCACTTAGGCTGAAGGCAAGAGAACTGCTCAAACATAAACCTGGAATTCCTCCCCTCAAGCACAACCGAAAATGGAATTCAACCTCTCAAGAGAAAATCAACCTTTTCTCGGAAATTTTTGAAAAACAATTTACCCCCATTGATGACATCAACCCCGACTTTACTAACGAAGTTGAAAAAAAATTAGAGCAACCCCTACAACTCACACCATTTTACACTTTCTTTACACCAGTTCTTGTTCCTCTCGTAGAGCCCCCGGTTCTGACCAGATAACTCAACCCCCAATGAAAGCCCTTCCAAGAAAAGGACTGGTGCTTCTGACACAAATTTACAATGCTATTCTTCGTACTGGACACCACTCAAACCAATGGAAGCACGTTTCGATTATCATGATCAAGAAACCAAACAAAAGATGATCCAGCCACTTATCGCCCCATCAGCCTACTCAGCATCTTATCGAAAATTCTTGAGAGATTTTTACTATCAAAATTATTACCTTTTCTGGAGCCTCATCTACCTGAAACACAATTTGGATTGCGATAGGCCCGCTCATGCCCACAACAACTCCACAGAGTCATTGATGAAATCCTGGAGGCATATGAACAAAAACAAGTTTGTCTCGGAGTACTTCTAGATTCGGAAAAAGCATTTGACAAAGCCTGAGCAAACTGAAAAATCATCTGCCAGACATATACTACCGTGCTCGGCAATCATACCTTTCGAACAGGACATTTACTGTCACCTGTGGCTACGCGACCTCCACTTCCAGACCAATCAAGTCGGAAGTTCTCAAGGCAGTGTGCTGGGCCCCTTTTTTACCTGTTCTATGTCCATGACCTACATCACTAGAGGATATACAAATTGCACATGAGGATACACAAATTTGCAGATGAGGTGGTTGCTTTCAGAACAGCTCCTGATACTGAAACTGCCGAAAATCGAATAAAATCGTACCTCAATGAGTTGAGTACCTGGTGCAACAACTGGAGGACCTCCGTTAATCCAGAAAAATCCAGTACAGTTCCCTTTACTCTTCTCCAAAAGGTGTCAAAACCCACGCTCAAATATGAAGGAAATGTCATTCCAGAAGAAATCTCAGTCAGGTACCTAGGAGTTCATTTTGATTTTCACGTAACCTGGAAAATTCATGTGACATACCTCGTACGAAAAATCAGACAGAGAATCCACGACCTCAAACACCTAATTACCCACAAATCACTCTCTCTCGAAACAAAACGACTACTGTACATCAAGACTCAAGTTAATTAGGGCCTTTCGTACCCTACTTATATCAGTACGTTGTCAAAACTGTAATGTTAATAAAATAATAAAGTTGTCTTTACAGAAAAAAAGAAAAAATAGAAATTTAGTTTGGTACCTATTCAATAGTAGGTATGCGTAAATTGTGTTGGAAACGGTTGTGATCGATGAGAGGGAATATATTTTGTTCGTAAACTCTAATAAATGTCCAAGATGTGAAAGCTTCGATGATAATATATGAAACATCAACGTTCATAACCCAAGATAAACTTCGTGTGGAACAGAGAGGGTCAGGGAAGAGAGGAACGATAAGGCACCGGCTTTTCCCAGCAGGAAGGTTGGAGATAACAAGTTGTTCCTCATTGTTGTAGCTCATCATTTCACCAGAGGTTGACGCAAAAAATCGGGGGAAAAAAAACCGTATTAGCTTTGCTCACCAGTCGAAGCAGTGAGGGTTGGATTAGATTGGTTCAGGTTTAAATGGATGGACTAAAAGTTTACTCCGTGAAGGGACTGGTGTAATTTCCCCTTTTGGGCATTTCCCAATACTGGCATAATATGTGGCTACCTAGGTCTCCAGTACCGAACTCTGTACGGAAGTAAGTAGCGGTGAGGGTGTATGCCAAGCGTCATTCTGTTTGAAGACACAAAAGAACCTAAAACATTTCCACAATTTTCAGTAATATTTTATTGAATTGTTTATGCTTGCTCTTTTTTTCGCTTCTCTCCGAACAAATTGTGCAATATACTCGTAATTCTTGATTATTGGTAATTATCGCAATTTATTTCCCAGAATGTCTCCATGGTCAGTCATTGTTCGGAAGTTACGCATATGAGATACATATATTTCTGGACTCTGAATATACATGTAAAAAAGTTGTACTAGTTTTCTGTATGCATATCGCAAATTCTCAGGCGTTCAATGAATTAACTGATTCTGTCTTGTTTCGGAAACTATCAGGAAATTCAGATACAGAGAATTGGATAAGTTATTGACTCATCCTTATGTCTATGGATGAAACAGATACAGTAAGGGATTTGATATGATATTGATTTTCTCAATTTTCTCAATTTCTTCCGAATAATTTTTGAATCGTAGGGACTTGGAATTGTTAGTGACTCGTTTCATTATTATTAACAATGAACTCCTTGTTATGTGTTGAAAATTGATCAAAATTAATTTTCAATAAATTGTGCAATTATGTTTGTAGCTACATGGTTTTAAATGAAACTTAACACATTCAATACCGCATGACGTGAATCCTCGTCATCGTCTCCTCGCCAAAACAATGGCATGACGCACTTTAGTGCCATCGTTCTCTCTTTTCTAAAATCGGCTCCGGAAACTGTCGAGTTGCTGGATTGTTTCACAACTCTCAAAGAACCTTCTTTGGATGAATAGCTTTCAGAGGGCACTTTTCGTTTTTTAGTTCTCCCTGACATGTTTTCGAGTTATCGTAACCTGAACGTCAGTCTGCTGCCAATGCTCTCTCATGCGTTCTGAACGAGTGTTCATGCGGTGTTTTTTTGTTTCCTAACTAGCTCAGCCTCGACCTGATCACGGAGGGCAAAAGGGACTGCATAGGGGCGTTGTAATATTGGCTTAGCGGAAGGCTTGAGTGAATGTGAACAACATAATTTTCAATGGGTTTGTCATTGTCCAGTAGCCCAAAAACTCTTGGGAAAGAGAAAGTGAGGTCCTGGGAGGCAGAATTTATCGATAAAACGGTAGGGGGTGTTATCAGGACAGAGGCCTAATTTGGATTTAAAATTTGCAGGGCATCTCTCCCAAAAATAGCTCCCACTGCCGCTATATATAATGTGAGATCTAAGGCAGGTTTAGCAGACCCTCGTCCAGAAAAATGTACTTTAACACAGCCTATGACAGGCAGGAAGGAAGCTGAGGCCGTTGAAACAACCATTCGCAGGAGCCTAATGGAAAATTTAGGTAGCAAAGCCTGGATGGCGGCCGCGTCAATGAGAGTTATGGAACTACCTGAATCTATTAAAAACGATGTGGAAGGGGTCCCGTTAATGGAAAAATGTTCATATAGCGGGTCAGGCCAAGAAATAGTATATGAATTGGTATTTCCACAAGAATTTAGCTGAGGGCCTAACGTAATTCGCTCAATTTGATGTCCTAATGCCAAACAGTCGGGGCCATAGCTAGCTCGAAACATTCCTCCTCAGAAAAAATTCATGGGGGTAGTCAAAGCCTAAATTAATATTTTCTAGAGAACTCGATAAACCTATATCATTATCGGAGCCTATCGCGCTTTTCGATATTTCTCTATCATCAGGACCTAAATTAGAATTCTCAACATTACTATCATTGATTCTATACCTGTCGCGTCTACCCAAGGCTGTAGACCCACAGACCAAGGGCATGGAGTTAGAAACTCCTTGGCCACACAATGAAGGATGTCCGTCCACCTGCGCAAGATTTCAAACCGACTTACACTCTGAATAATCATTGAGTGGCCCAAATGTGTCCTCAATGTACTCTGAAGGAGTTGTCAAGGAATGAAGCTCTGTCATGTAAAAAGTTTTCGGCGATCCTGACCGATTCGGTCAAAAGTGTTGAATGTGTCCTCGTGTTCCGCATTGGTTGCACATCCATGTGTGGCCATGGCAGTCGGCAGGGCTGTGACTGACGTGACATTAATTGCAGAGCTTCCTTCCTCTCTGCATGTTCTGCGGCGGTGGCGGTCGTCCTTAGCCACAGCTCCTGAAGGCAGCTTGGCGGGGTTAAGGCGGAGGTTCTCTCGTCCAAGTTGGCTGCCTTCTTTCTTGGGTAGTTGGGTTCTGCTGAAGAGCAGCGACAGCAGGAGGCGGCGGATGGTGTGAGAGGCGATCCATAGCTTCCTTCACAGCCTTGGCTTTGACTGTGGCGGCAACCATGACGTCGAAAGAACTGCTATCTGGGAGGCCTAGTAGAGCCCCTACGATCTGCGAGTCCTTCATGCTCCCAATGAATCGTTTACACAGGAAAGTCCCCATAGCTGTGTCGAATTCACATGGTATGACGGCCTTTTTAAGCTCAGCTGCAAACTCTGACACAGACTGGCCAGGTGACTTGACCAGAGATGAAATGTGGAAACCGGCAAGTGGCTTGTTGACAGGAGGAGATTCAAAACTAATAAGTTTGGCACGGACAATAAAATATTTCGTGGTGATGATCTGAGCGGGAGCAATAGTGGCCTTCAATTTATTGAAGACAGGGAGTGAATCAAATACGCCATTTCGCAACCATCTTTGGCTCCTCTGTAATGCCTTCAGCGAAGAGATAGGTTCAAGGTGGTCCAAGAACGAGGCGATGTTTTCCCCTTCAACCAACGGCGGGGCCAAGGTAGACATCCTAGGTTGACTAGCGGCCAGATTCAAGTGCGCAGGTGGCGTGGGAAACAAGACTCGTCGCCAGTGCGGTAAATGAAAGAACCTGGTAGAGTTGTATCGCAAAGCGAAGTTTATTAAGTCTGATTACATGGGGCTTGGTATGCCCTATTTATACCTCAGAAGGAGGACAGGTTGATTCCTAGTGTCCAATCGGAGGGACCCCATTGGCCATAAAGTGTACTATGGTTAGTTTTCCCTAGAATAGGTAAGAGTTCACATGTAGTGAAGTATAGTATATGGGATTTGATGGTTACATCTGGATCCTGGGAAAATGAATTTAAATCCAAAAGAATGATTTATTTTGCATTAGCCCAATCTTTGATGATGTATGGAGTAAGTGGTTGGGGAAGATGTTTATTTACTCTGATGGATTAATTATTTACGCAGCAGAAACTTATAATCAACTTGTTACTGAAGAAAAAGAGGGGAGGTACCCGACTTAGTGCATCCTTAACGAATTCAGAGTTAATGCGATTCGAGAACTTAGAGATCGGCTTACCCTCATAAAGATTTTTAAAGAAATAAAAACATAGAATGCGGAGTAAAAACTAAAACGAGATGTAATGGACGTAATTATGGGCAAACTCCCTTTAAGCTGACTTGCAGCGGGCAGTGTTCAATTATTTACAGGGGTAGTAAACTGTTTAATGAACTACCAGAGAAAATTAGAGGGATCGTTTCACTAAATTTATTTAAGGAAAAAGTAAGGATTTTCTTTCAGAAGAGAAGATTAAAAGTGGAATCTAAAAATTGACAAAATGTTAATGTGTGTAAGCTGTTATGTACCTATTTATAATATAGATGACCAATTTATTATCTGTGTTTTTGTAGAATGTAAGATCTGTAGGTATATGAATTTATATACTCGTAAGTATACATAAGAGTACAATTTAGTTTGGAAGTGAAAATGTGTTTTAACTATAAATGTAAGTGGAGCAGTAAGCGACTCTTTCCCTCAGCGTAAGTCTCACTTGAAGGGGGAAATGAGCATTGTAATTTGTGAATAGCATGTAATGTGTAATGTTCAAGAAATATTTGCATTAATGAAAGACAAAATTCTTTTAAATTGTCCTCTACTGTGATACCCTGTTTAGCCCTTCCATATTTCCCAACGCAGAAGTAGCATATTAGGATTGGGAATATTCGCTTACTACCTGCTCAGACACTTGCTTTTCATTTTCAAGATCATCAAAGGTCTTGTGCCAGACTATCTATCATGTCTCCTCTCTCGTGACATCTCATCGGCCAGTCATTTGGTTTGGTGGGGTGGGTGCGAGATTATGGAACTCCTTACCCCTCCGAGTTCGTTCCCTTCCCTCCATAACCCGGATTAGAAACGCTCCTAAGAATTACATCGCCCAAAACAGCTAGCTGGCCCCTTCTTTTTTTCTACACCTATTCTTCTCATCTTCATCCCCACTGTTCTATCTCTCTCTCTCTGCCCTTTAGTATGTGCTTCGTACCTAGGTATCTGTTTTTATATATATTTTTTGTTTTTTTGCTCTAGGTATATATGCATACCTATACATTTTGTTCTATATCTGTTTTTTAATTATTTTTTGTGCTTTTACACAACTTTTACTTTTATTTTTGTGCACAACTGTTTACGAACAACCTTTCTTTTTTTTTGTAAATAATGTACACTATGAGGGGCGAAAGCCCTATGTACAATAAATTATTTTACTTTACTTACTTACTTTACTTAAAACTGTTCACTTGAAACTGCTCACTCTGTGTACGCCCAAATTCTAGTTTGCAAGACTGTGCGCTTCTAACTTTAGAATACATTCGAAATAAAAAGGGATTTGATAACATAGGTAATATGATATTATTGTGTAAGTATTTACTTGAAAATGACTAAATATGATACCATCACCTCGGTTAATAACACTTGGAAATTCTATCAGTCACTCCGATACACACGAATTCTCAAGTCAGACTGATTCTGGCACGGACCGTTTTTTCCTATCTAGGGATTTTTTCGCTGACCTAGCGTCTGCAGAGAACGGATGTCGCTAAGCTGATATGACTAACTCTCAACTCTACTGACCCTCCTCCAGAACATTTTATTCTCGGCCCACAGCTTGTATCCACACAACATTTCAGAACTTTGTAAAAAAATTTCCCTTTTTTTAAATTTCCCGTTAACAGATGCTTTTTTTTTTCAGAATCTAAAACAATGTCACAAATATTTTCACTCGATACACACAGAATATGTTTTTGAATTCTCAAGTCAGACTGATTCTGGCACGGACCGTTTTTTGCGGCAATCTATCTAGGGATTTTTTCGCTGACTTAGCGTCTGCAGAGAACGGATGTCGCTAAGCTGATATGACTAACTCTCAAACTGGCCCTCCTCAATTATTGAGAATGAACAGAACATTTTATTCTCGGCCCACAGCTTGTATCCACACAACATTTCAGAACTTTGTCATTTGAGCCACTCACTGATCTGGGATCGGTCAGTTGTGTTTCAAGAAGTCCCTCAGCCCACATACCAAATCTAAGCATTAAAGAAAAAAACTAGACCCACAGCTGATCTGGGATCGGTCATTGACCCAGCCCACATAACCAATCTCAGAATCGTGGGATCATTAGACCGTAGAAAAAACATGCCACTTCAGCGATCTGATCGGTCAGTTGTGTTCAGAAGTCCCTCATGCCCACATAACAAATCTCAAATCGTGGATCATTATGGAATCTCCGGTAACGCCATCCGTCCTTGTCGCTCTTGACGCTCCCCGCGTGACGCTCCCCGCGTGACGCTTCCCCGCTTTGCGCTCCCCCGCGTACTTTTTATTTATGTGCATAGTAAAGAACATAAATGTCAAAAATCATATAGCCAAATTTCAGCTATAAATCATATAGGTACCTCCTACCTCACTTCTCCGAATCATAAATAATCATTCATGTAGTACATCAGTAGGTTGTATGTAGTACTTCAGGCCAGGTTCCCCAAAAAGTATACTACTTACTTCTATTTGCAAAAGCAACCGATTTCTTACCTTGTCAAAAGAAACACATCTTCATCTCTGCATCTACCCTATTGCTCTCTGGAAGAAAATGTATTATCATTAAAGTAATAAGTAAAGAAACTCTTGATAAGGAAAAGTAACACTAAAAGCAATGCATCTTATACTCTCTTCTTTGAAAAATTCAACTGTACCGCAAGTCAGCCTTTTCCGTTAACTGTACCTCAGTAATTTTTAAAAAGAGTCACTATCCTTAGCCCTGAGCAACACATCTCTTTTGAATAGCAACTATTGCCGTGCGTGACATTAATTTCTCTTTTGTATTGCCCCAGTTTGATTTAATTATATGCTCATGTCCATAATGTTATGACATTTATGTAAGTTAACTTTCATCTAGCAACTACCCTGAGTCCCTCTTACAAAAGTAACGAAACTAGCTTGCTAACTATTCCTTTCTGTGATGTGTATGAAACTACTGATTCACTTCTTAGTAAATTCATTTAGAGTAATCACCTTCAGTGATCACACAAAGATTGTGATTGTGGTTCATTTGGAGTAACATCTTTAGAAACATATCCTTCAGCTCAAAGTAACTCCGAATTTCCGGAAACTGCCAGACGAGACTTCCAGTCAGGGAATACGGTAAGTTCTTACTTTACCATTGTTGATTTCTATCTGTATTTACCATATTGCGTTCCTTCCACCCCTTTGCTAAAAAGTCCTCCAAAAGAAAGCTTTCACTATCCGGGACTCCCGTAAAAGCAATGTTTCCTGTTAACATTAGCTTCTCTAAGTTTCCCCTTTCCCAGCTCACCTTTCTAGCCTATGGGGACAGCAAGTACCTTATTTACTCATGTTGCTTCTCTGCAATAACACAGTAGTAACACTGAGTTGAAGATCGCCCACATTCTCGGCTGTACTATACTTTCAACTGTTCTTCAAATACATCAATATACCACTGCCCTTTTGAGCTTCTCTTAAACTGAATATATTTTAGAAATTTTCAATTTTATAGATATCTAAAATTGAACGAATCTCTTGAGAAACGTCAATTGCCTGCAGAATTAATGTGACTACTTTTAGAAAAATAAACGAAAATTGTAATACGAATTGGTCCCAATCTTTTCTTGAAGACCTAATAATAAAGTGAACTATTCCCACATTATACACATACTTACCCATATCCGTATTAAAGAATTTCGAAAGGTTTTGTCTGGAATCAATCAATATACCCACAGTCCGATTCTTCATAGATGTTTTCCAGGTCCACATCGAATATGGATTGGTTTATCATGACATTGGTAGATCATCCCAGATGAAGACCGATTTGACCGAGATCCGACAATCCTTAGATTCTCAATGGTGAGGAAAAGTAGACATTTTAATGTAGATTCGACCATGACTGGTCCACACGTATTTATAGTTGAATGCTTTAGCCTTAATTCTTGCCTTTACAAAAAGTTCTCGAGCAATTTGGTTGACCTTTTCTTTTCTTTTTATTATTTATTATTTTAATTGTAGCCTGTCTAAACCACTGGGAACTGGTACCACTATCAGGCTGAGACCCGTGCTATAGAAATACGAGTATGTGCACAAGAGATCACCAGGGAACGACTAAATAGTGTCAACATTTATATTTTATCTGATAGCCAGGCTGCTTTAAAGGCTATATCTGCGTTTTCAATTACATCTAAGCTGACTTGAAACTGTCTCAAGTCCCTCAGGACCGCCGCTCATGGCAACAAACTCACATTGCTCTGGGTGCCTGGTCATGAGAGGATAGTTGGGAACGAGGAAGCCGACCGCCTCGCTAAATAGGGGTCGGAGTCCTAATATACTGGCCTGAAACCCCTTTTGGGGATCTCCAAGAGCTTTATTACTCTACAGGTAAACAGATGGGAAGCCAGCAAAAGAGCTGAATATTGGCAAAACACTCCCAAGCAGAGGCAAGCATAACAGCTGGAAAACATCTCAAGAAAAATAGCAACAGCTCTTCTGTCACTGAGGCGTAAAGAACTTTGCATCATTATGGGTCTTCTCACTCTGCTGAGATATGTGACAGTTCCCGCGAGATCCAAGGGAATGCGCTGCCGTCGCTCCATTGTTTCCCAATGGACGTCGCACGCTTCTTCCCGTGTTTTCGAAAGCCTGCGTTTAGCGTTGGATGGGTGATCCTAGAACTGGAAAACCTATCTTCTCCGAACGTAGCATATACATGCTATTAGTACGAGTTGTATCTCTTATGGTACTGTCACACCCCTCTCTCTCTATGAGTGCGGAATTAGGCCCACCATTGCACCTCTAGAGCGGCCTAAGTTCGTTACATGGTAGCAGAGCGTGGTTAGGATTATGCACGTCTTGACGCCTAGTAATCCGATCCACTATTTTTGGGGCATTAATGTTTCAGCAGAAACATGGCCCGGGTTTCCAGAAGGAATACCCATTATAACTCCCTTGGATACATAAATACTTTCATTTGGTTCTTGATTATTAATTTCTCAATTCATCCCCTCATATTATTTCTATTTAACAAACTTAATTTTCAAGGGCATTGTTCCCTAACCCAGGGCATCGTTCCCAATTTCATAA